>JAZGVP010000001.1:1290000-1655000 GCA_037043795.1 Cunninghamella bertholletiae
CTGAATTTCTATATGATTCACGTGAGGAATGATCATCATCATCATTTTCAGCTCTACTTTCAGATCTTGTTCTTCTAGAATTTCTTACACGAGTCAAGTGATCATAAAGTTTTTCTAATTCTTCATCTTTCATACCAGCAAAATTATTTTCTGTTGCATAATAATTAAGAACAGCTTCACGTCTTGCATAATTCCAATCCATTATTTCTGAACCTATAACACTTGAAGTATCTGTTGGTGAATCTGGTCGTTCCATCAATTCATCTTCCATTGGTCCTTCTTTACCCATTCCTTTTTCAATGACTAATTTTTTTAGGTTGCGTTCCCTTCTTACTTCTTCAGGATGATTAAATCTGAAAATGTGATGATCGCCTAAAATAATTCGATCACTACTACGAAGCCGTTGAGGTGATTCTAATCGTCTTCCATTCACCATGGTGAGTGTATCATTACCAGGATATAAAGTAACAGTACCATTATTATTTTCAAATAAGCAATGATCATCTTGAATGTTTAATCCACTAAGCCGAATATCAGCAGGTACTTCACTTTCACTACGACCTACACGTGTATTCCCCATTTTTAATTGATATACCAGACATTCAGACATAAGAGGATCTTCATTTAAATTCACCAAATGAGGCATTTTTTTAGGAGCATAAACACCAACATTATTTTTATGTACAGCAATACCAAGTTCGGCAAGAGCTTGTTCACGTTCTTTTTGAATTTCTTCTGTTCTCTTTAATTTTTCTTCCCAAGTTTCATTCAAACTGGCTAAAATTTTTTCAGAACTTTGTAACTGATCAATCATTTCCTGTTTTGTCATCTTTTTCTTTTGACCTTTATTATCTACTACTTCAAATTCTTGATTATTTGATTTACTTAATGATGTAGCTGGGAAACGTGTTGAAACAGGTGATGTTATACCTCCTCCACCTCCTCCACCTCCTCCAACTTTTTTATAAGCACTAGAAGCAGTTAATTTTTCTACTTCTTCAGGTGCATATGTCCTTAATCGATCACGTAATAATTCTAATTCGTCTTTAAGTTCCCGAATCATCTTTGCATTTGGATCTTCATTCACGACTGCTTTATTCTTAATCTTCTTTGCTTGATCTGCATATCTTAATGTACTAAGTGTTTCATCATAATCAGCCGGAGAAATAGCTGCAATCATTGCGGTTTTTGAATTACCACCCAATGAATCTTTTAATAACCAAGTTAAAATCTAAATAAAGCAACAAAAATGATAATAAAATAAATAAACAAGATTTATTTTATTTATAAGCTGTTGTTGTTTTTTATTGTTGTTTTTTTATTTATTTATTATTTTTTACTTGATTATATTATAATCATATATATTTATAACTTACAGAATCACGATATGGAATAAATACATCTTTTGATTTTTTCCCTTTTTTTCCTTCTTGCATAGATTGTTCAGCTAGACCAGCAATAACTTTACCCAATGTTGTAAGAGAACGATTAATGTTTGCACCTTCTTTTAATCTTGTTCCTGTAGCCCCTGTACTATTAGCACGTTCACTACCAGCTAAATCGACCAAACTAAATATAATAAAAGAAATATTAAAAAAAAATAAAAAAAAAATAATCATATAAACATATAACATAAGTATTTACTAGTATGTCATTAACATTATTATTATTATATTTATGTACCTGATTCTTGCAACTTTTTCAGTTTCTAACTTTGTTAAATCATCCACTCTTTTTTGTGTTAAGAACAATGTAAAAACTGCATGAGATCTAGAAGATGTTTCATTCATATTTGTTGCTGCTACAGTTCTAGCCTATATATATATATATATATATATATATATATATATATAAATGAATGAATGAATAAAAAAAAGTAATAATTAATATTTATTCATTGATTATGTTTATAAACTATTTTTATTATTTAATATTATTATTACCTTATTTCCTTCATCCATTAAATGATTAATGTCATCAAAAGAAGTAACTACTAACCTTGATAAATCTTCAACATATGGACCCGTTGATGGATGTTCACGTACTTTTAAATTTCCTTTATTTTTTGGATTTAATAAATCACGTACTTTTTCGTTATAAATTTCAATATAAGATACTTCTACTCGATAAGTTAATTTTTCATCATTTGTTTCTGCTGAACGATTAATTCTGTTAAATAATTCTTCACAACATTTTGGTATAATCCCCTTATCTTCACCATAACCCATCATAGAATAAGATTTACCAGCACCTGTTTGACCATCTATATTAATCAGAAGAAAAAAAAAATTAAGGGGAAATTAATATATATATATATATATATAGGATGATGATAAAAAAAAGAAAAGAAAATCTTACATGCAAAAATACAACAATTAAAACCATCAAAAGCATGATCTAAAAGTTCTTCGCCCAAATCATTATAAACCATTTGTTGATCAGCATAAGTTGGATCTTTTTTATCAGCAGACCAATATGACTTGTCAAAAGTAAATGCTTTAAAATCTTCACTTTCTTTTCCTGTTCTTTGATCTGGAGGTCTTGAAATAATAGTTTGATCACCTTCCATTCTAATAAGACAAGTTGCACCTCTAGCCAATTCTATTAATTATCATTATTATTATAGATAAATAAAATAATCAATTATTCATCCAATGCTTGATATTTATTTTGATCCTTATTTTTTTTTTTCCTTCTGCTTTCTTATTTGTCATTGTTTTATTTTTATTCGTTATCTATACCTCTGGAATTGAGTGGTCTACATCTGACAACTACTTTAATATTATTATTCATTTTTTTATCTATATAGAATATATATATATATATAAAGAAAAATATACATATTAATGAATGCTTGCTTTATAAATACTGACTTTTTTTCTAGCTGTCTTTTTTTCTAGCTGCTGTCTTTTTTAATATTATTATTTTTGTTTGTTGTTATTTGTTTTTTGTTTTTGTTTTTTATGTTTTATAATCAAGACTTACAAAATTATTTAAAAGTGATAGAAATAAATAAGACAAATATATAAGACGATATATATAAAATAAATACAAATTTACAAGATGATGTTTTTTTAATAAGAGGTATATTTATATGTGTATAATTTATATATATAACTAAATTAGTTAATAATAAAATAAAAGGTATGGAAGTAAATGTTAAAAATATAACAAGAACAAAAAAAAAAAAAGCAGCAATACTTTTTTCTTTTTCAATTATAACTATCAAACTTTTATTTTACTATTTTTATTTTAGTTATAGTTATAATTATTTTATATATAACAGAAAAATAAAGTATAAATATAAGAAAAATAGAAAAGTGAAAAAGTAGATAAAAAAGAAAAGAAAAGAAATAGGACACAAAAAAAATACCTGCAATTAAAAAGGAAACAAGTCTGAGTTTTAAAATTCATTTCATCAAAAATTCTTTTTAATATAAACATATAGTGAAAAAAAATGTTATACGAAAGAAAAGAATACTATTATCAGTTATTACCGCACCATACTTCATTTTAATATTTGAATTAATCATTTATATATATATATGTATTTGTGTGTATGCTTTTTTCTTCTTCATTTATCTCTATTTTAATTTTCATTGATTTTAGTAAAAGGTTTATTATTCGTGAAACAATCATTTGGATTTAAGATTAAAGTCTGGTATCCAAAAAAAAAGGTCGTGTTTTATATATTAATGATCAGTACAATTTGAAATGATATTAAAAATTATATATATACTTTTAATATTGTTTACATTTATTTTTCTATTCCTTCTTCTTTTTTAATGATTAATAAATGAGAAACAAATCGAAGAATCATTATACATATTGCATGATTTTTATTTTATATGTAAAAAAAAGTTTAATTCTTGTAATAAAATCATAAAAATACAATGACAGTTTCATTTGATAAATAGTCTTCAAGTTGTTTAATTTTAATATATATATAATATAAATATTTGTTTTTATACCAAGTGTAAAATATATCATATCGTAATATAAAAAATATGTACATATAAAAATCAGAATTTTATTACCTTTTTTAGTTAATATTACCAACTCTTTGTTATCTTTTACTTAAAATACGAATTTTTAGGAAAGAAAAAATAAAATAAAAAGAAGTGTTAAAAATATACAAATATATAGTTGTTTTTCTTTTTCCCTTATTACTCCTATTGAAAAGGGATGATCAATTAAAACTTATTAAGATGCAGACATATATTTATTATTTTGAAACTTTTTTATATGTAAGATAATTTTTGTTTCAAGAGTATATATATATACATTTATATCATTGAAATAGTTATCACATGACTTTATTTATTATGGAACATCAATGTTATTTTTAGTTAATATTATAATACATATATATTTATAATAAAGGATAAAAGAAGTAATCAAAAATAATGATAAGAAATAAAAAGCATTTAGATGAAACTATAGTTGGAAATTGTAAAGTTAGTATTAAACTAGTGCTGAAAAGCTTTAAAAAATGAATATACTCCGCAAAAAATAAAAATAAAGCCCAGCCAATTTTTTTTTGTGCTTCTCTTTTTTCTTTCTTCTTTTTCTTTCCCAGTCGTTTTTTTTTCACTTCTCCTCACTTTTGTCTTTATTTTTATTGTTATTATAAAGTAAAAAATATAAAAGCCAATAATATATATATAAATAAATAAAATACAGTAAAAAAAAAAAGCATTTATAATATTATTATTCATCATTAATAGTTTCAATATAATAAAACATGGATTCAGATGCAATGGATGTAGATGTTCAACCACAAAAGGCTATTAGTCCTGCTATTCAACGTTTAAATAATAAAAAACCTGTTCCTCCAAAAATAAACTTTACTGAATATACTATGGAAGATGGTACTGTTGTAAATACACAAGAAAGAGTCATCAAAGGTAAAATATATATATATATATATATATAAACGAATGGTATATCAAAAAAGGTATGATAATGTTAACTTTTTCTTCCTGTTTTTCTTTTTTATATATTATTATTTGTTGTCATATTTACTTTTAACTTTGAAAACATGTATTATTATTGATATTAAAGACGTGCCGGCACCTGCTGTAACTTTACCAACAGATGCTGAGTTTTGGAGTTCAGACAGACCTGAATTACCAGATATTACATTCCTTAAAGATCATTTTTATCGTGAAGGTAGATTAACTGAAGAACAAGCATTATACATTATTGAAAAAGGAACAGAATTATTGCGTAGTGAACCAAATTTATTAGAAGTAGATGCACCTATTACTGGTAAATAATGATAATAATAATAAATAGTTAAATAAGAAAAAAATAGCAAGCAAGAAAGAAAGAAAGCAAAAAAAAAAAAGAAATCATTCGCTGGATTCATTTTTATTTTATTTTTTTGTTATTTCTATTCATTTTAGTATGTGGTGATATACACGGCCAATATTATGATTTAATGAAGTTGTTTGAAGTAGGTGGTGATCCTGCTAATACACGTTATTTATTCTTAGGTGATTATGTTGATCGGGGTTATTTTTCCATAGAGGTAATTAAAAAAAATAAAATAAACTGAATATAAATATATGCAAGTATCTAAATATATATACATAAATTATATTACTGTTATTATTTATAGTGTGTATTGTATTTATGGTCATTAAAAATGTGGTATCCAAATACTTTATTTTTATTACGTGGAAATCATGAATGTAGACACTTGACAGATTACTTTACTTTTAAAATCGAATGTAATTATATATATATATATAGTAAAAAAAATGATCAATTGTACATACACACCATTAATATAATCTTGATGATTTTTATTTTGTTTTTTTTTTTTTTTTTTTTTAAAAAAAAAAGGTCGCCATAAATATACTGAAAAGGTTTATAATGCTTGTATGGAATCATTCTGCTCACTTCCTCTTGGTGCTCTTATGAATAGACAATTTTTATGTATTCATGGTGGTTTATCTCCTCGATTACAAACTTTGGATGATTTTAATGAAGTAAAATAGAGTTTATAATTTTATTATATGTATAAAATAATATTTTTAGAGAAAGAAAAAAAAAAAAAAAAGAAAAAAAAATGGGAAAGAAACATATACCATCTTTAAATTATTTTATAACTTTTTTTTATTTGCTATTATTAGATAGATCGATTCCGTGAACCTCCAACTCAAGGATTAATGTGTGATTTATTATGGGCCGATCCTCATGAAGATTTTGGTGAAGAATCAACAAATGACATGTTTACTCATAATCATGTTCGAGGTTGTTCTTATTTCTTCAGGTATATATGTATATATTTATTGATCTATTAAAATTCTTGGATACTTATCATCTATTTTGTCTATTTAGTTATGCTGCTGCTTGTGCCTTTTTAGAAAGAAATGGCTTGTTATCAATCATTAGAGCTCATGAAGCTCAAGATGCTGGGTAAAATTATATATATAAATCAATAATTATCTATAATATTTGTTTATATTTATATAATGCCTTTTTTTTTTTAAAGGTATCGTATGTATAAGCGAAGTCGATCAACATCTTTTCCCGCAGTTATGACTATTTTTTCAGCACCAAACTATCTTGATGTTTATAATAATAAAGCAGCAGTTCTTAAATATGAAAATAATGTAATGAATATTAGACAATTTAATGCTACACCTCACCCTTATTGGTTACCTAATTTTATGGATGTATTTACTTGGAGTTTACCTTTTGTTGGTGAAAAAAGTAAAATGAAATTATATTAAAAGATAATATATATATATATATATATAAGAAACACTAATGATATATTTGTTTTTATGAAAATATTTATAGTTACCGATATGCTTATTGCCATTCTCAATATTTGTAGTAAAGAAGAATTAGCTGATGATGACCATCGTTTATCATTGCAACAGCAAAAACCTATTAATACTGAAAATCTTGTTAATGATGATGCTGAACAACGTCGTACAGTGATTAGAAATAAAATTTTGGCAGTTGGAAAGATGTCTCGTGTATTCTCAGTTTTACGTGAAAATTCAGAACGAGTTATGGAACTTAAGTCCTTATCTCCATCTGGAAAACTACCTTTGGTAAGATAAATAAAAATAGATTAGAGTATAACAAAAAAAAATTAATATATATTTATGAATATTCTTTTTTGATTTTTTTTTAAAAAAAGGGTACACTTGCTTTAGGTATTGAAGGTATAAAGACAGCTATTACCACTTTTGAAGATGCTAGACGATCAGATTTAGAAAACGAAAGATTACCACCTACACGTGAAGCAAGAGATGCTTTATTAAAGGAAGAGACTGAGAATAAACTTCGTGATGCTGTAGAAGAAGAAGATAAACAATTAAGTGAAGTGGCTGATGCTATTATGGTGGATGCAGATTAAGTTTTAAATATTTATATATATATATACATAAATAAGATACAATTATTTAATTTATTTATTTCCATTCATTTTATTTCATTTCTTTTTTATTTTTTTCTCTTGGATCATGAAAAGATATTATTGGTATGATGTAATTATTATTATTGATTATTATTATTTTTAAAAATAATAATAAATGATGAAATAAATCAAAAAATTATTCATATGTGCATAAAAAAAGAAAAAAATAAACAGAATGAATAGAGGACATGATAATAATGACAATATATACTTTATATAGTAAAATGGAGTTTATAGACTCACTTAGATATTATATTTGAAATGATGCTATTATATTTACAACTATATATCACTTATTTTAATCTACGATATATATATATATATATATATATATATATATATATATTTACAGCTTTATTTTTTTTACAACTTTATTTTTTTTTTAAACATTATACTTTTCCGAAAAATGAAAAATGTGAAATTTTAAGCATAACTCGCGCTAATTTTTTAAAAAAGATCACTAAAACATACATAAAATAGTAATAATAATTACAGGGTCTTTTTTTCTTTTTTTTTTTTTGATCGATCATTCAAAACAAAAAGAAAAAAAAAATGATGTAAATGTTTTTGTTTTGTAAATATGGTCTTACAATAATGTTTTTATATAATATAAAGTTTTCATGCATGCTTATAAATAGAAATGAAAAATAAAAATAAAAAGAAATATGTTAAAAAATACCTTAAAAGTAAAATTATTAAGAATGTGTCAAAATAATATGGTTTTTTTTATTATAATTTTTTAAAATAAATAAATAAATAGAGTGAAAAAAAAATCATTAAAATAGTACAGGATTTTAATTATGATGATGAGGATAAGGATGGTAATTTATTTTTCAATTTTAACAGGGAAACTTGCACCACCACTAAGATGCCATTTATTACGAAAGATGACTATTACATTAAGGGTTCGGCCTACATATTTGCTTAATTCCTTTGGAACAGTAAATGTAAAACTACCTGCTTCAGCTGGTCCACCTAAAATAAAGTTTATACACCGGAAAAATAAATAGAAAAAAAGCCATTAATATTTGACATCCATGTTTTAGTAATTTTTTTTTCTCTCTTCTTTCTTTAAAAGAAAAAGAAAAAAAATAACTTACCAGCAATTGCTATAGATCTATCTTCTTCTATAAAAATATTGATAGTATCATCTTGTGTAAAACCTTTACTATCCCAAGTTATTGTTTCATTTGTACCAATTCTCCATACACCATCTGTTCGTGGTGTAACTGAATCTATATTAATAAAAAAGGATGGCAGGTTTAGTTTGAATCTATTTGCATGATTTTTCTCTTAAAAAAAAAGAAAAGAAAAAGAAAATGCTATACTTACAATTAATTGGACTACAAATTACAAATGTAAAGGTATAAAGAATAGCTACTAATAAAAGAATATATTTTGAAAGGATCATGATATTTATATAAATTATATATTATTAAATTGCAAAATAAAATGTAAAAAAATAAATAAATAAGTAAATAAATAAATAGATAAATAAATTAAAATAAAAAGAAAAAAGAAGTAAAAAAATAAATAAAAAAGAGGCATTTTTAAATAATTTTTTTTTATTGTGTGCTTTTTTTTTGTATATAAATAGTATAGATAAAAAAAAAAGAGGCGGAGAATAACTGAAATTAATCAAATCAAAGTTCATCATGAGCATGATCTTGATCATTATTTGAGGTTGTTGATTCGGATATTTTCAACTCACCAGAGTATGACCATGCTTGTATTCTTCCACTGGAAATTTGTCCCAACCATTTCACAATACTTTTTTTATCCCACGCTCCGATATAAGGTCGATAAAGCTGCTTACTAGGATGAATAATAAATAAGCCAGGGAAATCTTCCACCAAATCTAATTGTTTCATAATATCAGTTGCTTTTTCATTTGTTATCCATCCGAATCTAAATAGATTGTTTGTATTTTCATCGTTGATTTCATTTAATAGTTTAATATTTTCTTCCTTTTCATCATCATCTTTAGAAACAATTGTAATTGCACATATGGTGTTACCAGTTTGAATACAATGTTGTTTTAATTTATCATTAGATATTAATTCTTCCACTTTTGTTTAATACGATGAAAAAATAATAATAATCGGATTAGAAAGAAAGAAAATTGTATAGAATGCATTTTTATATGTATATATATATATACTCTTCTTTTACCTTTTAGTTTGACAGGAGATTCTTTTTCAATCTTTTTTTCATTTTCATTTTTATTGCTGTTATCTTTAGCCTTCTTATTATTATTATTTTTTAATGCAAAAGTACTGAGATAGTCATAAAGAGGTTGATATTTAAGTTTACCGTCATAAATAATAGAATCTTTACCAGGAGGGATGATGATTAAAGTAGGGAGTTTATCTACACCAAAATCTTTAAGAACATCTGATTCTGATTTTCTAACTTCACCCATTAATAGTCCTCCATTGCCAAAATCAGTGGATAAAGCTTTATACATTGGTGAGGTGGTTGATTTATCGGTAAAAAGTATAACCTTTGGTAATGTAGAATTCTATGAAACACAAGTAAAAAATAAAAATGAAACCATTGTTAATCATTTTTTTTTCCAGTGTGTTGGATAAACTATTTAAAAAAAATATTACCTCTGTGGTTAAAAAATCATCCAAAGTAATACTGATTTTCGATTTAACTTTAGCTGGATCACTTTTTATTAAACGAACATTAGATGGCTGTAAAGATAATAAATGATCAACAATTGGTTTTGCTTCTCTAGGTCCTTGATAATCTATTTATATATATACAATTATTTTAAATATTCATTCATATATATCATCTTTTACTTTTTTTTACTTTTTTTTTTACCTGTTGGTTTTTTTGTTCTTGCACCTTTTTTATTTACTGAAGGACGGAAGAGTTTAATAGTAGGAAAACCTTGAATACCATATTGTCCACATAAAGGTTTATTTGAATCATCATCACAATTAATAGCTCCTACTGTAATGAAATTTTTCAAATTGTTTGCTGCCTTTTTCCATTCTGGAGCAAGCCTATTATTAATAAGTTAAAAATAGAAGAAAGAAAGAAAAAAAATAACTTAATAAAATAAACGCGTCTAAAAAAATATTATATATATATATAAATATATATATAGTCATAATATTTACTTTTGACAGTGACCACACCAAGGTGCGTAGAATTCAACAGCTACAAGTTTCTAATGTTAGATAATAAACATAACAATAATAAATAAATAAATATATATGGTATATGAATTAATAAGTTGACTATTATATACTTTTAATATATATATATATATATATATATACGTTTTATATATAATAAACATACATCATTATCTAAAACCTCTCGTTTAAAATTTTTTGAAGTTAATTCAGTAACAGCGTCTCTACTTCCATAAAGTGCTGTAGAAAGAGCAAGATTGGCAATTAATAAAAGTGATGCTTTAAATAACATTTAATAACAAATATATGTTTAAAGCAAGTGAGAAAGAAAGAAAAGGAAGAAGGAAAAAAAATTAAACAGAGTAAAAATTAGAAATAAGGCGGGAAATGAAAAAAATGTGGAAATTCTTTATTGGTGAAAATTATGTTATTTATGATAATTAATTACAAAAGTTAAATAGAGTATACGATTTATTAAATATTAATATATATATATATATACCAATCTATATTAGTTTTCAGTTTATAATTAAACAATGCATTATATATAATTTTTTATTTGTTTTTTATTTTTACCATATTGTTTTAGTTTTGTTATCTTTGTTTTATTTTTATGCCATCCCAATCCAGAATTAAGGTTTTCAGGAACAAACACAAAAAAAAAAAGAAAAAAAAACTAGATTTTTCCAAATTGAGTTCTACGTTTTTCAGCACGTACTTTCTTCCTTTGTTGTAATTCCATAATATGGGGTTCACAGTATATTCTTCTTTCATACATATAATAAACATCTGTAATTGGAATTCCACATGTCTATTAAATAGATTTATATAATAAATAAATAATTGATCCATATATATATATATTATAATAATTTGATTTTTTTTTTCTTACATTGCAAGTAAAACAAGGTGGATGGAAACGCCATCCTTCATTAGTTTGGGCGCATGGACCTTCTATAGGATCATCACATGTACGGCATAATGAGTTATTTAACTGATGATAATGACGTTTACAATAAGGAGCATTATCATATACATAAAATGTATTATCAGGAAATGATCTATGACATGTCTAATTGAATAAAATCAAAAAAAAAAATATTAGATGAATATAATAAATATATAATAAAGATGATAATAGCATTTACCTGGCATCCTATAGAGTAATAATAACAATAAAAAAGCATTTATAAGAATACATTAGTATTATATAAAAAGTTAAAAGCTAAAAAAAGATCTGTATATAAGCTTTTTTTTTTATTCACTTACCAAAACAGTTTATATGCCACTTTCCTTTTAATTCATTTGATGATATAGCTTCTTTTTCTACAGGTTTACCACATCCACGGCATTTTGGTAAAGTCATTTTGCGATAATCTTTACGGCAATAAACTCTTCCTTGATGTTCTCGATAGCTTGATTTTTCAGTAAGTGGTTCTTGACATTGATAACATCTTATATGCCCTGGATGATAATATTTTCCTAAAACTTTGATTGGCGCTATATCGTTATCTATTGGCCCTTCGCTATATATATTTACATATATTTTAGCATGTTTATTTTTACTTTAAAAAAAACATTACAGCTTATATATATATATATATATATATCTTACCAAGTAGCACAATGTATTTTCTTTTTTACTAAAGTAAAATCACGTTGACAATATAATTTACCTTGATGTTCATTAGCACGCATTAAATCTAAAGGGACTCTACATACAATACAAGTAAAACATCTTTCATGATATCTCTATTTTTTTAAGTATATATGTATACATATAATTTAATATTAATAAGAAACCATACGATTTATTATTTCATTTTCACCTTATTATTATTATTACCTTTTTTTCATACATAAGAGAGTCATCGTTTCTATTAAAAGGTTTATGACAGATAGAACAACCATCTGCAGGAGGAGGGGAAGTTCTAGTAGGAGCACATTGATCAATTGCTTCATTCATACTATCCATTAAATCTGCCATTAAAGAATCTAAAGATCCACTAGCTATAATATATATATAAAGGTTATTTCTCATTTCTTTCTTTCTTTTTTTATTATTATATACATATAAGTCTTCTTTTTTTATATATTTTTGTGTATTATTTTAATATTTATTTATTTTATCTATGATCATGATCATTATTCATTTATTATTTATGATCATTATTATTACTATTATTCTTATTACCATTTTGGTATGTGTTTCCAATTCCGTTTGATGCACTATTATTTGTTGGATTTGGTCTAAAATAAATTAAAAAAATTAAATACCTCATTAAATATCTTTGCTTTCTTTATTTTTTTTCTTGTTCAATATAGATAGATAGGTACGTTACCTTTGTTTATGATTATCGTACAAAGAAGGATCATATCCTTTTGTTTTATTTTGCTGTTGTTGTTGATATAAAGAACGATCTGAGGGTAGCGGTGGAGGAGAACTTGGAGGGTAGTCTCTATTATACTGATTTTTATTATTATTATTATATAAAGAAGTAGAAGTAGATGAGGTTGGGTAAGGTGATTGACTTGAAGAATAGTTATTCATACGAGTGGAAGATGATGTTGATTTAGATACTGGCATAACTGGTGGCTCTATATATTTTAAAGTATATAAAGGACTTTATCGTTTAGATTTTGGTTTTTTATTTTATTGTATGAAATACTAATAATAAATATTCATATTTAATAATAAAGCTATATATATATATATATATATATATATATATATATATATATACATTACCTTTTTTTTGTGCTGGTAAGATTGGTATTGTAGGAACAGGTGGCATAGTAGAGCATATATGAGTACCTAAATTTCGAAGCATAACGTTTTCACCACAATCAGAACATTTTATAAAAGGTATAATTTGCGATATTCTTTCTGTCGTCATTATTTGTATTAAAAAAAAAAGAGAATATATATATGTGTGCGTGTATAATAAAAAAGGAAAAAGAGAAAGAAAGAAGTAGAAAGAAAAAAAATGAAAAGTGAAATAATTATTAGAGGATTTAAATTTATAAAAAAGGAGCTATTGAGTTTTCCTTTTTTTTATTTGTTCAGCGTGGAACAAAAAAAACTCTCTTTGTGTATTGTTACACATAAAGACTTCTTTTTTTAATGATGATTGACAGGAAAAAGAGATGTTATATAATAACCCGAATATTTACATCAATCATAAATAAATAAGAAAAAGCAAATTGTATATATATACTTTTTTTATTATTATTGATTTTTAAGCACAAATAGATAAATATCTATTAAACTTTTAATAATCATATCATAATCTTCTTTTTTATCATCATGTCTAAGGTATTGTACTAAAAGTTCTATACCTTGAATATTTTTTATAGTGACAACATTAAGTATACGATTTTGTAATGAATCTATCATGTCCTTGGATAATGGTTCAGTATTTTCTATTTTAAATATATATATAATAGGAAAATGAATATACCCAGAAAAAGGAAGTAATAATTAAAAATATGTACATGGATATACAAATGTAAATAATATTAATATTATTATTATTTTTACCTTTTAATAATACAATTGATTCCATAAATAGTATTGGTAAAATGTAGAGCGGTGTTTGAGACCAGGTTATTAAATGGTTCATTAATTTAAGTGCTTGATTATAATTTTCATTCTATATTACACATATGTATATATAAAAAATGAATGAATGAATATATTGTTATTATTATTATTTTAAATATATATATATATTTATTATTTCACTTACTTTAGTTAATGTATGAATTTGACAATAATTAAAATAAATATTTGCCATGATCCCATTACAGAGATCTTTATAGGAAGGTTCCAGATCGTCTAGATAAATGAATTTCTTTGTCTTAAAATATTTTTTTAATAATAATTCAAAAATGGAATCAATGTTCGAAAAGTCTCCAAGTAAACAATTATAATGAATAGCTTTATTATATAAACCTTGATCTATATATTGTGATACCATTTTCTAAAATAAATAAAATAAATATGTAATAGATCATCAATATTATTTATTGTTTTATTTATATATGATCGCTATTTTAAAAAAAAAAAGACTTACTTTATAAATTTGTTGACGAATATGAATTAAACCGTGCTGAGTACAGTAATCAGCCAATTCTTTACTTACTTCATCATTTATTAATGGTACATTTCCAATTACCTGAAAAATTAAAACACATATGTATAAATGATCGATTTTAATTTAATTTAATTTAATTTAATTTATCTATTTAATTATTTATTTATTTATTTATTTTACTAGATGATAGATATATATCATATATTTACCTTATTGATTTGGTTTCTACCAGTCATTCCACAAGTACTCATATAATCAAAAGCAATTTTCCACATATCCTTTTGTACTACCAAAGAATTAGCATAACTAATGATAAAATAAGATCTAGTTTCTATTTCAGCTAATAGATGTTCATCACCCATATGAATATAAAGTGGTTGATTATTAAAAATATCATCATTCATGCTATTATTATCATTTTGTAAAGTATATCTATCCAATACATCAGTCATATGTGCCAAAATCCACCAATCTAATTTTGAACATTGTTCTAAAGTAGCATAAACATTCCCTTGTAGTAATGTAATAATACCTACTTGTTGGTCTAATTCATTATCATGATGATGTTTAGCTTCATAATTTTTTAATTGTTGTGTAATCATTTGAATATGCTTAAAAGTATTTTTAATTGTTGTTGTTGCTGCAGATGTTTTGGATGGATGATTTTTATTAAAATAAATGATATCATTATTATAATAAATAGATGCTATAATAGCTTCAATTAAACTTGTGGAATATTGGTATATTTGTTTTATATCACCTGACATTATCTGTAAAAGGTGAATAGCATGAGTTGCTACAGTGGTTGATGTAGGTGTCTTTAAGGATGTAATTTTTGTTTGAATTTGTTTGATAGAACTATTCCATTTACATCTTTGATTTATATAATTTTCATTATTTTTATTATTACCATTACTATTATTATTATTATTATTATTATTATTATTATTATTATTATTATTATTATTATTATTATTATTATTGTTACTATTTGTTGCTGTATATTGTACATTGTTATTATTATTATTACTATTATCTGGTATAGAATTTTGATAAGATTGTAAACTGGATATCAATATTTTTAAAATGGATTTTTCATCATCATTAATGATTTGTTGAGATGTGATATCAAGTAATTGTACTAATACTTCAAGTTCACCTCGTAAAGTCAATCTTTTAAAAAAAAAGTAGGTGAGAAGCAATAATATAATTTTTTTTTATTTGTACAGCTGAATTATTTATAATTTATATATGCTTACTTGTACACCAATGGCCAAAATAGATGATGATTTGATGGTATAGAATAATTAAAAACCCCTTGGATATCAAATTTTAATATTGATTCTATTTTATTATTATGATGTTTTATTACAAAAAAAGTAAAATAAAATAAAATAAAATAAAAGGTGTTAATTCAAAAGGAGATTTATTAAAAAAGTTAATGATATTTTTTTTATTTTGTTCTTACTTTTATCCACTTGATTTAACCATTTCATTAAATTTATGCTAATTTCACTTTGATCACCAGAAAAAAAAAGAATTTGAAATAAATGCCAGAGTGATGCTATATTAAGAAAGAGTATTCTTTCTGAATTTGCTTGTAGTCCAGTATCCTATATATAATAAATAGTTTATATCAATAAAATAAATAAATATTATCATTCTACACTTTTTTAAAAACATATTTTTCTTTCAATTACATATTTAATATCATTCATATACTCGTATAAAAATGATGTATATGCTTGAACAAAAGTATTTAAGCTTGAAGAAGGGTTCAAAGAACTAATAAAAAAAAAATAGACACGTTAATAATATAGAACAATAATAATATTAATAATAATATTGTCATTATTATTTATTTTCTTTAAATATAAAATAGCTTTTATATATACCTTATTTCATCTATTGTTTCAATATCTGGTGAATAGATCCCATGAAAAACACGATATACTTGTGCTGTTTTATGATAAAACTATTTCAAATGCAGGATTTAGCTACATAATAATCTTCCGGTATTGTTTTATAAATATAAATACAAATATATATTACCTTTAATCTTTTATGATATATATTATTTGTATTAGTCAAAGTGTTTGCCATTTATATATATACTAATATTATTTCTTTCTTAAAACAAATAATAAGAAAGAAAAATAGAAGGAAGAATTTTAAGTAAGGTTAAATAAAAGATCGAGGAAAGAGTATTTCTATTTTAAAACTCCGAATATGAAAATGGATTGTGACCTTTTTTTTTAACTCCATCCACTTTTTTTTTTCTCTCTTTTACTTTTTTTACTTACCTTATTTGCTTTTTTTTTTATTGTTGTTTTTATTTTAAACCTCACTTTAAAAATATAATATATATTTTTGACAGATACCATTTAAAAAATATAAGGGGCACAATAACAGTAAAATAAATAACAATGTTTAGACTTGGAGCCAAAAGATTACTTCAAGCTAACAATATTCAACCTAGCTATCATTTATTAGCTCTTCATAGTAATAATATTAGACCATGTCAAAAAACAACAACACAATTAACACATGCTCTGAAACAATGGTCACCATTTAGTAGATCTTTTAATACAAGTCAAAAAGTATTATCAGCTGTAGAAAATAACAACAATAAAAATGCTTTTTCAGCCGGTGCAGAATTTGTTGGTGGATTTAGTACACATGGAAATATACTTGGTAATGCTAAAAACTTATCAGCCCCCTCTACTCAATTTAAAACCAAAAAGCCTACTACACCTGGTAAACGTTGGTTAAAAAGAGTACCTCGTGATCATTTATATAAAGGAAAAGCAGTTCGATCTTTAACTTTAGCTAAACGTAGTACTGGTGGTCGAAATAATACAGGTCGTATCACCATTCGTCATCGTGGTGGTGGTCATAAACGTCGTATTCGTATTATTGATTGGCATCGTATGGTCTCTGGTGAACAACAAGTTGTTCGTTTAGAGCACGATCCTGGTAGAACTGCTTGGATTGCTTTATTAAGTCATGAAGAATCTGGAAAATTATCTTATATTGTTGCTCCTGAAGGTTTAAAACCTGGTGATAAAGTTGTTAGCTATCGTGTAGAAGCTAAAGAACAAGCTAGTTTACAACAACAAATTAAAAAAGATGATGATAATAATAATGATGGATCAGTTAATGAATTAGTGGAAGAAGAAGGTAATATTACTCGTACAGCTGCCATTGATATTGGTAATTGTATGCCATTAAAAATGGTACCTGTAGGTACAATCATTCATAATATTGGATTAAAACGTGATGGACCAGGTATTATTGCTCGCTCAGCTGGTACTTATGCTCAATTAATTCAAACCGGTGAAACTGGTTATGCTCAAGTAAGATTATCAAGTGGTGAAGTTCGTTTAATCCCTGTAGATGCTTGTGCGACTATTGGTGCTGTTAGTAATCCTGATCATCAACACGAAATGTTAGGTAAAGCTGGTAGATCAAGATGGTTAGGCATTCGTCCTACTGTAAGAGGTATGGCTATGAATTCAGTTGATCACCCTCACGGTGGAGGTAGAGGAAAGTCTAAAGGTAATAAAGATCCTCGTTCTCCTTGGGGTGTATTAGCTAAAGGTGGTAAAACTAGAAAGACTCCTAATCCATTTGTTGTAAAGCCAAGACCAAGACGTTAAATAAAAAATTACATAGATACAAAAAAATTACATAGAATAAATATATATGTATATATTATTTATTTTGCATAAAAAAAATAAATAAATAAATAATAATAACAATCTCATAGTATATATATATTTATTATCATTGTTAAATAAATAGACAAATAATAATAAAAATAATAAAATCACGTGCCTACATTAATATATGCAAAAAATTTAAAACCAGCATTTTTTTTCTTTCGATATTTTTTTTTAGTTCCTTTTTTCTTTCATTTTTTTAATTTTATTTTATTACAATTGCTGCACTAATATCAGATTCAAGTCCTTCAAAAAGTGAAGCAGTAGGTGTAGATGGGGATGTTGGACTAGATCCAGTGGATAAAGTAGGTGTGTGTACTTTTATTTTTTTTTGGTTGTAGTTGTTGTAAGAGAGATATTTCTTTTTGTTTGTGCCTTGTTTTTGGACTCATACTGGAAATCATTATCACTATAATTGCTATTGATATATTCCTCTACTGATTCAGATTTAATTTCTTCATCGCTAAAATCACCTTTAGTTTCTGATGTATTTGTGATGGAGGTACTTGAAGTAGCTTTTTTTTATTCTTGCTAAACGATGTAGGTAGGAGGGTCATATATGTCCCTTGGATTTTCAAGGATCATTATGAAGACTCCAGACATGATCATAAAAAATCATGTTTTACCAGCCAATACACCTTTGTTCCGACTAAACCGTTTCCAAGAAATATCAACTTAAGAGATCGTAAGGAAGAAAAGTTAACTCTTTCTGGGCTTCATACCAATGTCCCCAAGATCCGTTATGTTACCATATTAGAACCCCTATCCTAGTACTGGAATATTAACCAGTTTCCCTTTCGACACCTGGCTCCATAAAATGAATCTGCATTTAACATATCTTCCCTGTGCCTTAGGAGCGACTAACCCTAGACCAACTACTGTTCTCTAAGAACCTTTTTCCACTTCAGTCTTCAAAATTCTCATTTGAATATTTGCTACTACCACCAAGATCTGCACTAGAGGCCGTTTCACCCGAGCTCACGCCCAAGGCTTCTATACAAAACCTCCACACCTGCCTACTCGTCAAAGCTTCACTTTTACTTTGACGGTAAAGTATAGGTATCACGCTTAAGCGCCATTCATTTTCAGGGCTAGTTCATTCGGCAGGTGAGTTGTTACACACCCCTTAGCAGATTCCGACTTCCATAGCTACCGTCCTGCTGTCTAGATGAATTAACACCTTTTCTGGTGTCTGATGAACGTGAATTTGGGCACCTTACCTTTACGTTCGGTTCATACCGCATCGCTAGTTTTGCTTACCAAAAATGGCCCACTAAAAGCTCTGCATTCATATGTTTGACTTCAATTAAGCAAGCTAAACGTCTTACATATTTAAAGTTTGAGAATAGGTAAAGGGTAATAAGACCCCTAGGCTTCTAATCATTCGTTTTACCTCATAAAACTGCCTACGAGCTTCTGCTATCCTGAGGGAAACTTCGGCAGGAACCAGCTACTAGATGGTTCGATTAGTCTTTCGCCCCTATACTCAAATTTGACGATCGATTTGCACGTCAGAATCGCTGCGAGCTTCCACCAGAGTTTCCTCTGACTTTACCCTATTCAAATGTAGTTCACCATCTTTCGGGTCCCATCATAAACGCTTGCCCTCAGTCATTTCAGTATAAAACGTCTACGCCGGGGGATACTGCCACCTTGCTCCTTGGTATCTTAGTCAATTTCTTTCCGCCCATAGGTTTTTACCCCAAATACTCACGCCTATGGTGGACTCCTTGGTCCGTGTTTCAAGACAGGTCATATAAAATCATTAAGCCAACAATGTACTATAGCTGATCAGGATACGTGTGATATGAATATACGTTGTAGAAATGCATCTCTTATATTAAAAGATGAAATTAAACCAACCATCAACAATTATAAAGAAAAAAAATGAATTCACTGATATATCCAACATTACTAATACTTCTATTATTCTAACCGAAGGTAAAAATAAATAAATAAAAAATATAAACAATATAAAGTATCATATGCTTTATATTGCTTATGTATGGAGGCTCAATTTTTTTTTTTATTATTTTATTATTTTGTCATTAAAATAATGGAAACAAAGGTGTGTAGCACTATTGTGCTAAATCCAGATGGTATATATAGGATAGATCCCTCATTTTTTAATACAAGATCAACAGTTATGTTTTTCTTTCTTGGGTTTTACTTTGGAGATGGAATGCATCTCTCTGGAGGAACTACTATGGGTATTAGTTTAAGATCCACATCAGCCCTTTTTCTATATAAGTTACTAATTAAAATTGGCGTTACTATGATTCATCTAAGGTTTGGATATATTTTATATTGCTATTAAATATTAACAAGGTTTTATAAAAAAAAACACTCAATATACTTACAACCCTATTGACATCATCACATTAATCACTTTATTCGTCTCTCTATCGAACTTTATATTCATATAGATTTCAAATTACAGATAATAAAAGAATTGATAAATATAACGGCGGAAGATATGGTTGTGTTAGATGGATGATTAAAGATGTAAAGATTCTTAGTATAATAGAAAGTTTCGGTGGACCCTCGTCAAATTTAATTAATTGTGATACCAATAAACTTAATGCAAAATTATTACCACCATCACCACAAATTCCTATTTTAATAGATGGCCCTGATATCACCAATATTAGCTATAAAGATTTTATTGAACAAGTCAAGCTACACGAATATTATCAACAATATTCAAATGCTTTATTTACAGTAATCCTAGGATATTTTACGGCGGATGGGTGGATTGGAAAAGAATGCTCAGAAGCTATTGAACATTTAAAACATACACATGTATGTGGTATCTATTTATGCTCAAGAAATACTACCTTTTTAACATGGATTCAAGATAAATTGAAATATATAAATGGATACAGCATAATTCATATTTATAGAAAGAAAACAAGTTTGGATGAAGATTATGATCCAGTCGACTATAGCTCAACGGAATACAATAATTTAGCAGATGAAGATCATGAAAGACCTAGTCACTTATATATACCCTTCACCAACGTAATCAACAAGCATCTAACAATATTTACTCTAGAAGAGATGATCAATGAAGAAGTACCTTTGGATCATAAATGTCTTATGTTACACTATTTCCTAGAAAATAATTACATATCAATAAAAAAGTTTGGTTTACATTACGATATTAGGAAGACGATACAGGAATATACTGAAAATTCAAGTGATCCATTCGTGAAAGTCATTGGGCAGTAAGTACATACTTTCAAAATATTTTATACATATATATATATGTCTAATATGATACTCTTTTGATTGCTATGATTTTTTTTATTGCTATTATTTTTTTAAATATTATAGAGATCATTTCGAATCTAACATATTTCTTGTAAATGAATGGCGTGCAGAGTGTCAATTAGAACCTGTCGAATTCTGCAATGATGTGGATTTAATTCAATTTACTGAAAGACTGAAAAGTATTCAAGCTTCTTGAAATTTATCAAACGAACATAAAATAATAAAACAATATTCCAAGTTGGCAGTTACTCAACAAATAAATAAAAAACTAATTATGCCTCCGACAGTCAAAAAGGTATTTGAAATTGATTATTACAAAATATAAATAGAATTGAGTTACTATGTGTTTATTTATTTTTTATTTTTTTAAATGGTAGTTATATAAAATTTGCTCTGAGGAAAATTATGATCATTTATATATTAAGAATGTCACTTTGGAAGATCATATTAGAGATCGACATAACGAAAGTTAAATAAAATTTAAATAAAATTTAAATTTTATTCAAATAATATTATTCTCTTTCTATAATTCTATTTAATTTAATATATTGTATTATCCAAAGCTTGAATGTCCTAATGAGGAATATGTCAGGACTTTTAGTGTCAGTTCAGGTCTATATTACCATATAAATATTGAAAATCATGTAAGAATACCGTTTATTCATCATTTAATATAATATAAACATATATAAAAATCCAATATAATAAATAAAATAAATGAATAAAAAAAGTCATCAACTTATTAAACGAAAAGAATTTTTTTTATTTTTTTTTTATTTTTTGATTTGATTTAAATAGCAAATATATATGTTTAAATGTAATTATAAGAAATACTCACAAGAATTTCAAATGGAAGAATTATTAACGCAGCATGTCAGTATTAACCATGATGTAAATGCTATTTAATACTTTTATTTTTCTCAAATAGTTTTATTGATTATTATTATTATATACTTATTTTTTATTACATTATTATTATTATTATTTGATGATTATATTATTATAGAACGAAGAAGAATTTGTCTGCAAAAAATGCGGTTTTAATTCAAAATATAAAAGTCTTCACGACAGACATTCATTAACACATACTGATGTAAGTTTTAAATTGTAGTGTTTGATAACTTTGTTTTATTAAATTGGTATTTCTTTGAAATACCTGTTTTATATACCATATTAGTACATTTATTATCTTACTCATATAGGTAAAATCGTTTAAATGTCCAAATTGTGACGCGGCATTCGCTTGTAAAGATCATTTGAATTATCACATGATTAAGTAATAAATGAAGTATTCCATTAAAAATATCGATGGTATAGTAATTTTATATATAATAACCTTACTTTTTTCTTTATTTTAATTGGTTTTTAGTGAATCAAGTAAAAATATGAAAGATAAAAATTGACTATGTATAAAACAATGGCTGTTGCATTTTAAAAAAAAAGATTTTTTATTATTATAGCTTATTTTAAAATTAGGGAAGTAAATAAAAAAAAATTTGAATTTTAATAAAGATAATAAACAAACAAAAAAAAGTAAGTGAAATTCCTTGTTAGAGTTTTTTTATTAAGGTAAGAATAATTAATTCAAAAGAAAGATGATTTAAAATAAGTATCTATTCTATTTCACTATGTATATAAAAAGTAATATAAATAATCATATGGTTGATTATCATTATTATTAAGATGGTTCATAACCCTATCAATATATTTATTCCCATCATATATTGACATCTTAATAATCGTATATTGTTATCATTGGCTCTGATTATACTTTAGTTACTTTATTCAGTATATAACTATATATACATATTTAATATAGATATAATTATTAAATAAAGTTAATCTATTCATTTAAGTATTAAAGCAAAGATAACCTTGTTATGACAGATGATGATCATTACTATTATTATAAGCTGAAATTAGATTCGAATCATTATTTAAATATCATTTATGGATATTAAGTCAGAAAGCTTAAAATAAATATATAAGATAAATTATATGTATACTTAGTAATGCTAATACTAATAATATTATCATTATCATTATAATCATATAATATATATTATTATATGGTTAAATATTATATATTAATATCATTGTCAATATTATTTACTAATATTGAATATTTATTTATAGGCAATTATGTATTGATACGACATGTATTCGATTATTAAAAGTCAACATGTTGAAAAAAATAATAACTATTACTCGAAGGTTAACAAGTAATGAAATAGACATTTAAATTATAATAATAATTCATATATTAAAACTATTAAAAAAAGAGAATTGATTAACCCTAAACTCTCATAGTGGAGATAGGGAAAGTCTAAAGGTAATAAAGATCCTCGTTCTCCTTGGGATGTATTAGCTTAAGGTGGTAAAACTAGAAAGACTCCTAACCCATTTGTTGTAAAACCAAGACCTAGACATTAAATAAAATAGAATAAAAATATCTGCATATATATATAATGTATTATTATTTATTTTATATAAAAAAAAGAAAAAATCATCACAGTACATAATATATATATATATAAGTAAAATAAAAGCATTTATACATATAAACTAATCCTTCATTTTTAAAAAAAAAATTATTTATTATTATTATTAATTAGACTTTAAATTAAATATATATATATATATATATAAATCTTCAATGTTTTTTATTTAGAGTGTGTTAATGATTATATATATATACATATATATACAACAATAAAAAAAAAATATAAATAGATTTGATCAAGATATTTTATTTACAATATTGAATAATTTATTCATAATAATAAAATAATAAAAAAGGCAAAAATGAAATAAATAAATAATAAAAAAAGATGACAACATTACAGTAAAAATAATAATAATGGAAATAAGATAAAGTAAAATAAAATAAAATAAAATAAAACAGATAATAGTTAAAACATATATATAAGAATGATTAAATAATAAAAAAAAAATGAAAATATTGACAAAAGCATTTTTTTTTTACCATCCAGTGACATTTTTATGCCTATTTTCTAAAAATCTAAATAAAGAACCTGGTTCTTTTTTCCATTGATTATGCCAATGATAAGCAAAAGTTTGAAGTAAACGATCTTTAGGAAATTCAGTTTCAATAAAAGCATTAGGCATGGAATTAGAAGGAGCACATACCATGGAATCAACAAAACACCAAGGTAAGACAGAGAAAGGGCGAATCCCATTATGTAACAAACGACGATAAATACGATAATATAAATAACCTCCCCAGTCAATTGTATTTTCACGAGGTAAAGGCCCTTTAGCCATTTCTGTTAACATTTCGCATAAATAAGGAGAATGCTGACGGAATCGCATAAAAGCACCATTAAAAGGAAATCCATCAGGTAAAAAGCAATCCCATTGAATTAACCATTCTCTTTCAAATAAAGGACTCATATCACGAATAAATAAAGAATCCATATCAAACCACATCCCACCATATTGATAAAGAACCAATAAACGAATTAAATCACCATCTAAATATCCACTTACATCTTTAAAATCTAGATGAGGTGAATCTTCCATAGGTGTTCCTTTGGATAATTTCTTTGGATCGTAAATTAATACTTGTAATTTATCTTTACCAACTTCCTTCTGAATATCTTGAATAACTTTGGAATCAGATAAATCACCATTAGACCATAAAAAGATTTTAGATGATTCTAAATCTTGAGTAGCGAAAAAAGAACGTAAAGTAGCTAATTGTTTTGGGCCAACAGGGGCAAGATCAGCTCTCCAATAAGCATGATAAATCATTTCTTCTTTTTTAACATTTGGTAAAGGTTGTATGGTGGAAGCAAAGTCATAACAATCAAAATCGTCCAATAAACCAACACTTGGTGTAATATCATAAATATAATCTAGTTTTCCATAATGATAAGGAGAATCTTCAGGTAAGTTTTTAAAACAACCATGTAAAGGTTCATAATAAGCATCATCTGCGTGAGATATCCAGTTACGTAAATAAATACGAACATTTAATTGTACATCATATAACATAAAAAAAGCCAAAACACCAATAATAACAGTAATAACAGTCCATTTAAATACAGACCAACTTCTTAATCTTTTGGCACGAATATATGTATTATTAGGATTATTAACTCGAGTATAAGAAGGTTGCCTAAAAGATGTTATCCATGATTTAATGTATCCTAATGCTGTAACCATATTCTATATACTTTAATATTTTTTTATTGTTATTAATATTACACTATAAATACATGTATATTTTGATATTAAATAATAATAATAACAATAATAGTAATAATAAAAAGTATATATATATAAATATATAAGGATTTATTAAATAATAAAGGAAAAAAAAAGTGAGAGTGAAAAAAATAAAGAAACAGGAAAAATAAAAAAGAAGAGAACGGAGTTTATAAATTTGATTGGTTGAAAAAATTGGCTTTTATCTTTTTTTAGTATTAAAAAATGCAGTGCTTTATTGATCATGATGCATTTTTATTATTTTTATTATGATATTTATGATATCTATTATTTATAAACAGTAATAAATGAATAATAATATTAAAGAAAATAAAAGGAAAAAGAAAAGAAAAAAGGATTACTATAAAAAAATGAGCTTTTAAAACAAACTGTTTCTCACAGATTTATTTTTTATCTCAATGAATAACTACTATTCCTTTTTTGTAATAATTTGATTTTCTTTAATTCTCACTATTCTACTTTATAAAACTAAAATTAATATATAAAATATAAATTCATAAATTATTATTTATTAATGATAAAAGAAAGGAAAAAGAGAGGGCTAATAAGTAAATACATACGATTGTATATATATAATCTAGAGAAGGAAAAAAAGTCGGAGTTTAGAATGATCAATCAAGTTTTAATATTAAATTTTCTTGGCCTTTTCTTTTTCTCTTCCTTTTCCTTTTCCTTTTCCTTTTTATACATAAAAATATTTATAATCAATTTATGTAAACTGGTATTATATTTTAGTATTAAAAAATAATATAGCATAAAAAGAAGAACAGTAGAATTTTATTTTATTTTTATTTTTTTTTGTAATAAAGTATTTTTTTATATATAAATTGGATAACATATATATTAAAATTAGGAACATACTCCTAGAAAATTTCAATATAAAAAACAACAATAATGTTGTTAACAATGTTTATATATAGAAGAAATATTATTGATTAGATGATAAATATAAATATTATGCATGGATTAATAAGTAACAAGAGGATAATCTTTTTTTATTATTTGAATTTTTGACTTATCACACTTTTTTAATATCCAAAATAGATCATCCTATGCAAGCTTTGTACATTAAGATTTAATCACATATAAAAAAAAAGGATATATATTATTTTAGAAAGTGAAAGTGTAAAGGTGTCTGAACTTTAAAAAAGAGAAAAAGAGAGAAAAAAAAAAAAAAAGAGACTCGGGCCCTATATACAATAATATAAATAATCATCAGTTCATTATTTTTCTTTTTTCATTCTTTTTTTATTTCTCTTTTTACTTTACCCCTTTCCATTCTTTTTATATATATATATATATACATAAAATAATAATAATAATAATAATAATATATAATAACACATATATCATCTACTATGGCTGTAACACCATCTACTCTTTTATTTGAATCAGGTATCATGAAATTATCAGATTATGATCCAATCAATGATAGATATCAATTGGTTCGTACTTTAGAATTACCTAATTTACCATCATTTGAACCATTGGATATGCCATCGTTTTTAGATAATCAAGAAATAAACCATCATCATCATCATGAAAATCAATTGTCGTCATCATCACCATCATCCATATCATCATCAAAAATCATAATTCATCAAAATAATCAACAACAACAACATTGTCAATATGATCAAACTTTGTCACGTTTCACTGAATGTTTTGAAAAAGTTCCTCTCCCATCCTTTTCTAACCTGACTAATAATTATGCTAGCACTTTAAGATCAACTAAATCTGTTTCTTCAAAAAAATCAATTCGTTTAATCCAAAAACCCCCTAGAAGATGTCACTCTAATCCAAACTTATCAAAAAAAAGTAATTATCATAAATAACTTTTCTTTTTTTATTTATTGTTTTTATTGTCAATTAAAAAAAAATAAGGATAGTATTTATTTTGTTAATGTTTATTTATATTTTATTTATATTTTCTTTCTAGAGTTGTTGGATAATTCAGTGCCAAAATTTGATCAAAGTTTATTATCAACATCTAAAGAAACACAATCAAAACAACAAGTAATAACAACAAAAAAATCTCTTTCTAATGCATTCCAACGTTTAACTGGATTTATACCTAAAACAAATAAAAAAACAATACTACCTGAAAATAACATTAGTCAACATCATCAAGGAAATAATAATAGTAATATTGATGATAATAAAAGTGAAACTTCTACTATAAAACAAGCTTGGACAAATTCTACTTGGCTAGATGATATGAAATCATCCATGGAATCTAATCATCATCTTCCTTTTCCTAGATATGGTTCTTTATCTAAAGGTCGACAAACAAAATCTTGGTGGACTATGGCAAGTTCTATTTCTAATTCTGATTCTGTTTCTTCTATTCCTTCTATTTGTGTGTGAATAATAATATTTTATTATCATTACTATTATTATTTTGTTTTATATACATATACATATATATAAACTATATCCATATGATACCCCAATATACTCTCGTTTGTTGTTTTTTTTTAATCTTTTATTTATTTTTAGTTTTTATTTCATTCCTTTTATATAATATTATTACTTAATTATTATTTCAAATAATATTTTATTGTTTTTTTTTTTTTTCCTTGTCTTTCGTTTATATTATTTATCCGTATTATTATTATTATATTTAGCATTATTATATACTTATCACCATTATATATTATATTTATTATCACTCATTTTATTATTTATATATATCTTAATCTCTTTATTTAATATTAGTATATTCTATCCTCTCATTAATTTATTATAAATATTTTTTTTCCAATGATTCTTTATCTATGTTGATCAATAAATAAAGTTTCTATATATTCTATATATATATCTTTTTTATTTTCTTTTTTTTTATAATATAATTTTATATTATATGAAAAGCTTCACACTCCTTTTTTATTATTATTATTATTATTATTATTATTATTATTATTATTATTATTATTATTTATTTATTTATCTATTTATTTATTTGCTCAACGTGCCCCAAACTTCATTTTATTGACTACCCGTGTAACATTTCAAAAAAAAAATATTAGATAATTCATTGTCACTTTGTTTTTATTTAATAATAATAAAATAAAAAAGCATGGCTTTGTCGGCATTACTAAAATAAGATGGCCAAAAAAAAACAGTCTATTACTTTCAAAGTATGAGGCGTAAAAAAAAGAGAAAAACGAAACCTAAACTTGTAATATATATATATATATATATATATATATTTAGTATTTCTTTAACTAATGAAATAAATGATTTTTTTTTCTTACAATGTACAAATGTATATATATAAACATATAAATATATTTATATATATGTATATAAAATAGAAGGAAAAAAAAAAGGAGTGTCATAGGGGTTATATTCAATTTAAAAAAAAATTCTAACTCATTTGTTAACTACTAAGTAAATAAAAAAATAGAGAGAGAAAGGATTCGGGGCTTTCCTATTTTAACATATATAAAAGTCAATGGATTCGTGTTACAATATATTTTTTATTATAAACAAAATGCATATCATATACTTTAAAATTTAACATTTGGAAGTTATAAATATAACTAGAAAAAAAATAATGATAGATAAATATATATCATTAATGTCTATTTATTTATCTTGCAAGTTTTAGTCTTGAAAAAATAAAAATAAAGGAATGTAGCAAAAAATAGTATATAAATAATGATAAAAAAAAAAAATAAGAATGATCAAGGCATAATCCACAGTAAACGGAATTATAAATTTATCTTATATAATATTATATATATATATATATATATAATATTTATAGAAAAAGGAAGGGAAAGTATATATACGTATTGTTCCTTTTTTTTAAAGTAAAAAAAGGAATGAAAAAAAAGAGTATACACACATAAATATTATAATAACAAAGGATAAAAATAACAGTAACAAAAAACTAGTATATTAATAATAAATTATATATATATAAGTGATTTAACATAATAAAATAAAATAAAATAATAATAATAGTAATAGTAATATATATATATATATATATATATATGCATTTGTGTATATTTGTGTGTATATATGTATGTAAATTAGCATTTCTAAGTAATTTCAAATCTTAATGGTGATATTGGTCTATTATCACCACATATAAAAGGATCTTTTCTTCTTGGTAAAAAGCCTCTAGGTTTTAATGGTGAAAATAATTTTCTTGATCGCATCATATTTAATTCAGCTGCTATCATTCTTAAATGATCGGGGTTTGCTCGGGTATCGCGTGTATAGGTATTAGTATCAGGATTAAATCTAGGTTGTGTAGTTGCTTCAGATCTTCTTTTCTTCGATGATCTTTTTCTACGAGGCGGCAATGGCATTGGAATGAAATTTTTTTCTTTTTTTGACACCATTAATTTTTCCCCTAGTAGCTGACTTAGACTATTTCCATTATTATTATTATTATTGTTGTTGTTGTTATTGTTGCTATTATGATTTTGATCAAATGAATGAGGATGATTATTTTGGGTATCTATTGTAGGTGAGGTTGATAATGAAACAGGTAGAGATTTTGATGTTTTTGAATTAAATATAATTTTATCATTATTAATATGACCATTATTATTATTATTATTAATTTTTTCTTTTTCATTACTATTATTGGTTGTAAAAGGAGTACTTGATACTGTAGGTGGTTGTTGAGCAAGTGATTGACGTAATTTAGCAATGGTATCTATCCATTTAGATCTATCTTGATCGGGTGGTGATGAAGACATAGCATAAGAAGTAGTTGTTGAAGTAGATGGTGTATGGGATTTAGTAAATGATGGTATTGATTTTCTTCCAGTTAATCCTTTATTTAATTGAAATAAATCTGAATCTGAGTCATCGTCTAGTACATTTATATCCATAGATTCATTATTACTATGATTATGATTATGATTATGATCATTATTATTTATATCTATTATAGGTTTACCATCAATTTCTTTTTCTATTTCTTCGTCAGGATATTCTTTATGTTTTTCATTATTATTATTATTATTAATAACTTTCTTCTGTCTACCTCTTAATGGTGGTGAAAAATCACTTTCGTCTTCTTCTTCTTCTTCTTCTTCATCGTCTTCATCGTCTTCATCATCGTCTTCATCTTCTTCATTTCCAATAGTAAAGTTCCCAAAGGTCGAATCAACATCCTCTTCGTCATCATCAGTGAATAGCGAAGTTGTTGTTTGATCAATAGTAGGGTCAGAAGAGTTGTTGTATAAATTAGCTTTACGTCGATGATAATTTAATTTAGCAATTTCTTGTTGTCTTATGACTGTCATCGGATCACTCAGCGATGGTGGAGGCATATGCAAAGGTAAAATTCCAGTCAGAAAATCAATAGATAAAAAGTTTTCAAAAGGTGAATGTACCTTTAAAAGATAATAATGATAATAGTAATAAAAGGTTAAGTTTAATATATATAACAAATATATATATACATATATATGTATATAAACTTAAGAATAATAATAATAACTTACTAACTCTTCTTCATCTGGAATACTTTCTTTACTGTCAACTGCAACCCAATTTTCAACATGAGACATACGTCTAACAGGCCTTCTTCTTTGCTGTTGTTGTTTCTTCTTTTTTTTTGGTTTCTTTTTCATTAAAGGTGGAATGGCACCATAAGGTTGTGGTGCTTGTGCCGTTAATTGTTTTACTATTTCTTTATATGAGAAAGGCATATTGTTGTTAACATGAGGAATTGGAACAGGATCTGACCTCGAGACTGTGGTAGACATGATAACATTAATAAAAAACTAGTTGAAAAGGTTTTTTTTTAATAATAAGAATTATAATAGAAAAAGAAGTGAAAAGAATAATAAAGAAAGAAAGGAAGAAAGGAAGAAAAGAAATAAAGGAAATAAAAGAAATTGCTTATGTAAAAAAGTTTCAATTTAATAAAGAGAAAAAAAAGAGAGTGAGAAGTTGAAAATAAGTATTATTATAGAAAAAAGTGGAAGAAAAGGAAAGAAAAAAAAAAAAATGATAACTCAGTCCAAGACAATAAACCATTTGTATTCAAAAAGCGATAACCAGCTGACAAAAAAGGAAAACTTAAATTGATTTGTTAAAATTTGGAACATTTAATATAAGAATAAAATTTTTTTATTAATATTAAAACAAAAGAAATTAAATGAAAACAGAATATTATAGTAATGATATATATATATATATATGTTGAAAATAAAAAAATACACAAACATTAACCCATTTATTATAAACCCATATATATTACCAAGAATTATCATTATCATCTCTAACATGATCATTAATAAATTCTTCAATAGCTTCAAAATAGCCAGCCTAATATTAAAAAAAAGGGTTATTATTTAGCCTATATATATTTTATGAAATGAAATTAAAAGATCATCATCATATATTAATTTAAATATACCTGTAAACATGTATCATTATGTGTTCCAGTATTAAAGCCTTTCCAAACTTTAGCCCCAGCTGTTTGTGATACTTCATATAATTTTGTCATATGTGTTGGAGGTACTAATTCATCTCTTAAACTTGATAAAAATAATATAGGTACATTTTGAACTTTTGGCATGGTTTTATAAGTCTGCCACTTTTGATTACAAAGGTATACTAAATGTCGAAGCGCTGGAAATACATGAGGAATCAAAATAGGCTAATATATATATATATATATATATATATATATATATATATTAAAAAAAGATTATGAGAAAAAATATATCGTCATTCAATTCTATCTATTTGATTAGATTAGATTTGCTTTTTATGCTAAACTTAAAGTTCTATCTCTTCTCCTTTTTTTTTTTATCCTCCTCCACTTACCACACTTAAAAATGTATTTTCAATAATTAATCCATCAAAATCATCTTCATTTTTTGATACAATATATATAGCTACAGCACCACCTAAAGATTGACCATATGCAACAAGTTGAGTATGACTTAATATAGGATGATTTTTAATATAATCTACAACAGTCTGATTAAATCAAAGAAAATAGTAAAAAAAAGAAAAAATAAGTTATATACATTAAAATCACTAAACTTTATGCATAGCCATTTTTTATTTTTATTTTCACACACCCCAACCAAATTTTATAAGCTTTTTTTTTCTACTCTTTTTCATCATTATTTTCTTTTCTTTTCTTTTCTTTTGTATTTTACCCTCTTTTTTTTAATCATTATTTTTCTTTATTCTTTCTCTCTCTATCTCCTTTTTTTAAAAAAAACATTATTTTCCTTTATTTTGATTTTTTGCTTTCTGATCTTTTATTATTATTATTATTATTATTATTATTATTATTATTATTATTATTATTAGTTTTACCTGAGCATCAATTTGTAACCCCTTTTCATTTGCTTTTCCTTCACTTAAACCGTATCTATATTATATATAATATTATTAATTATATCAACACCATTATGAACATCATTAAAATGAAAATCAATATAATATATGATTTTTTATTCCCATTTTTATTTTTATTTTTACCCTCTATATGATAAGATAACAACATTATAACCTAATTTTTGATATAAAACTTGAGCAATTGGAAGTCGATGACCCTATTTCCGTAAAAAGAATAAAATTAAGTTGATTTTTACCCCATCAAATTACTGCAAATTCCATCATCAATTAAAAAATCCATTTTTTTTACCATATTTCCCGCATTTGCCTATCATATACCAAATGATTAAAAAAAAAGAAGGAAAATTAAGATCAATATATATAAATATACACTTATTCACATACAAACATAGCTAATAATTATAAAATCCATTATTATCATATATATATTCCATTTTTATAATTTTACATGAAAACATAATATTGTTGGTGCACGTATAGCTATACTTTCGTCTCGTTGAATAAGAACATAACTTCTAAGTTTAACCCCATCCTTTGTAACTAATATTTCTTCATTATCAGGTAATCCATATTCTGATGGTTTAGCAACCTATCAAATATATTTATATTCCAAGGAGAAAATAATAATAATAATAAGATAGAGTAATATTAATAAAAATGGGCTTATGTTTTAAAATAGAGTAGTATGATATATTTTATCTATGTTTTATTTTAGGTATCCTTTTCTATTAAGGAATCTCTGGGGATCGTTATTAAATATGTAAATTTTCTACCTTTGTTCTTGAACCTGATGGAAATCCAGATGTATATAAAAGATCACATTGATAAATATATAATAATATAGATATTGAAATTACTGTAATTGATATAAAATAGAATATATATAAAAGAAATACAATCATCTTAAAATGTACTTGGTATAAAGCATTGATTATTAAAGAAGAAAAAAGGAAAGAGAAAAGAAATAAAAAGAAATAACCAAACCCAAAAAAATTCATAGGGTGAATTTATCTTTAAAACCCAGCTATTCTTTTTTTCTTTATCTTTCATATATGGTAGTAAAGTTGGAGAAAGTTGAAAAAAATATATAAATAAACAAATAATGCAGTTTTTTCCTTTTCTTATCTTATTTCTTTTTTTTCTAGATACAATTGAAAATTTTTATTATTATTATTATATATATAATATTTGTATGTAAATAAGTAAACAAAATAAATTGATATATACATATCATTGTCTATATTATGCATTTCTTGCTTTTTTTACAGGTCGAGAACTATGATCATCTTTCATCATAGCTGGTTTTGTTGATTTTATATCATTATCTTCTTGAGTTATTCGTCTTAAAGGGTATTCTACATTTTGTTGTATTAGAACACTAAAAAAGTATAAAAAATGAAAATAAACAAATTAATAAATAAGATTTATATATATATATATATATATTTACTTCATCACAGGCTTTGGTTCTTCTTGGAAATATGGATGACTTAAGGCTTTTTCTGCTGTTATTCGTTTGACAGGGTCATATTCTAGTAATGCAGATAGTAAATTAAATCCTGCTTCAGACTTGGCACCTGGCGTCATTTGATATACTTGTTTTAAATTATTCGGACAACTATAAATACAAAATAATAATAATAATAATAATAATTAATTAATTAATTAAAAGGTTGATCACATACATATATATTTATATATAATATTTACTGAGGAAACGTAGAAAGATGATGATAATCTGGTAATTGATCTATTGTTGGCCATCTATCCTCTAATAAGAAATAAATAAAAAAAATGGTGATTACTATGTTAATAATTCTATAAAAAAATATCTTCAATATTGTATATAAATATATATATATATATATATACTTACTGGATGGTGTTCCTAATATTTCAAATATTTTAGTTAACTGACTTCGTTGGAAAGGTACATTTTTTTTATTATCCATTTTGGCTTCTTCTCCTTTAAATATTGGTTTCAATGCTAATAATTCTCCAAATATGCATCCTACTGCCCACATATCAATTGCCTTTGTATAATGTCTAGATCCTAATAATAATTCAGGAGCCCGATACCATATTGTTACGACTACTTTATCACCATTAAAAAGTGGCTGCAATGGTTTATTAAAAAGTCTTGCCAATCCAAGATCACCTAACAAAAATCGTGATGGACATTAACGATCATGGTTATTTAACTTATTATTTATTATTACTATTAATTTAATAATTATATATATACCTGTTTTCACAACCCCTTCACTAGTTAAAAGTACTAAATATAAATAAATAAATGATAACATTAATAATAATGTCATTTAAATTCCAATATATATATTACCATTTGCAGGTTTTAAATCACGATGAAGCACCCAATTTGCATGCAAATAAGCTACACCATTGATAAGCTGCCATAAAATAGATTTAATAACTATTTCCTGAATTGGCTTTCTTTCTGTATGTAAGTGATGATGGATGATTTGCTGTATTAATTATAATAGTTGTAATAAATAATGATTGTATGTAGATGATATTTTAGTAAATAATTATTAGCATATATATTATTAATATATATATATATATATATATATCTTACCAAAAAATCATGCTCTGCATACTCAAATACCATAAAAATAGCTTTATCTTCTAATAATACTTCTTCTAGCCCAACTATATTAGGATGATTCAATTCGCGACATAGCTAAGTATAAATAAAAACAAAATGGTTTGTATGTTTTTATTATTTTAGTATTAGTCTTTTACTTATTATTATATTTATTATTATTGTTATTATTATTATTACTGCAATTTCACGACAAGCTGATTGTGATATACCAACATAATGGTGTGAATCACCTTCACGATCAGGTTTAAATTTTTTTATAGCAAATTGACGGGTATCATCTCTAAAAAGATCCCAAGTAATAGATTAGAATATACATTTTTCATATATATATATATATCAATATGTTTATATAGAGAAAATATTATCGATCTTACTTATTTTTTGATTTTGCTTTGTATACTCTACCATACGTTCCAGAACTAATAAATCCAATAATATCATATTTATCTAATACTTTCACACGACAAGCATCTCTCTTTAATTTATATTCTGTCATAGACATTTTTTAAAAAATAAACCAATATAAATGTATTAAAAGTAATATATAAAATAATATGATAAAACTAAGAAAGAAATGAGAAGAAAAAAAAGTGCTATAAGGTTAAAAAAATCACTCTCTTTTATACTCCCCTCTAAATCGGAGTTTAAATGATCAGTTTTAAAAAAGTAACATCTACTCTTGATTTTATAATAAAGAATTAGTTGATATATCTTCTTTTTAAACCTATTTCATTTTTATCAATTTTAACAATCAAAGAAAAGTAGTGAAATATAAACAAGTATATTTAAATAGTATAATACTTGAATAGTTTATTATAATTTATTTTTTTATAATAGTGTACGAAACCTCACTTATAAAAATTTAAATATATGGTTTTTTTCTTTCTGGTTTAAATACTACTTTTAACAGTTATAAATAAGTCATCATTCAATATGTCTATGTATATTAGATTTTATTTATATATAATACTTAATACTTAAAAAAAATTATTAATTTATAATAAAACAATATAATAATAATTAATGATTAATAGTAAAGTATTTTAAATAGACTTCAAGACTAAAGTCTTAATTAACAGGGTCAAACGCTCGAAAGTGCAAATCCGTCTGATCCTACCAATAACATCTTGTTAAACTCTTACATCAATATCTCTTGTAGGAGCACGTAAATTTATCGGTAAATAATATATTAATGAAAAGGTATAGTAATAGGAATAATAACACTAACAATCATAAAAAGACCTAATAATTTCAAATCAACATCAGGAACACTGAAAAAAAGACAATATTAATACACTCAAAGAGTAATTAATCAATGAAAATATAACCAAATCAGCAAGTCTGTACAAAGAAAAATTACTAGACAAAAAGACCAACTCAATGAAAAAAAAGAAAGACAGGAACCATCAGAGTGAAGTAATCAATAAAAAAACAATATCTGCAAGCATTAATATTTTCGTATATTTCATTTAAATTAATTTAACCTATAAATCATATTTAGATTGATGAATAACATCATGATCATACTAGCTTTCTTAATATTTAAATGAAAATTATCATAATTATTTTCTTAATATTTAAATTAAGATAATCATCCTTGCCTCCTTATTGTTTATCATTGTATATAATGACATATAATCATAATATGATTTTTGTATAATCACTTCCACCATTAGGATAATCTCCAGAATTGATTATTAATCATTACCCTGATTAGTTTCATCTTTATAATAATTTATTGATCATTTTACATCATTAGAATCACTTTCAGATTAATTCATTGATCATGTTACAACGGTAAATTCACCTTCATACGTATATATTGATTATTTTACATCAATAGACTCATTTTCAAAATTAATTATTGATTATTTTCATTATTATATTTAAATTTACAAATATATTTCAACTATCTTCATAATTATACATTGATTATCCCCATCATTACTGCAGTCTTTACCATTACCACTACCTATATACGTATCTTAACCAAAACATACAAAAGATATATAAAAAAAAATATAGTTAATAGATTAATGTTTTATTCATTAATATATATATATAGAGAGAGAGCATTTAAGATATTCACCTTTTCAATTAATAACAATTCATTAATTAGCCATGTTTATTCTTAAAAATAGTTTACAAGCTTGTATTAGTCATTATCAAGATTCATAAAAAATCTTCTCTGAAAAAAAAAAAAGGAAAAAGGAAAAAGAAAATTAATAAAGGAACCAAAGTTATATTTACATATTATTTTATATATATTTTATTTAATACATATACCTTTGAACTAGTGACAATTAATCTCACTCATCTTGCAAGTAGATTACTACTTGTGTGTAAATACTTAGTCAATCAGCATAATTACCTAATGTGGAAAAAAAGAAAGAAGAGAATAAAAAAGAAGGTGAAAAAATATAGTAAAGTAGTGAGATTTTATTTATTTATCCTTTTATAAAATTTCTTTAATACACATTACCTTTTTGAACTTGTTACAATCAGTATGGCTCATTCTTGAAAGTAGATTACTACTTCTGGGTAAATCTTGAATTACCTGCATAAAAAAGAGGAAAAGAGTAAGAGTAAGTGGAGTAAAGATTCATTTGCTATTTTATAATATACTACTTTATATAATTTATTTTGAAATTATAATAGCTTGATAACTAATTTTAAACGACTTTGCTTTCTTAAATTCAGGTATACAAGTAAATTCATTTTTTAAATATCCAGGAAATATATAAAAATATATGTATCTGTGTGTATTAAAAAAAGTGAAAAAGAGAAAAAAGAAAGAGAAAGAAATACTTAAATACTTCTCACCCAAAAATGGAAACTGATAATTTTTTTATCATTTACCTTTTACATTTAAAATAATCAATTTTATTTAATTGCTATGTAATTTAAATTTTATGCTTATTTAAACTAATATTGAATTTATTAGAATAATATTTATATGAATATGAATAGAAATTATATATATTCATGATAGTCAACTCTTAACTAATCATTCTACTCTTTTAACTCGTGTATCCAAAAAAGAGGAATTATGCAATTAAACTTTTATTAATTGTACTATCTTTTAAAATACTAATAATAATAAAAATGGAACACCAAGTTGGACTAATAAAAAAAGAATAAAATTATATAATAAAAGCTTTATGAGTAGTATTTCAATACTATTTAAAAAGACAATATTTCAATTATAATGCAAGACAATTAATTTCTTTCTTTATCTATTACCAATCTAAACTTGATCCTAAATAATAATAAAATAATAATAAAAATCACTTGATAAATATAAATACAATTAATCAAACAATCAATGGCGATATCAGAGAGCAAAACTAATTATTTTATATAGATAGTTATTGTGGGCATTTCAATTAACTCATGTATAAAAGCATCTATTAGATAAAATAAAACATAAATAAAATTTATCGGTATCCTCCGTGTTTTACTAATAAATAGAAAAAAAGATCATTAAAAGATAAAAAAACTTTTATTAGTAGCCTATATATATGTACATTTATATTAATAAATGAGATATGATTTAACGCTTATATTTTTATGAATCATTTACATTAACTTGTTTTTTTATTACCATAACATGATGAATATATATATATATATATATATATATAATGGAATAAGTATTATCATAACAATAATAACAATAAGAATTATCTTTTATTGATCATTTAAGAATATAAGATACACTCACTACTTATTATAAAAAATCCTTTTCATAGGTTGTTCATAATATATACTTAGTAATCCCTTTTTTATTATTATTATTATTATCATTAATTTTTTTGTTAGATATATTAGACATAATCAGTTTTTATTTTTATTTTCATTTGAATAAAGGACAATATATATATAGTTTAAATAAATGATATTTAAAAAAAAGAGAGAACTATTTAACAGATACCAGGAGCTTGCTTTACATCTAAGCTTTGTTTTTCACCATTAAGATCATGAACATGATCATCAACATTTACTTTATATTGAGCAGCATTCTTATAAACAGCACTATGAGAATGTTCTTCTTTAATAGCGCTATGTTAAATAAATTAAAATCAGTTAATGAAGAGTTTTAAAACATTATCTATAATATATATTTATATATATATATATATAGAAATACTTACCGATGAGCTTCAATGGTCTTTTTATCAGCAAGATCCAAAACCTTTAATGCAGCAATCATATCACGAAGTAATAATTCACAACGAGATCTTGAGAAATCTTCCCTTACAACAACACGACAAAGCTTACGATGATTGACTTTCTTAGGTAAATAATAAGCAGGAACAATCCATCCACGTTCACGTAATTTAGCAGCAAAATCAAACTAAAATCGTATTTTTTTTAAAAAAATATGAAGCAATTAGATTATAAATATATAAATGTATAATTTTTTTTCTTTTTCTTTTTTCTTCTTCTTTGATTATTACTTCATCATAATGTTGATCACCCTTAATACAGAAAGCAACTAAAGGTAAACCTTTACCATTACCCTCACTTAAAATTTCAAATCTACCAGTAGCTTTAAGACATTCAGCCAAATGATCGGCAGTACGAGTCAAATTGGTCATAATCTTTTTAAATCCAGCTTTACCATAACGAATTAATACATAATATTGAGCAATGATTTGAGCGGCACCTTTACTGAAATTAAGAGTGAAAGAGGCTTGTTCGGTACCAAGGTAATTAATATGGAAAATTAAATCATTAGGAAGATATTCGGCGCTTCTCCAAATGCTCCATCCAATACTATAAATAATAATAAGTATAATTTAGTTTCATTTGTTTAATTCATTAATTTTCTCTTTTTTTATAAATACACATATATTACCCTGGATAACATAAACCGTATTTATGGCCGCTAGCTATAAGAATAAAATACAAATACAAAAAAAAAAGGTTAATCATTTTTTTAAAAAAGCATTTTATATTTTTTTGTTGAACTTTAAAAAAAAGTACCATTGATTGAAGCAACTCTGCTCAAACGGAAATCCCAACGCAATTCAGGAACGACAAATGGAGCAACAAAACCACCACTAGCAGCATCAACGTGAATGCTAACATCATAACCTGTTTCGGCGCATTTCTTTTCTAATAAATCGTTAACAGCTTCAACATCTTCATAATGACCAGTGTACTAAATAATCATGTGATGATTAAAAAAAAGAATGAAAAAATTACTTTTTTTGTAACACAGTATTTAAAATGTTTTTTTTTTATTACTTACAGTAGAACCAAGAATAACACAAATCTACACATATTAAAAAAGAAAAAGATTAATTAGATTATATTACAACTATTTTATTCTTATATAAAGTGTAAGCTATTTACTTACACCAATAGTATTTTCATCAACAGCTTCAACAGCTTTAACAGGGTCTAAATACAATTTTTCTTCAGTACAATCAATTTCTCTTGCTTCAATTTCAAGATATCTATTTATTTATTATTAGGAAAAAAAAAGGATGAATAAATAACTTAATTACACAAACATACCTTTTTTTTGGAATATATCGTTTATATTTTTATTCTTTATTTTTACCTAATAGCTTTTTCCCAAGCGACTTGACAGTTAGAACCAATAACTAAATTAGGATTATCAGTTGGTAAACCTTTAGCTTTGCGAGCAAGTTGCCATCTTCGTTTCATAGCAAGAGTTGCCAAGATAATACATTCGGATGAACCAACACCACTACAGCCGACTGCTTCACTATTAGCATCATCCATAGGTGCATTAAAAAGACGAGCGATCATATTGACAGCACGATTCTATATATATATATGTATATGTTTATACTATTAATAATTTTTCCTTTTTTAAAAAAACAGATATTATTTTATCATTTTAATAGAATTACACAAAGTTCAGCACTGCTTGCATATTCATCATGATCAATAAAGTTCTTTGCGACATTTTCTATTAAAGTTAAAGAAAAATTAGAACACATAAAAATAAATCAATCATATATGTTTTAGAGTTTTTTTTTAATTTTTACCAGCCATCAACTTTTCAGCTTCAGGTTCCATATAAGTAGTTACAAAAGTAGCTAAATTCAAACCTATTTAAAAAATAAAATAAAGAAGTTATTATCAAGTCAATAGAAAGAAGAAAAAAAAGAAGTAAAGGAAGGTTCATTTATAATAGTTCATGTACCTGGTCTACCATCAAGCTATTAGTCATTTTTAAAAAAAAAAAGAAAAAAAAAAAGAAAGAAAGAAAGGCTATATGAGTTTATGAATTTCTAAAGAATAATGCATATAGTTATATTATTATGTTTAGAAAAGCAAACTTTACAGCTAAGTCATCTTTAATGAGTCTATAGGCAACATCTTTTAAAAAAATAAAGGAAAATGGAAATAAAAAGGAAAATCAGTATGAATTTAAAACAATTAAAACAGCTTAATCCCCACTATTTTTTTCTCTCTCTCTCTCTTTTATTGTTCTAATCATTGTTTCCTTTTTTTTCATTCTTTTCTCAGTCTTTTTTATTTGTTAACACTTACTAGAAGGCATTTCTTCCTAATTGCAATGATTATATAAATTTGTAAATTAATATTAATATATAAATAAATAGTTAAATATATATTATTGAACGATAATATGTATATAATAATTTCTATTTATATTACTTCAGGCATTTCATATCTATATTTTTTTAAATAAAAAAGGAAAAAGACACATATTTAAAATTAAACTCTTTTATAAATATAAATGATTATGTTTTTTTTTTTTTTTTTTTTTTTTACCTTGGAATATCTTCAGCTACCCATTTAGAACCATAAACAGTAGTACTAATGGCATCATGGTGATATTCACCCTTAGACTTGGATTCATTGATACGAGCTAATCATATATAAATGATGAAAAAACGTTATCTCAAAAAAAATTAAAAACATATATATCGTTTTTTTTTTTCGAAAGACATTTTTACCATCAGAAACAGCACTAGATAAGAAAACCATATTTATAAAATTAAATAATTGATTAAGTTGATGAAAAAAAAAAGAAAAAGAAAAGTAAAATAATAATAAAAAGGAACGGCTTTTATAATAATTTAGAAATATCATTTTTGGTTAATCCTTTTTTTTAATAAATAAATAACTCAGTGAACAGTTACCAATGTTACACGCATTTTTTAAAAAATTATCCAAATATAGAGTAATTCTTCATTACTGTTATTAGCAAATACATTTTTCCAATATTAAAAAATTATTAGAAAAAGATTACCCGACTTTTTACTCATTTTTTTTTTCTGGCATGTTTTCTTTTTTTATCTACATGTTTTATAGATGAGAGAATTGATAATGTAGTATTTTTTATTTTATTTTAAAAGTACGTTTATTTATTTATTTATTTCTCGCTTTTACTATTTACTTTGGATAGTAGTACAAAACTATATATTATAAATTAAAAGCCTGACGATGAGTGGGAATTATGTTCTTCCGAGAGAAAGTGATTTTTGCATTCCCAATAAAAATAAAAATTTGCCAAGCGTGTACCCAATTTTTGTAATTTTTTTACAAAACTTGTAACGCTTTTGTTTCAATTACGTAAATTAAAAAAATCATATAAATATACTTATATATAATCATCTTATTTTTTTATTACTTTTTGATATCTTAATAATTGTATTTTTATTAAAAAAAAATAAATAAAATAAACGTCAACTGATAAATCATTGAAAAAGTCATCTTTTTTATATCATTTCTATATTGGTAGAAAAATAAAAGGTTACATAATAATTAATTGGAAGATAAAAAATGAATGTTTCCAAAAGCAGAACAAAGTCAGTGAAATAAACTAAACTTACTTTAGTTTGACCGACAGCCTTTCTTCAAACTGGAAATCAATTTTTTTTTTTTTTGGTTTCATCAAATAGAGCTTCTTTTTTCTTTTTTGCGTTTCTTTTTTCAATGTTTTATAATATTGAATTATATATATATGTGTGTGTGTATAACAGTGATACACAGTACATCATGAGAGTACCCAACATCATAAAAAAAAATCATATACTTTATATTAATTCATGGTGTGAACTTTTATAAAAATAGAAAATATAAATAAATAAAAGTGCTATATATGCTATTTTTATTTTTTTTATTCTTTATTTACTATGAAAAAACTTTATTTCGAATAAGCATATATATATATATTTCAAATGACATGATTATTTTTTTTTAAGTGGAAGAGAGAAACAAATGACTTAAACAGGAGAAGCACCAGAAGTAGTAGGATTTGCAATAATCTATATATATATATATATATATATATATATATAAAACAAATAAATTGTAAATAAAAAATTACAATTTCAAAAGATTATATCATTTTTAAAAATTGATATATGTATAAAAAAACTTACTTCAATCCAATAACCATCAGGGTCAGCAATAAAAGCAATGTTCTTCATTTTACCATCAGTTAAACGTTTAACAAAGTTTACATTCAATTCTTCAAAACGCTTACAAGCAGCTTGAATATCATCTACTAAGATAGCAATATGACTTTTTTATAAAAAACAAAAAAAAAAAAAACGTGATTAAAAAAAGCATAAAATATTCTTTTTTCTTTCAATCTCTCTCCTTTTCTTTTATAAATATATATAAACACTTATTATCATCATGTAGTTCTTATTTTTTATTTTTGTTCTTTTACCCAAAACCGCGTCCAGGATCTTTATTTCCATTAGCATAACTAAAGTTTTCATCATTTTCCGTTCCCCAATTGCTATTTAAAATAAATAAGTTATTAATAAGTAACTATTATGTTTTTATTGTTATTATTACTTTATTATATCTAGGATGATACATACTGGGTAAGTTCAAGAATACCAGGACGAGAAAATACAAACTTCTTCTTTTCTTCTTCAGTTTCAGGAATAGAATCAGCATAAGCTAAGAAATATAAAGTAAACTTGCCATCTTCATTTTCTAACTTGGTAATACATCTAAAATAAAAAATAAAAACATTCATATCCATTAATATATATATATATAAGCCATATTATCTCTTTCCTTTTTTTTTTTTTTCAAGTTTCGCGTTTTATATTATTTATATCTATATTACTAATAAATAGCTATTCTCACTTTTTTCAAATATTGTATATTATATATTACTTAATTACTTTATTACTTACTTCATGCCAACTACTTCCTCATAAAACTTGAGAGAAGCTTTAGGATCTTTGACACGGATCATAGTATGGTTAAAAACATATTTTGAAGGATCGGTAGACATTTTTATATATAAATATATGTATTTAAACAAATAAATTAAAGAAAAGAAAAGAAAAACGTCGAAAAATAAAAGTTGGTCTAGTATTTAAAATTTCTGTACTCCGTCAGGATATTTATTTTTCCAAAATGCACCCTAGTTCTTTTTGAATCAAACATTATTTTTAGAATATCGTTTTATGTACACACATGCATAATATAAACTAAGTCTGATACATAGAAATTAGATTAAAATTAAAAAAGAAAAGTCTAAATTATGCCTTTATGGACTGATCAAAAATTGAAACATATCTAAGTGCTGATTTTTATTTTTTATCATCAAGCATGAATTTAATATTCATTCTGAAATGACCGACAATTTTTAAAATTGAAAAAAAAAAATGAACCATTTACTTTATTATACTATTACATAAATAATTAATATTTTTAAACGTCCTTTTTTTTAATGTTAATTTGTTAGTATATTTAATTAAATAATCGATAAATGCATGAATGTATATTTTTAATCTGGTGATTATCATTACCACTTTTTTTTTTTATCTTTTTACCATTCTTACCAATATTATTATATATCATAAATAATATTTTTATTCACCAATATATATATAAATATATATATGATCAACCATATCCGTATAACTGTTTATCTTCTTTTCAAAGTATAAACATATATGTTTAAAAACTCTTGCCATTAGTCATTTTCTGTTAATTCTGTTTCCATTTTTTCAAAATAAGCATGTAAACGCTACAATATATATATAAAAATGCATACTTGTTAATTAATTGATATGTTTACTAAATAATTACTTATTTATACCATGGTGATCACAAAATTTTACTATTATATTTACCTGCAATTTTGGACGATCAATCCATTCTCTTCCAGCTAATTCCACAATCTTTTCAGCAAAAGTTAATAAAGATTCTTCCATATAGATAAAAGATGATTGAGATGATAATGACATAATGTTTGTTATCCCTTTTCCTTTTTGTCCAATAAACTGTTGTGTTTCAATTACTGCTATAGCTCTAACGGTAATCTATTATTATTAAAAAATATGGTCATCATTATAAGTAAATAAAAATAAAATAAAAAATTTAATAATATATATATGTTATTTACCTCTACAAACATATCAGTGATCGTTTCTAATAAATTATAATCATCTATCTCTTTTATATCATTCATCATTCCAGTATGATGATTATTATGATGATTATCGATAGTATGCTTTTCATTATCATGAATTATTTGAAGTACATCAATGATTCTTCCCATATATTCTAATAGCTCCATTAATCTAAGATTTATTCTTCCCATTTTCCCATTATCATTATCATTATTATTATTATTATTATTATTATTATTATTAGATGATGATGATGATGATGATAAGGTTGAATTTGTTTTTTTAATAAATGATTCATGATGCTTTTTTGTTTGTGATTCATTCATGTATTCCAAGTTATCTGATATCCATTGACCATACACTGTAGCAAGAATTTGACTGTTTATATTTACTTTCTTATTTGAGACACCACAAAATGCTATTATTCCTGCAATTACCTCTAAACCTAATAATAAATTCTCCATGAACTATATTTTTTTTTCGTATTAAAAAAAATGAATACTCTTTCTCTATATGTATGTTTATAACTTATAATGAACCACATTCGTATATACATATATGTAATTACCTGTGCTTGATCTTTAGAATGATTAGACGGGCAAGCTATATCTAATTCATCTAATAATGAAGAACATACATATAAAAACCATTGTTTGACCATATTTATTAATTGCATATCAACAGGTAATCCCATCGCTTTCCATTCTAACCCATTTTGAATAAGGATATCACCATATAATGATTTACGAGTTTCTAATAATTGATATATAGATTTAATATTTTGTGACAAATCATTATTATTAAATGGGTGCAATTTTTCAGTAGTCAATTGTCTCATATCATCAATGCACTAATATATATATATATATATATTAAAAAAAAAAAGAATATATATAGCTTTATCATTATCATTACTTATTTCTTATTTTTTTTTAAAAATAAATAATAGTAATATTGAATGATCATATATATATATTACCTGTATATAAGTAACTAATTTTTGAACAAAACCTTCCCATAACCTCCATTCAGGAAAAATATCCATGAATGAAATAGAATGATTCCCCATCATCATCATTTCTTCCGCCAAATTTAGAACCATTTGTAAAAAAGATTTAATCTCATCAAAAGTAACATGATCATGATTAACTAAATGTTGTAATTGAATCATATATTGTTGAAATTGATTTCTTTGTTTTTCAAATTGCTGTTTATATTCATCGGTTGATATTCCTAATTGTTTAGCTTTTTGTAAAATGAAATCCATCTCTACTTTAGAAAATATCATTTCTGTTGAAGAAGGTTTAGGATGGTTATTAGCAGTAGTAATCGATTTTAAAGAAAATGACGTTGATGGATGTTGATGATTATCATCATCGGAAATATTATGATACCCATTAGTGGACATTCTTCTTAAAGTAGGTAATAGTGGATATAATGATGTGGAATGTTGACAGGTATTTAAAAAATAATCTTTTGTTGTTGTTGATGACGATGGATGAAGCTGCGGTGATGTATTTAAATCTATAAAATCCATATTTATATCTAAAGTGGAAGAGACGCTTAAATGACGCGCTATATCATTAGCTAAATCATCAGATAATTTTTGAAGTTTTTTATTATTTCCATCATCTGAAAATCTGCGTTTACGTTTAATAGATTCTGTTGGTGATATTGATAGAGCTAGATAAATATAGAGTTGTAGTATTGTAAAATACAAATATATAAATAAATATAAATGATGATTACCAACTTGTGCTTTTTTTTCATGCTTTTATTATATATGTATATATTTATTTACGTTGTTGACCTTTAAATGGTTTATATTCTTGTTTTTTATATTGTGGTTTTGACTTTTTTGTAAAATTATTTTCTTGGTCAAGTAAACTATCCTCTTCGTAAGAATAAAATAAAAATAAAAGGAAAAGAAAAGAAGTAAAGTCGTTTTAGTTTTAATGGATTAAAATAGTATTATGGTTATTAATATTATTATATAAAAAGTCACCTATAAGACCAAGTATTATATTAATACAATTAACCCAAATATCATCTATTATTGATAAACCATCTTGCATTTGTTTATCCAGCATTATATTAATATCTATTACTAAAATGCTTGAAACATAAATTTTTTTCTTTCCAAGGAAAAAGAAAAAGAAAGAAGAGAAAAAAACTCCGCTCGTTTTTTTTAGCTTGCCTAATAAAACGAGTTAGCATAAGAAAATTATTTAAACTCCGTATAAAAGGCTAAAATAAGAAAAAACGGCAAAACCATCAAAATGGAAACCTTTCACATATTTATATTGTTCACAAATAGTTTATAATCTATAAAAACTATACTATTTATCATTAACTAATCTTTTTTAAAAATATAAATATATTTCATATGTACTCTTTCTTATTATTCTTTTTTTAAAATGATTCGTATTAATCAAATGCTTTTAGCTTTTTTAATTATCTTTTTTTTTTTAAGCTTTTTAATCAAATGTTTATAATCATATGTTAAAAAAGGATATGCTTTTTTGTCAATCGATCTGGAACAATGACTTTAAAAAAAAAATAACATCTGAGTTTATTTTTTATTTTAAGGCACTTGAAATTTTTTTCTATATCTTTTTTTCTTTTTCTCTTTTATTTTATTTTTTTTTTCATTTCATTATTCATTATTTATTATTACTTATTATTACTTTCATTATTATTTAATTTTATTATCATTTAATTATTTTTAAATGACTTTTCTTAATAAAAATAATTATAGAGAAGGGGTAAAATTAGCACCACCTATAAAACTAGTATCAGTATTATCATTTGAAAAACAAGCAGACAATAAAATATGGTATATTATTAAAGTAACACCTATTCCAACTACTACACAAGTATATATAAATGACAATATAAAAAGACCTCATCGTCAAAGAAAGTCATATCTTATTGCTCGTACGTATGAAGACTTTTGTCATTTAGATCAAAAATTACATTCTGAATTTACAGCTTATAGTACAAATTTACAACAACAATTATTTGGGTTTAAACAATTTTCGCAAATGATTTTTTTTAATAATAGTAATATTGATATTAATAATAATGATTCAATTAAAAAAAATAATAGTCGTGATCATTTTTCTTCTTCTTATATATTACCAAAATTAAAAGTACAAAGAAAAAAATCATTTTTATTATTCTCTAAAATAAAAATAAACCAACAACATAATAAGCATGATTTTCATCATCATGATTATCAACCAAAAGAACATCTTTATTTTATAGAAAGACTTTATGAATTGCAACGATATTGTGAACTATTATTAAAGGCACCTACAGATATTACAAAATCATTAACAGTATTAGAATTTTTTGGTTTAAATAGAGCAGATACTGAAAGAATTGTTTATTCATCTACTGCTGCTTCTCTCAAATCAACATTAACCTCATCCTCTTCATCTTTTCATGTCACACCAAAGCAGCCACCAACTTCAACAACAAAACCTTCTTCGGTACCCACATCATCTCCTACTTTATCCTCATTATCGGCTCCTCACCCATTATCCCTCGTTTCACCATCACCGTCACAAATATCAATTAATAATGAAACTAATATTAAAAACAATAATAACAATAATTATAATAATAATAATAATAATATAATAATTAATAATAAAAATTCTTCCATGCCGAATTTATTAAAATCAAAAAAAAAGAATAAAAAGAAAAAAATAGAAATTCATTCATTGGATACATTTTTGCCTTTATCAAGTATGGAATCTGTATTATCGGAAGATGAAGAAAAAGAATCCATTTCACCTAAATCTCCAAATTCAACAAAATTAAATAATAATAACAATAATAATAATAATAATAATAATAATAATAATACACTTACTTATTCATCCAAACCAACATGGAAAAATCATTCATCATCAACACCTTCTACTCCACCATTATCTCCAACATCATCATCTAAATATTCATGTGCATCTTCTACAATAACATCATCCACATCTTCATCTTCATTTTCTCATCAATTACCCTATTTTATGATGATGATGAGTAGTCCACCATTACCATCATCACCACCAAGTGATTTTCCATTTACTAAAAAAGGAAATCCATCCAAATCAGTTCTTCCGGCACATGGTAATACTGGTGCAACCAAGCACAAAGTTTTACAACAAAAACAGCAAAATAAACAATATAAACAAAGTAATAATAATAAACAACAAAATCGGTTCCCTTCTTTCTTACCCGTTCCACTTTATGATACTAATAATACCAAACAACAATTATTTCATCAAAATGATCATTTAATACAATTAGATAATAATAAAGAAAATAATAATAATAATAATAATAATAAGGATAATGATGATCTGATTATTATTGATGATAATGATGATAATGATGATGATGATGAATATCAATCATCCTTTTATTTACATAAACGTAAACCATTAAGACCATCACTTAAATCTTTATCTTCTACATTATCAACTAATTTTTCTTTATTAACCAATAATAATAATAATAATAATAATAATAATAATAATAATAATAGCAACAATAATGATATGAATTCAAACCCAGCTACTACCCTATCAAAAACAAACCGTCATCATTATAGTCCATCACCTTATATTAAACTTAAAGTTGTTTATGATTTAGATAATATTATCATGATCCAAGTGCCTCGAACCATAAAATTACCTGAATTACGTGCTACCATTTTATATAAATTTGATGAAATAGCAGCTGATTTACCGGTTGATTTTAAACTTGTTTTTAATTCTCATTCATCTTCTTTTTCATCCATTTCTACTTCTTCCAACAGTATTCAACAACAACAACAATTAGATATGATTCGACCTTCTTCTCCTTTATCTGCTGCTTATTCTACTTATGCTCATTTAGATAATAGAACGATCATTGAATCTCAGGAAGATTTAAAAAATGCCATGTCAACTTGGTCAACTTTAACAAAAGTGTCTGTACGATGTGTCATTTAATCTATAAATACATTTTCTTTTTTATTATAATCATTATATTTCATTCTATTATTATTATTCATATCATTATTATCATCATCATCATCATTTCATTTCTTTTTTTTTTTTTATGATCTCTATTTATTTACTTAATCCATTTATTACATATTTATTTATTTTTAATATACTAATAAAATCCCCAATACTTGTTACATTATTTCATTTCTCTCATTTTTATTTTTCCTTTTTCTTTTTTTTTTATGATCTCTATTTATTTAATCAATTTATTGTAGATAATTAAAAATCCTTTTAAATATATACTAATAAAAAATCTAATACTTATTTACATATTATACTTTTTTTTTTTTGTTATTCTTTTTTCTTTTTCTTTTTTTTTTTTAAAAAAAAAGAGATTATTCATCTACACCTATACCTTTATAGATTCTATCATAAGTTTCACGTCTTAAACCTAAACGTTTTCGAATAGATTTTTCATAAAATTGACGTCGTTTAGTTTCCCTAACACCACTTTGCCCAGGTTTTACCTTAGTAGGATCTACATAAATATCAAACTGTCCTGTTTCTTTAATTTCATATCCATTAATGAAATCTTTGGCCAAGATGACATTTTTATTTTCTGCTTTTAAATGAGTGATGCCAATCACTTTTTTATCTGCACATACAACATGTAAATGTTTTGTTTTTCGATCCAATATAAATGTTCCAGGTTCATATAATATATCTGTTTCATAAAAGGGCGAATTATCAGGTAAATAAATATGATATAATTGTAAATGAATAATCTTTTGTTTGACTAATGATGATTTTTTAATCCTTGAAAATGTAAATGTTGTTTTAAGAGGATACTAATTTTTTTATGAAAAAAAAAAAAAAAAAAAAAAGAAAGATAAAATCAAATTAATCAAAAAATAAATAATCAATTTAATATATATATATATATATATATATATATATATAGTACCTGATCACCAATGGCACGATAAAGTTGTTCAATTTGCCATGATGACATTAACTTAAAATCAATTTCTGCCCATTCTTTTTTAATTTTAGGAGCTTTTGTTGCTTGAGTAATATCTTGAGTAATAGCATTTTTCTAAAAAAAATCATCATGATGATCAGTTATGAAAATCATATATATTTATATATATAAAAGAATATTACAATTATGTATCTTTTTTTTTCTACCTTGTATTCAGTAAAATTTTTCAAAGTATCCACTAATAATTGACTGCCAACATTAGCTAAAAATAAAGAAAGATCTTTATAATTAGGAGCCTTAGCAGTAGATAAGTCGACTGTGGTTTGTTTTAATATACGACCAGCATCAAATTCTTTATCATCTAATTCTTGAACGGTAACACCAGTTTCACTTTCACCTTGTAATATAGTATGTTGAATAGGAGCAGCACCTCTATATTTTGGTAATAAAGATGGATGAACATTAATAGCTCCATATTTAAAAGCAGAGATCACATGAGGCGGAATAAAATAACCAAACGATACTACTACACCTAAATCATATGTATCTTTAGGAATCGTCCAATTATCTAATGTTTTTTCTTTGGCAGGTGTTTCATGAACTGGTATATTGTACAATTGAGCTAATCCTTTGGTTGCACCTAATATATACATAAAAAAAAAAAGGAATATTTGGTGATGAATGGATAAATAGAAATAATTTCCTTTTATTTACTTATTTATTTACTTGGTGTTAGCGTATTTAATTTTCTTCCAGTTAATCTATCAGGAGGACAAACAAGATCTAAACTTTGGATACAACTATTTTTTGTTTCTGAAATAAAATAACCATTAATAATACATATTCATTTTATTTGTTTAAAAAAAATAATAGCATAATAGTGAATAAATTACCTTTTAATTTGATTAAAGCTTTTAAATGAGTACTAGCAAAATCATCAGTACCAAAAAATAAAACACGAAAAGGTTTTGATTGAAGTGTTGAACTATGGCGAATATAAATCTACATATTTATAATAATAATAAAAATAATAATAACAGTAAAAAGTTAAATAAATAAATAAATAATAAATAGTAAAATAAAATATGGTTACATTAATAGTTCTTGGTATAAATATTTTTGAAGAATGGTACCATAACATTGTTATGTTATTTGTGTTTTTGAAAGAAAAAAGAATAGACCATATATGATAAATGAAAATTTTAAAGAAATCAATTATTTAAACTCCGTCTACAGCCACTTTTTTTCCATTTTTTTGCCTTTATACTTAAAAAATATATAAAACAAAAAGCACTTCAATAAATAATTTTTAGTTAATTAGTTTATTTTAAAAAGTATAAAGATGATGATCAAATAATAATACTATTTAATGATTTAAATTATGATCATGAAATAAATAAATAAAAACTCATTACTCTATTTCATTTATTCTTTCATAAATATAATACTGTAGATGATTGAATTAACAATGTGTATGGTAAAGGTGTATTTTTTTTTCAATAATTAATCTGATAATCCAGTTAAATATTAATGTAGTTATAAGATAGTGATTTTTATTTTTATTTTTTAAAAGAATAGTTAGTCGGACGACTTATAACCTGATCATCCACTGTAGGTTGTTGCTTATTTATTTTTCTTTTATCATTCTAATTCAGTAACAGTAAGCTTTTAAACTCCGCATTTTTTTTTTTTTTGCATTAAATAAACCTTTCTTCCGATACCTTTTTTTTTAAAAAAAAATTAATAATAGTAATCATACATGGTTAATTATATTATCACTAATATAATGCCTTTTTTTTAACAAAAAAAAAAAAGAAAGAAACCATTACATATATATGTCCATATAAAGTTCTCTCTTGTTTTGTTAGTTTACTTGATCAATATTACTATTCATTTCTGTGACTTGCCATCATTTATTATTTATTTTTGGCGCAAATAAGGTTGTCGGCTTTATCTCAAAATGTACAAACCTTCTTTTTGTTTTTTTATTTTTATTTTTATTTTTTCATTCTCTCATTTTCTTTTTTTCTTTTTTTTTTTTTTTTTTCCTTCTCATTTCTTTTTTTTTTGCATAAACAATATATAAAAATAGTTGTCAATAGAGAAGAATAATATATACTTGATTATATAAACAAATACACTTATATATATTAATATCTATATTAAAATATAAAATGAATTTAATTTATAATAATAATAGTAATAATAATAATAAAAAGATACACAAACACAGGGAAATAAGACTAAAATTTGGAAAGTAAGGGATAATAGAAGTATAGTTTAATAAAAAAAAAAAGTATAAAATGACAGGGATATTCCAAATAAAACTCTATCTTTTGATCATTCCCGTAACTTAAATAAACCTAATGATAAATTTGGTGTTGTTAGTAACATTCGGTGTTTCTTATATGAACACATATCATCCAATATATTATTTTTATATATATGTTGTACACATAGTATTATATTTTTATATTTATAATAATAATAAAAAAAAGGGGGGGCGGAGGAAAGGAAGATCGAAGAAAAAGGTAATCATAGATTTATTTATTATTATTATTATTATTATTTTTTCAGGCTATAAGCCTATTTAGTTTCATTATATTATTTTTTTGAAGGGAAAAGGTATTTTATAAAAATTTTATGGTTACACATCCTCTGATTTTCGTTTTAAATCCCAACCTTTTTTTTTATTTTTTTTCGCTTTTTGCCTTTTTAACTTATTTAACCTTTTTTTAATTTTCTCTTTTCTCTCTCACTCTTTCCTTTTTCTTTTTTTCTCTTTCTTTCTTTCTTTCTTTTTTTTACTAATACTTTTTAAAACAAGTTAGATCGCTTTTTTTATTTCTTAAATATTATAAAGTTATATAAAGTGTTTTGGACACTCTCCTCCTATTATTATTTTTTTTTGTATTATTTGAATTATAATTGCAATTATATAAACTTTATATATATATTAACGAGATATCTCTCTCTTCCTCCCATAATTATATATATTTAAGAAGAACAGATATATATATATAAATATACAAACAAATATTACATTATACATTATCACCTTAAAACTCTTTCTCTATAAAAGTAAATTTATTAAAACATATATATATATATATATATATATATATATATTTATATTATTTCTTTTATCATTCAATACTATTATATCTAATTTTTACTATTATTATTACTCCTTTTCTTCAATCAGCATACCACAACAACACATACACTTTTTTTTTCTTTTTACCAAAATAGATACAATGACCGAAACTTTTCATGGTTATATTGATACAACTCAAGATGTATTATTAATTTTCGAAGGTTGTAGAAGAGGATTATTACCAAGAATTAGCAGACGTTTACAAGAAAAAGAAAGAAAAATGATTCAATCTGGTTCAGTATTTGTTTTTGATGAAAAAGAATCAGGTAAATATATATAAAGAATTGATTTATTTTTTTATAATATAAATTTGATGATGATCATGATCAAGATATATAAGAATCAAAAGGATACACATAGTTTTTATTTTTATTATTATTATTATTTTAAGGGGAAATTAAAAGGGATAAAAAAAAATTATCTAGATAATAAATAACAACTATAAATGGCAGGAGAGAAAGAGAGAGAATGAGGGCATTATACAATCGTTGATAATATATCAAGTGTGTGTGACAAAAAGGGATGGATATGTGAATAAGCATGTGGCAAAAAAAAAAAAAAATAATAATAATAATAAGTACAAATTAATCAATTCACTATTTATTATAATTATTTAAATTATATAGGTGTAAAAAGATGGACCGACGGTTTAGTTTGGAGTCCATCCCGTATACTTGGTAATTTTTTAATTTACCGAGAATTAGAAAAAAAGAATGGAGATAAAAGAGCATCAATTAGTGAACAACATCATCTTCATCAACAACAATTACAGCAACAACAACATCGTCAACGTAGTTATAGTATAGATGTAGCTTCATCAACCATTGGAGCAGCAGGAGGGGAATTTATCAGTGATAGAGCCAAAGAAAAAAGATTAGTTGGTAGTTTATCAGATGTATATAATTTTAGAAGAGATGGATTAATTAAAAAAACAATGTCCATTGTGGTCAATGGAAGTAATCAACATTTAATTTCTTATTATCATCCTCAAGATATTCTTGATAAAAAATTAAGAACACCTTCTTCAGTTCCTGAATTAGCAAGTTTGGAAATCTCTCCAGAATTATTAGTAAAGCAAAACTTTCGTATTCCTCCTTTTGTTGAACCAACTTTTGATCAAACAACTACTGGTGTTGATCAATCAAGACAGCATCATCATCAAAACCATCATTATTATTCCTCCTCTCCTTCTTCATCTTCTTCAAATGGAAATCACCACCATCATATTTTAGCTTTATCTAATCCTATGACAAATAATAATAATGATAATAATAATAATAATAATAATAATAATGATAATAATAATAGTTCTTTTCGCCATATGTCAATTGGTTCATTAAATTCTTATCAAAATGATTCTTTTATATATAACCATCATCATCAACAACAGCAAAAGTATAATCAACATCATGATCAATTGAACAACAATGGAAATAATAATCATAGTAATCACAACAACAATAATAATAATAACACAAATTATCCTTCTTTAAATAATTTAACATCATCTACTTCACATTATGATTCTTATAATAATAATAACACATCATCGTCATCGTCATCAATTTTGGCAAAACCTTCGCCAATGTATCCTTCTCATTATTCATCATCACAGCCACAATACAATAATAATAATAATAATAATAATAATAATAATAATAATAATAATAATAATAATAATAATAATAATAATAATAATAATAATAATAATAATAATAATAATAATTCTACATCAACATCCACTTCTTCAATTACTTCTTCTAATTCAAGTTCTGTATTTTCATCACTACCAGCATCAACTCCTTCACCAAATAGTATTCGATATGATTTATCAAATAATAACCCTCATCCTTATGATCGACAACAACAACAGCATCAACGCTATACACCATCTAATTCTCAATTAGGTAATCTCCTTAATCCAATTCATCCTTTAAATTCACCTACTACTACTAATTCTTTACCTGATTCTCCCTCTCGACCAAATCATAAAATGGATAGTATTGACTCTATAATCTCTTATAATAATAATAATAATAATGATAATAATAATTATCATCGTTCATCTGAATTATCTTCAAATAATACTTCAAGATTAATTTAGAGTATATAGTTTATATAGTTGATTATTTATTTATTTATTTATTTATTTATTATTGTTATTATTTATTATTATTATTTATTATTATTATTATTATTATTATATATATATATATATATATTCATTACATAGTTTTTTATATATATTTATTATCTTCTCTCCCTTTCCCACCCCCCAACAAAAAAAAACAAAGATAAAGAAAAAAAAAAAATGAAAAAGATACGTATGTATATGTCCAAAGATTGTATATTTTATTATAAATATATATATATATATAGTTGAAAATAAAGAAAGTAAAAAACAAATAAATAAATAACAAAAGTACTTATTTTTTAAGTTTATGTTTGGTTTGACAATTTGATTAATAACTTATTTTTAAAAAAGGAGATATCAAGATGATTGGCTTTATCATTTTAGTCTGGTAAACTTATTTTCATTTCTTTCTTTCTTTTTTTTTTCCCCCCTTATTTTTAAAGCTCCGATGACACACACATTTTTGGTACGCGTGTGTGTGAGTGTATGTGTATGAGACTGAAAAAAAAAAAAAATGGTTGGTTATTTTTTCTTTTTCCTCTTTTCCTTTTCCTTTTTTCTTCTTTTTTTAACTATAACTTTTTTATTTAAAAGAAACATAAATTATTTACGATATGGCTACTGTAAGTAATTCATATTTTTTTTTCTCTTCATCTTTTATTTATATATAAATAAAAGATGATGAATAAATAGGAATAAAGAAATACATTATAATAAAGAAAAAAATAAGATGATGAATTGAAAACAGAAAAAAATAGATGAAAAAAAGGATTTCGTGTTCGCTTTAACTTCTCTTACTTATTTCTTATTTTTTATTTTTTTACTTTCTCTTTTATATACTTTTTCTTATTTATTTGTATTAAAATAGGAACGTGACGACAAGGTAAATATTTAATAAGGATGAAAAGAAAGATGATGATGCTTTATTATTTAACTTGAGTTAAAAAAAAAAAGAGAGAGAGAAGGAGTTAGAGAGAGATAGAGAGAGATAGAACCAATATTAAATAACTCATTCCTTTTTTTTTTATTTGCTTAGGTTTTTATGGCTAAGATTGCCGAACAAGCTGAACGTTATGATGGTAAGAATATCTTTTATTCTTTTTTTTTAAAAAATAAATAAATAAATAACTTCATCAGTAAAGTATTATTATTATTATTCTATTTCTGTACTTACGTCATTTATATTTTTTTTTATCTTTATTGTAGAAATGGTTGAATATATGAAAGAAGTTGCTAAGGTAACTTTTTTTTCCTCTTTATTATTATTTAAGAGTTGAAAAAATATTTTTTTTGTGTCATACAAATCAGTCTTTTTTGTTTTGTTTGTTTATTTTTGTTATTTTGTTTTTTTGTTATTATTTTTGTTATTCGTTTACTTTGGTTGGAAAAGGGGATACTAATATAATTATTACTTTTATTTATTTTACCTTTTACTTTTTTATACTTTAAATTTATATGCTTTCTTACACATTATTGATTTGATTTATTTTTTATTTTACTCATCAATTTTTATTTATTAATGATTATTTATTGATTTAAAAATCTAGGCTGGTGATGAACTTACAGTTGAAGAACGTAATCTTTTATCAGTAGCTTACAAAAATGTTATTGGTGCTCGTCGTGCCTCATGGCGTATTGTTTCTTCTATTGAACAAAAGGAAGAATCTAAAGGACATGATGCTCAAGTTGCTAAAATTAAGGAATACAGACAAAAGATTGAAAAAGAACTTTATGAAGTATGCAATGATATCTTAAGTTTATTAAAAGATCATTTAATTGCCAATGCTACTGATAGCGAAGCTAAAGTATTCTATAACAAGATGTAAGTTAATATATTTATATAATATATAAAGAAAAAAAATAGATGAATAGATGAAACTAATTTTATATATCTATATATCTATATATATAATTATAAAATATAAATAAATAGGAAAGGTGATTATCATCGTTATGTTGCCGAATACGCCACTGGTGAAGATCGTAAAAATGCTGCTAATGAAGCTCATGAAGCTTATAAGAACGCTAGTGATATTGCCGTTGTAGAATTAGCTACCACTCACCCTATTCGTCTTGGTCTTGCTTTGAATTTCTCCGTCTTTTACTATGAAATTTTGAACTCACCTGACCGTGCATGCCAATTAGCTAAACAAGCTTTCGATGATGCTATCGCTGAATTGGATACTCTTAGTGAAGAATCTTATAAGGACTCTACTCTTATTATGCAATTATTAAGAGATAACTTGACACTTTGGACCTCTGATCTTCAAGAAGGTAAAATAAAATAAAAAGATAATAATAGAATTATATAAAGGATATAAAAAAAAAACAATATATATTACTATTGGTTTTATTACGTGATTGATTAATTTTTATTTTTATTTTATTTCATTTGATTTTTATTTAAATGAATCTTAAAATAGACAATGAAAAGGGTGAAAAGAAATCAGAAGAACAAGCTGAAGAATAGATATGACCTTTTTTTTTCTTTTTATTATATTTAACAATGGCTGACCTTTTTTTTTTTAAAGCAAAAAAAAAAAAAAACACAAATTATATAAATAAATATATATATATATATCTTTTTGTTTATTAACATTTTTTTTTCTTTTCCTTTTTTCTTTTTTCTTTTTTCCCTTTTTTATCAATCTGTTTATTTAATTTAATATGAAAATATGATCATATACCAAATATTTATTAATTTTTGATACAAAAATGATTAAAAAAGGTTAAGAGAAAATCTTGAAAAAAAAAAAAAAGAAACTGATCTGGTAAATTAAAAGTGAGAAAGAGAAAGGGAAAGAGTGAGGAGTAATCATTTATTTTGTATTTGTATATTTTTTTAAGGTTTAACCAAAGAAAGTAACTATGACGAATAGTAAAAAAAAAAAAAAAAGAGTAAGAGAATCTAATTATTATATGACCATCTTATAATAATAATAATAATAGAAATAACCAATGGAGTTAAAAAAAAAAAATAAAAGAGAGAGAAAAAGAAGAGATAGAGAGAATTAAAGTTTGAATCAAAAAAATTAACAATTTACCCAGAAATCCAATTGAAGCTGATCAACTTATAACATGGGAAAATTAAATGATATCATTTAATTTTCTATTTGATGAAAAAAAAAAAAAAATAAAGCAAGTGAGCAAAAATAAACTGAGTTTGAATCTTCTTTTTTTAGGAAAAAATGAATATAATAAAAAGAATGAAATTGATTATTTTATAATTAGAGATTATTACTATTACTATTATTATTATTATTATTACTGCTGCATAAATCTGGCTTATATCAGGAACATTGCGAGTCCTTTTTTAAAAAAAATGAATTATATATTGGTATTAATGATTTTATATAATATAAAGATATAATACGTAATATTTATCTAACATTGATTATCATTAAAATGAAATGATTATTAATAGTATCATATTTCATTTTTATTTTTATTTTTTTTTTATTTTATTTTTTTTTTGACGGTTAAATTTGAGTATGAAAAAAAAATATATTACAGAAACTAAAAATAAGCCACATGACCAAACTTTCAAATTTTTGTCAGATTTTATATAATAATAATCAATTTTATCATAGATTTTATTTAAATAGGCGGTTTTCCAAAATAAAAAATAAAGAAAAACGGTTCAATTACTTAATCGGGTAATAAAAAGCGGATGTTAAATACTTACTATTTAAATAAATTTTTTGGAAATCGTATTTTTTCACTTTTTCTTCCTTTCTTTTTTTTTTTATCTTATCTCGTTTTATACTTTATACGTGCTTTTTTATTAGTATAGCATATTTTTTTTTCTTTTTTTTTTTTTTTATTCAATATATATATATATATATATAAAGGGAAAAAAAATATGTCAACAATATATTATGATTATACACCACCCAATTACCTTGATCAGGTTAAATCTAAAATTCATTTACCTAAAAGATCATCGCTAAATGATTCATTCCCAATTACGCAATGGTTACCTAAATATAACTTACAATGGTTTACTGGTGATATTATTTGTGCTATCACTGTTGGTATCGTTACTATCCCACAAGCGATGGCCTATTCATCAATGGCCGGCTTACCGCCTCAATATGGTTTATATTCAAGTATAATGGGAGTTTTTATATACCCTTTTATTGGTACCTCCAAAGATATTAGTATTGGTAATATATATTTATTATAAACATTTATGTATATTATAAATAGAAAATTAAAGTTTGAAAAAAAAATAATAACTCTTATTATTAATTCTCATTCTCATTTTTATTATTACTATTGTTATCATAGGAACAACTGCCATTAATTCATTATTGTTTGGTCAAATCATGTTGATGGTACAACATTCTGCGCAATTTCAATCAGGTGAATGGACAATCGCTCATGTCACTGCTACTTTAGCTTTACTTTCTGGTATTATTTGTTTTGCTATTGGGATTTTAAGACTTGGGATTTTATTTGATTTTATTTGTCAACCTGCCATTGCTGGATTTATGGGGGGAAGTGGTCTTACTATTGTTGTGAATCAGGTAATATAATAACAATGTTAATAAAAAATAATGGATTCATCCAATTAAAAACCGCCCTTTAATAAAATTTTATTAAATGTATCCAATAATAAAATTTGATTGATTAACGTTTTTTTTTTTTTATTTCCTTTTTTTTCTTTTTGATTATCATCTATCCTCCTATCCGTTTTTTTTTTTTTTTTTTTTGAAACAAATAGCTAAATAAGATTCTTGGTATCACTGGTATTGATACTACTCAACCTACTTATCTTATTTTTGGTCATACTTTGATGGGATTTCCTAGAATCACCTTAGATGCTGTTCTTGGAATCACTTCCCTTATATATATTTATGGTGTAAGATATTATTCTAATGTGGCAGCCAAAAAATACCCTAGACACGGCAAGCTCTTTTTTTATATCAATATTACACGTAATATTGTGGCTATTATTGGTGCTACCATAATCTGTTTTTTAGTCAATCATTTTGGTCATTATGAAAAAAGCCCTTTTAAAATTCTTGGTCAAGTTCCTGCTGGTTTACAAGAAACGCGTGTACCAACTTTGGACTCTTCTTTAATCTCTTTTGCTCTTCCTAATATGATTGGTATTGTGGTTTTACAAATTATGGAACATTGTGCTATCTCAACTAGTTTAGGAAAATTATCTGATTATAAAAGTAATATAACTAAAATTTAAAAACAAAAACAAAAACAAAAAAAAAATCATACCTAACCTTTTTTTTTTTAAATAGTTAATGTAAACCAAGAAATTATATCCATTGGTATAGCCAATATTCTTGGATCCTTCTTCAGTGCTTATCCATGCACAGGAGCCTTTTCTCGTACAGCTGTCATGTCAAAGTCTGGAAGCCGTACTCCATTATCTAACATATTTGTTGGCGTAATTGTATTGATTACCATTTATTTTTTCACCCCTGCATTAACCTATATTCCAACCGCCACTATTGGTGCTGTGGTTTGTCATGCAGTAACAGATCTTATCAGTGGTCCTAAGGTTTGGGTTAAATATTGGAACACTCACCCTTCTGAATTTATTATTTTTGCTTGTGCTTATGTCATCTCTTTAGTCACCCGCATTGATATCAGTGTTTATGTTCCTGTTGGTGTATCTATTATTGTCCAACTTTATCGTCTTTCAAGACCTAAATATGCCTTCCTTGGTCGTTTGGATTTGACTACACCATCATCAAACGCTAATTTAATTGGTGATAATTCAACAGAAAAACTTCCATTAAATACAAATGATATAAAACAATTCATGAATACCAATAATAATAATAATAATAATAATAATAATAATAATAATAATATTAATAATGAAAAATCAGAATTGAATGCAGGTGAAGTTGAACTAATTGAAACCATTCCATCCATTGATCAATCCATCTTTATTTCCTTTGATGATCCTGTACTCCGTGATCGTGTTCAACCTATTGGTCATGGTATTATTTGTTTCCAACCAAGAGAAAACTTAGTATTTGAAAATGTAAATTATGTCTATGGAGCTTTAATGGATGAAGTAAAACGTACAACACGTCGTGGTAAACCTTTATCTGATTCTATTGGTAATCGACCATGGAATGATACTCTTAATAATAGTAAATCCAAAGAAAAACCATTATTACAATCTATTATTTTGGATTTCTCAGGTGTTCATATGATGGATTATTCTGCTATGGAACAATTAGCTGAATTAACAAAAATGGTAGAAAACTATTCTGGTAACCCTATTCCTTGGTTTATTGTTAATGGTCATTCTGATTTAGTACGTCATTCTCTTTTATATGCTGGCTTTGGTCGTCAACAAAGAAAAAAAATACATGGTACTGTTTTCCCATTCCATAATGATATTAAAAAGAAAAAGAAAAACACTTTACCTCATACTCATCGATTCGGTGATCAAAAAGGTTGTCAACAAAAACAACAACAATACTATTCTCAAAATAATGATAATGATCAAGAACAACAACAAGAAAAAGAAAACAATAATAATAATAAGGATGATACAACATCTGTAATTTCTTATCAAAGTTTTGATTATATACCACAATGGTGTGATTGTAATGATGAAGAAGATTGTCAAGAAGAAGAAGATAATGAAAATCAAAATAATATCATGTATGGAGATATTCGTTTGATACGGGATCGTTACCCTTACTTCTTTAGATCTTTACATGATGCTGCAAAGGCTGCTTTGGAACACAATGATCAAATATTACGAATTAAGTTTAATCGATCCGATGATACCATATCTATTCAAATAGATAATTAAAAAAATTGGCATTATTTATTATTTATGACTATATTTGTATTTTATTTTATACGTTTATGTATATTTTTTTTATTTATTATTTAGAACAGAAAAAATCAAAAAATCAAAAAAAATAATAACCTTGTATATCCTTTTTGTCTTTATTTTGTTTATTCTATTTTATTTTATTTTATTTTATTTTATTTTATTTTATTTTATTTATTTTATTTTTGTTTCATCATATATATATATATATATATATTTTTGATTATCCTATTATTATCACTATATTTATTCTATATTATATTTGTATATTTATATATAATAATGTATTTATTTATTTCTTTAATGTATTAAATAAAATATGTTTCAAAAAAAATGTGTTGTATTAAATATTGTAACTTATTAAGTGATTAACAATATAACTATATATAGGATATCACCTTTTTTTTTTAATTATAATGCTATGATATCAAAATATAGATATATATGGAAAGATCATTGCTAAAACTCATGATTTTTTTTAATCATGGGAAGGAAATAAACTATATTTTTGCTTGTAAAACAATATTAATCTAGATTTGAAATAATAACTTTGATTCTCTTTTATTTTTAACTATTATTATTATTATTATTATCATTTATCTTATATACGATTAACTTTTCATCTTATTTATTTAGATCTTCTTAAAATTCTAGATTTATATAATCTTTTTTGTCATATTTTGATTTTTTAAAAAAAAATAGTGTTTTGATAAAAATAAAAAATAAAAACACATCTTTTTCACCAATGACATCATTTTTATTCCAGATTTATTTATTTTTTTAAGCTTTGTTAAGGTTTATTAACCTTATTTTTTTTCTAACAACGTGATTTTTTTATTTGCTTTTTTATTTGTTGCTATTTGATTTCCTTTTTTAATGATGGGTCGTGGTTTTTTTTTCTTTTTTCTAATGGAAATTTGAATTTTATTTTCAATGATAAATTCGAAGTTGCTTTACAGTTAATTTTATTAGTTTTCTGGGAACATATAAAATGATATAATGATTTTAACGGCAAAACTTATATAAAGCATTATGTTTATATTTATATTTATTTAATATATATTAATAAGGACAACTTTTTTTTAGAAAAAAGAAATCTTGGTAAATTACCAATGCACAGATAATGCAGAAAATTCAATTTAAAAAATCTAAGAATTAATAGAATCGTTTAAACTTGTTATACAAAAATATATTGATTTAATCTATAAAAGCTTATCTTTTCTTTCTTTTTTTAAAAAAAATAAAAGAAAGATCTTCAAAAAAAAAAATACTTAATTGTTTCAACTTCAATTCAATTTTGAATTAATTTTTTTTTATTATCAGAAATTCTAAAATGATGGGATTTCGATGAACATTAGCATATTTTATATTTTTTGTTTGTTTATATGTTTGTGGATTTATATTTAATCAATATAATCTCATCTTATCTTTTAATATTTATGAATATTGTGAATTTTATAACTATTCATTCTTTATAATCATTTATTCTAGAATTCTCAATTTGTACTTTGTTATATTAAGGGGGTAAAAGGAGAAATCATCTAATAATTCTTAAAATCAAAAATAAAACCAGTCATCATTTCACTAAAAAAAAAAGAAGAAGAAATAGAAGAAAAATGCGGTGAACTAATAATAAGATTAACTATAATTTAAATATATATTTCATCTTCATGTATATTAAAAAAAAAGAATTTAATCAATAATTAATAGTGTTTTGTACTAGTTAAACTATTAACGTTTTATATAATTTATATACAGAAGGAAAGGCTTCTTTTTAATAACTCTTTCCTAATCACCTAATGAATTTTTTTTTTTTCATTTATATATAAATACACTGAAGATAGATATAAAAAAACGTAACATGATGAAAAAACGTAACATGATGAAAATATAATCATAAAATACAGTTTCTACTTACATTCAAGTAAACTCCTATTGATTCTATATCTTTATTTTTCACTTATATTTGTACATATAAAATGAGTACTACATCAATGGGAAAATACACTTACAAAGCAATATAAATTAATATATAAAGTAATTCAAGGAAATATACCTGAGGGTACATTTCCTTTTGAAAAAAAATAGGTCTTTTTCTCATTTTTATTCTAATAAAGCAAGAACAAATTAGTAAACTGAATAACCTAGATTATATTTTAATGATCTATAGAACCTTTGTTATTAAAATGAAGTAAACAAAACAATATTAATGAATTTAAATTAAAAATAGATAGCCATGAAAAATGCAATAACTCAATGGGAAAGAAATATCACGTATCTTTCTAAAACTATGAAAATGCTTCAATACGATAATTAAAAACAAATTGCTAAAGATATTATTAGTACTTCTAACCAAGCTGTTTCTGATCAAGAAAATATCTTCAAGTAATAGCAAGACCTTAAAACCATTTTTTTTTTTTCCAATAGATGCTTAATATTAATATAATAACAAAAGAAAAAAGAAAAAAAAGAATAGCCATTATTTTCATTTATTTATTTACTCATTAAGTATTAATAATAAATAAAATAAAATAGATATCATAAATTCATAAATAAGACTTGATATAATGTATCAACAGAAATAACAATTTTATAATCTTTTTTTTTTAATGATTATGGTACAAGATGATTATCATTAACTTACCAAATTTAGTAAGAATAAAATAAAGTGATATAATTGATTAAATGGTGTTTTTTCTGTTTTCATTAATAAAATTATTGTTAGTATAACCATTTCAAGAATTAACCATTGAGAGGAATATATAAAAAAGAAAAAAAAGGAAAAAGCAAAGAAAAACAAAGCGAATTATTTTAATCTCTAATATACTTTATACATAGTTTAATTTTTTTTTTTCCAGAAAAAAAAAGAAAGAAAAAGAACGCATTTAAAAACTCTGGATTATGTAATGATGTTTTATGTGATGATCTACCTTTTTCGTTTGTTTTTTAAAAAAAGAAACAGCCAATAATATTATGAAGCTTTAACATATTTATGGAAAGTTAATCTATGATTTGGTAAGATGGATGACCCATGTGTAATAAATGAAATCTTTCAAAACATTAACTTTTAAAGTAAAAAAAAGGGTATAAGGATGGATTAGTGTTGATTTACAAAAGTTTAATAATTATTAAACTTGTTTAAAAATAATAAATATAAAATTAAAAATGAAAAAAGATAAAACGATGAATGAACATATAAATATATATAACTAATATTAAACCAGAACCATTTTATTTTACTTTTTTAAATCTATTATGAATTTTTTTTTAGAAATCAAAAAATTATTGGTGCTGAAATAATGGAGAGGGGTGGAAATGATATATATTATATACCATATCATAAAAGATATTTACAATAAAAATAGATGAAAATAAAAAGTATATAGTAGAAATAAATTATGAAAATATGATTATAAAAAAAGTAAAAATGAAATGAAACTTATATATAGTTTACTCTTTCTCTTTTTTTTTCTTTTTTTTACATCATTCCCATTCCACCCATTCCAGGCATTTGGGGCATACCACCAGGAGCAGCGGGTTGAGGAGCATCAACAATCATGGCTTCAGCAGTAGTTAAGAGAGAAGCAACACCAGAAGCATCTACAAGGGCGGTACGTACAACCTTAGTAGGATCAATGATACCACGTTCAATCATATCAGTATATTCATTGGTAGCAGCATCATAACCCCAGTTAGGATTGTCAACGTGTTCATCTAAAAGTTTACCAGCAACAACTGAACCTTCACCACCAGCATTGTCAACAATGGTGCGACAAGGGCGTTGGATGGCTTGACGGATGATGTTAATACCTAATTGTTGATCAAAGTTAGCAGCTTTTAAGGAATCTAAAGCCTTAGTAGCCTTTAATAAAGCAACACCACCACCTGGAACAATACCTTCTTCGACAGCAGCACGGGTAGCACATAAAGCATCATCGAATCGATCCTTCTTTTCACCTACTTCAACTTCAGAAGCACCACCAACATTGATTACAGCAACACCACCAGAAAGTTTAGCTAAACGTTCTTGTAATTTTTCTTTTTCATATTCAGAAGTGCTAGGGTCATTGATGGCACCACGGATTTGTTCACAACGTTGAGTAATAGCATCCTTAGAACCAGCACCATTCAAAATAATAGTGTCTTCTTTAGTAATAGTAACGGATCCAGTGGTACCGAATAAATCAGGAGTAGCCTTTTCTACTTTAATATCAACTTCATCATTGAATACCATACTGTTGGTTAAAATACCAATATCACCTAAAATAGATTTACGGTTATCACCAAAACCAGGGGCCTTAACAGCAGCAACTTGTAATTGGCCACGGAGTTTATTTAAAATACAAGCAGCAAGAGCTTCGCCATCAAGATCTTCAGCAATGATTAAAAGAGGACGGCGTTGAGTAGCAGAAGCTTCTAAAGCGGGTAAGATGTCTTGTAATAAAGAGATCTTCTTTTCAGATAATAAGATTAATGGTTTTTCAAATTCAACTTTTTGAGTCTTGGTATCAGTGATGAAGTAAGGAGAAATAAAACCACGATCGAATCTCATACCTTCAGTAACTTCTAATTCATCATCAATGGTTTTACCAGCCTTAACGGTGATAACACCTTCTTTACCAACACGTTCCATAGCTTGAGCAATCATATTGCCAACATGCTTATCACCATTAGCAGAAATAGTAGCTACTTGAGCAACTTCAGCAGAGGTAGTGATGACTTTAGTGTTAGCCTTTAAGTATTCAATAACAGCATCGACGGCCATTTGAGCACCACGACGAAGATCAAGAGGGTTACAGCCAGCAGCAACATTCTTAACACCTTCAGTGAAAATGGCACGAGCTAAAACAGTAGCAGTAGTAGTGCCATCACCAGCTAATTCATTGGTTTTGTTGGCAACATCTTGAACAAGTCTATTTTTTTTTATTAAAAAATAAAATAAATTAAAAGGTTATATATAAAATATTAACATGATGAATATATTAATATAAATCAAATTGTTATATTGATTATTCTCTATTCTAACGTTTACACTTTTTTATTATTATCACCACCACTATTTTTATTATGATTATTATTCTTATGACTATTCCCTTTTTTTCACTCTTTCACTCGCTTTTTTTTTTTTGTTTACTGTTTATTTTATTATTATTATGATTATTCTTACCTGGCACCCAAGTTTTCAAACTTGTCTTCTAAAGAAATGGATTTAGCTACAGTAACACCATCCTTAGTAATCTTAGGAGAACCATAGGGTTGATCAATTAAAACGTTACGACCCTATTAATAATATTAATGAAGTTTATTTAATTGTTTTTGTTAATAAAATAATAATTATTAGCGAAATACAAATAGAAAAAAAGAAAAGGTATTATTATTATTAATATTTTTAGTAATAAAGTTTAAAATACCTTAGGACCTAAAGTAACAGCAACAGATTTAGCAAGAATATCAACACCACGGAGTAAAGCAGCACGACCTTCAACACCGAATTTGATTTCTTTGTGAGTAGAATAAAGACGGGTTAAGACACCAGTAGAAGATCGATTCATACGAGCAGAAGCGCGTTGAATAGTGTTAATAGCTAAACGATTCATTATATCCTTTTAAAATAAAAAGAGGTTTGTTAAAGAAAAAAAAGGGAAAGAGAGAGAAAAAAAGAAAGAAAGAAAAAAAGAAAGAAAGAAAAAAGGTACTGGTTATTTAAAATAATAAATAAAAGGAAAATAATAATAAAAGAAATTGCTGGAAGCTGCCAAAATGGATAATCTGAAAAAATCGGAGATTTAAATTTCCTAATTTGGATGACAAAAATAAGTATAAATCATAACCCGGCTAAAGTTTTATTAGAAACCCTTTATTTATTCACCTACAAAAAAAAATAGTAAATCATTCCTTTGTTTCTATTATATATACATATTTATAATAAATTGGTAATTACGCATATAATAAATAATATTTATATTTTTGATAATTCTATTTAATACAATATCAATAGTTTAAAGGACGAAAAATAAAAAGATCGAGTCGTGGGAATCAATTTGAAAAAAGAAAATAAAAGATAAAGCAGTCCATTTGAATTTGAAAGAAAGAAAAAAAAAACGCGGTATTTAAAATCAAATTTTCTTGTAGAAAAAAAAATTACCAAACAAAACTAATAACTGGGGGTTCAAAAACGTGAAAAAACATGTAGATAAAAAATATCCCAAATATAAAAAAATGATAAATAAAATAGATTATTCTTTATTCTTTTATATATATATATATATCTTTATTTATTATTTATTAATCATTCTATTATTTTATTTGCATTTATTAATAAAAAAAAATAAAAGAACTTATAAGGAAAAATGTCAACATTAAACAAAGATACCTGGGAAACATGCTCTAATTTTGGATTACAATTGTAATATAAAATATTGGTTTTTTAAATAAAAATCAATTTTATTAAATCATTGATTTCTTTTTAATTTTCGTCATTAATTTTTATAGGTCTTTCGTTGATCCTGATAATAATAATAATAATAATAATAAAGATTTAATAGATAATTTAATTAGAAAACAAACTTTAGAAACCGTGTTTTGTAATGATTTTATTTGTTGTGGACAATATTGGACAGATTTACATGAATTATTACAGCATTGTGAAGAATGTCACTGTAGAGCTCCATTATTTGATGATGATTTTGATGAAACTTTATCAGAAATGGATGAAGATGAATTAGAAATATTAACTCCGACATCACCACTTCAATCGGATTCTTTTTTATCCTCCCTTCCATCATCATCATCATCATCATCATCATCATCGACTTCTTCATCTCCATCTTCATCATCATTACCATCTCCAACTTCTTCGTTTTTTCCCCAGCATTTAAGTCATATTGATTTATCTATGTTAGAAAATTCAAACCATTTACCATCATCACAATCATCTATGAAATTAAGTGATTTACAACAACAAGAAGAATACGGTTATGAAAAAATTAAAGAATGGATGGTTCAAGCTCAATTCATGCATTCTATTTCTGATGATCATGATGGTAAAAACAAACATTATTAAAAATTGTGTTTATTGATTTTATTGACTTATTTATATATTAAAAGAATCAGATGATTCTTATAGACCTTATAGATGTCACGTTCCAGGATGTGATAAAACTTACAAAAATGCTAATGGATTAAAGTATCATAAAGCTCATGGTCATTGTCAAGATAAAGAAAACGGCGACATAGAAGATATTAATCAAAAGCCATATATTTGTTCATTAGGCAACTGTAAAAAACGTTATAAAAATTTAAATGGTTTAAAATACCATATCCAACATACTCATTTTAAACGTAAATTAAATTCCATAAATAATAATAATTCATTATTATTTCCCAATTTATTAAGAAAATAATTTTGTATATTGAAGTCTTTTTTAATTTTTATATGTATATTTTAAAATTTTAAACACAGATGGTTTTCTATATAAACCATATTTTCCCTTTTTTTTTTCCTCTCTCGCTCTCTTTTTTTTTTCTCTATCAGCGTATATATTATATTATTTATTATTGTAATTGTAAAAACTAATAAACTACTTTTTATTTATTCTTCTAATTATAGTTTTATTTATACATATATTTATTTATCATATAGAATAATATAGAAAAAAAAGGGTACTATGATTACTGATGTTCAACTTTCCTTTATTGCTAATTCACTTGGTGTAGTAACTATGGTGCTCATCGTTATCTACCACTTTGTTGCAGTTAATGATAAAAACTCCAAGAAAAACTAAATATTAATATTTCACCTATCGGGATTCTTCATCAATATACTTTAATCACATCTATTTTTTTTATAACCTACTCAAACACACCTTCATCCCTTTTCAATAGAAATTAATACCTAGCAATTCATCTGAAATATATATATATATATATATATATATATGTATATGTATATGTATATGTATTGAAATAAAATAAAAATCTTTATGATGATATTCATATAAATATAGAAATAAAATATACTTTATACTTCATCAACAATCATCTTTGAAGAGCAAGATAAATATATAAATACGTTAGTGGATAATATTACAGTATGGTTATAATATTAAGATAGATGTAGGGTAAAAAAAAAAAAAAACAAGGACAATGTGAATAATAATAAAAAAAACGCGATAGATCATGGAAAATAGTCATGGATAATAATCATGGACAATAATCATGGATAATATTATATTAATATATATATACATAAAGGAAATTCAAAATAGGTTCTGACGTGGTGACATATATCATATAATAAAAAAAAATATGTTCATATGATATATTTTCATCTGATCTCAGTATTTAAAAAACAATAATTTATTTATACTAATATTTTATATAGATATATATGCTATTTAAATAATAAGATAATCGTAATTATAATAATAAAAATACAGTTTGTTTTTTAAAAAGTATAATTATAGAATAAAAAGAGATCATTCAAGAGGATTTTTTCAAACTTGTACCAATATCTTTCATAGCTTCTTTTCCTTTTTCCACTCTTGGTGCTGTAAATTTCTTTTGCAAAAATTTACCATGAATCTGGGTAGCACCCTTATTATTGATTATTATTATTGTTATTTAAAAAAAGGGTTAGATAAATGATTGATTAAATTATATTTTATAAATTATATATTACCTTGAAAGTGGGAAGAATAAGATATAAAATAAATATAGTTTTAAATAAATAATAGAAAGGTAACCAATAAGTTAATGTATCCTCAAAATATTCAATGAAATGGAATACACCCAATATCACCCAATATGTAATCCATTGTTGTCGTTTTGAGTAAGAATTTGTTTCAATTGTTTGCAACTAATATTAAAAAAAATTAAAACAAAAACAATGATTATGATAATGATGATGAATAATTAACATATTTTTAAAACAAAAACTTATAAAAATATATATACCGAGGCATAAGCTATGTTTATATATAATAATAATAGTATTATTATCATATTTATATACATATATATTCATATATATATTTATCAGTATTAGTTTTTACCTGGATATATCCATGCAATCAAGTTTGTAATTAAACGACCTGCTACATTAAAGAATAATAATAAAAAAGTAATAAATCCTAAAATCAATGCTAAATAAACCTTTGGTATTTTAGTGATCTGTTCCATTTTTTGAAAAATTGAAACTTTCTTCAGTTGGGCATCCCATTTTCTTTCTTGCTGTTGAATTAATTTTATTGTATCATTAAAAGTAGACATTTTCTATATATAATATATCTTTATTAAATATATAAATGAAAAGAATGAAGAAAAGAAAAGAAAGGAAAAGAAGAGAAAAGAAAAATGAAAAAAAAAAAATGAAAGAGAAAAGGAAAGCAAAAAAAGGAAAAGAGCATCACTTTTTTGATCAGCTTAATTTTTTTATTCACTTGGCATATCAAATGATCAACTAAAAAAATGATTTAATATTAAAAAGAAAAATAAAGTTTAATGGTCATTTAATTAAATCATTATGTATAATTGTTATCATGATCGTATTAGTAAAAAGCGAAAGAAATAATAACACTAAAAAGAATACAAGCTAATGTATATGATTCTTTTACCAAGGAAGATATTTAAACTCAGATATATACGTTTTTTTTAATCTATATTTGCCTTTTTCTCTTTTTCCCTTTTTTCCTCCTTACTTACTTATCTATCATTATTATTTTAAATATTCATTAACACTATGGAGAATAATACTATTGAAGGACAAAGTAATATCTTATTAATAATATATTTGAAAATAAACTGATACTTATTTATTTCTTTATGCATCAATTTGTAAATATTGTAATAGATATAGTAAAAACAAATTCAGATGATTCTTCTATTTCACATAATAGCGAATCAGTAAATCAGTCACAATCTTTTAATAAAGATATAGTTGAATCTATAGAAAATATGAATATCAACAATGATAAAAAAGAACAGTCTAGTTCCGATAATAGTTTTTCAGTAAATAACAATGATAATATTAACAATAATAATCATACTGAAAATATGAATAATAATAATAGTAATAGTGAAAACAACAGCAATAATAATAATGACAGTAGTTCTTCGTCAGTACAAAGCTATTATTTAAAAACTATAGATTGGAAAGATTTTGATAAAGGAACAAGTAAAATAGTTAGAATTATACTTCAGAATGGTAAATAATAGGAATTCAAATATGGATATAAAAAAAAAAGGAGGAGACTAAAAAAAAAATAAAACTATGAAAGTTGCATAAATATTTATATATACTAAACTTATATAAAATAAAAAAAAACTAGAAAATGGTCCATGCCCACTTGTATCAATATGTAATGTTTTATTAATTCGTGGCGATATACAGATTCGACCTTTTGAAAGATCAACAGTAACATTTGATTATTTAGTGGAATGTCTTGGCGATTATCTTTTAAATCATGCACCTAATGATGAAAAGGTAATTTTTATTTATGATCATGAGGAATTATGCTCTCCATTTGAATTTTTTTAATAATAATAACAATAATTTATCTATCTATCTATCTATCTATCTATATATCTTTATATCTATATATTATTTATTATTATTATTATTTAATTATTTATTTATTTATTTATTTATTTTTTTCAGATTCCAAATTCCACTTCTTCTCCTAAATTATCATCCTCGCCTTCGAATTTATCAGACGAAGTTTTAGACCAACAAACCTCAAAATTAAATTCATCAATAAATAGCAATAATTATAAACAATCAACCATGGAGTATGTATTAACTTATAGACATAATTTAGAAACTGCTTTTACAATCCTTCCCCATCTTCAATCTGGATTAGGTAACCATTAAAAGTGTAACGTTGCTTATGTAGCTGGCTTTGAAAGTGCCACGCGTTTTTTTTTTTTCCTTTAGATATTTATGTAAATTTTTTAATGCTATTTTTATGTTATATGATTAATTTATATATATATATATAATATAAATAGATGTTAATGTTCATTTTAATTCTATTCGCGAATTTGAACCAACAGCAGAATTGGCTTTATTTGATTTATTTAATGTTGATATTGTACATGGATGGATAGTCGATCCTCAGGTAAAATAAAAATAAAAATGAATAAGTAACGTGAAACACAAAAATTTTAATATCTAACTTTTTTTTTTCATATATATTTTTTTGTATATATTTATCTAGGATAAAGAAACGTATCGTGTAGTGGTAGAAAATTGTAAATCTTATAATGGCGTAGTTGAATGTATTGTTCGTGGAAATGAAAATATGGATCAACCGAATAATAATCATAATAATAATAGTAATAATAATGATGCTAGTAACAATAATAATAGTAACGATAGTAATAAAGATGATGATATACATGATGGTAAGACTATATATATATAATGATAAACAGATTGCAAAGCTAAATTTTCATGTAGTGTTACTATTTGTTAACTGAGATTAAAAAAATCCTTATTTTAAATAAAAATACTAGGCCTTGTAGCTTCTACTTTTCTTCAAGACACAGCCACTCAACTAACATATTATGGAATTGAATTACTTAGAGACTCATTACCAAAAAATAAGCTGTGTGTATTATTTAGAAATAATCATGTAAGATTAAATATTAATATATATATATAATAATAATAATAATAAAATTCATATTAAACCTTTGTGTACAACATTATACTTTTTTGTATCATTTATTAACTTTAAATAATTATATACAAATATTATAGTTTTCAACACTGTTTAAACACCCGCTTACTGAACAGTTATATACGCTTGTAACTGATTCCGGTTATGTTTCAGAATCAAACATTGTATGGGAAACATTGAATGATATAGATCAAGGCACTTCTGAATTTGTTAATAGTGAATTCTGTCAAAACACTATTGCCATTGATCAACAAGAACAAGAAAATGCTGATTTAAAGTAAATAAATAAATCAACAAATAAATAAATAAATAAATAAATAAATAATATATATGATTGTTATTGAATTATTATATATATATATATATATATATATATATATGATGGTCATTTAATAGATACGCTATTGAATTATCAATAAAACAACACCAACAAGAAATAATGCGTACGTCACAAACAACTCACTCAAACACATCATCACCTTCAGTAAGAACCAATCATACTCAATCATCATCCACAAAAATCCCTCAAAAGAAAAAAAGCTGTGTTATATCATAAGCATCTTTGCCTTTAAAACCATATTTAATAACAAGTATGGAATTGATTATTTTCAGTTTATGAACTAAATTCATTTATGTATATTGGGTTTTTTATTTATTTATTTATACTTTTTTTCAGAATAGTAATAATAATAAAATGGAAGAGAAAAGAAAAAAAAAGAAAAAATGGAATTAGAATGGAAAAAAAAATCAATCGTAATATTTTTTTCATTTACCCCTCCTTCCTTTTTACTTAATATTATTCTTTCATACAGATTCTAAATGCATATAAATATACGATAATTCTTAATTGTTTGTTAAAAAATCAATTTATTCCTTTTACAGTAATACAGCACTAACAAGAATATATAGTTTATATGAATATATATATAAATATATATATCTGAACATGAATATATTTAGAAGATCACGGAATAAAATAGAATAAATGTTCTCCCTTTGGTCTAATCTTCGATTGATTGGATCCGGAAAAAGGAATAAAATTGGTCAATATTATCGCTTGCTACCGATTAAATAAAATCATTTATTTTTATTTCATATATTATGAAAATATGATATATGTATACAAAACAAAAATGATTAATGCTGCCAAGATCATATAAAGGAAATCTTTTTTAAAATGGATTTTAATAATATGTATATGTGGAGTATAAACAAAAAGAAAAGATAATCACACAAAAATAAGACTTAAAAAACTTGGCAAGGTTAAATAAAGGTTTTTTTGTTTTCTTATTCCGCCCTTTTGGAATAAATTTAAATAAGATTTTTTTTTCTTTAGTCTTTTTTCTTCTCTGGTCTTTCCTTTTTTTTTTTCTTCCATATTCATATTCTTTTTCTTTATTGGTTTTTGTCTCTTCTTTTTTGTTTTTCCTTACTTTATTTCTTCCTTCTTTCCTTTTTTCTTTTTTTTTCTTTTTTAATATATTTATATATATATATATAACTATATATATATATATATATATATAACTATATAAATTAATACAACTCAGCTTTGAATCTTTATCAAAGGTAATATTAATACATCAATAAACATATATATTCATTGAAAAAAATAATTCCCCTAAATAATAAATCCAAAAAAAAGGATCATATTTTTATAGCTGACAATTACTAAACCATTTAAGTAATATTTAACGCGGATTTCTTGAATACTTGATATATATATAAATATTTATTAACTTTTCTTTTTTTATATATTATTAGTTGATTTGCTGATCTACTTATTCTCTCTCTTTCTCTCACATTTATTGTTTAAATCATTTGTCATTTAAACAGTATTCCATTCAACTTGTACGTGTCTGATCTATCATAAAATATAAAAAAAAGATATTTTATTATTATTATTTAGTTATATTTCTTCTAATCCATTATTTGGAAATAGGTTTTGAAAAAACAGCAGTTATCAAAAATTATTGAATTACGAGGTGAAGAAAAAAAAAATCAACTCTCACGAAATAATAATAGTAATAATTATAAATATTGGAAAATATAGAAGATTGAACAGAAGAAAAAATTGATCCAATTTATTTTTATTAATTATAGCGTTTCAAATAAATATAAATAATGGATGGTGTATTGATAACATGAATCACGGTCGTATTTCAAATCAAATAGCTAATAAAATCAATAATAATAGCGATAATAATAAAAATAATAAAGATAATAGTAATAATAGCAATAATCAAATTGAAAAAAGGAAAGAACATGAAGAAATTTCGTATAACAAACCATACATAAAACCATCGTCATCCCCTTCTATACATCAACAATCTTCACGTCCATCGCCGAACAATCTACCTCCTTCTTTATCAACTATAGTTAATGAATATTCATCATCGCATAACGTTATAAATGAACAAAAACAGCCATCAGCTTCTCATAAAAAAATGTCAATAGATATGTTAAATAGGTAAAATAATAATAATAATAATCATTTTTTTTTTGTAATACGGATATACGTACATCATTACCAAAACAGAACTTTGGTGTAAAATAAACAAAAACATCTTTAATGTTATAATCATGTAAGGGGGGTTAATGTGTTCAAAATAATTAAAATAACGATACGTTTATCTTTTTTTTTAAAAATAAATCTCAAATGAATATTAGTAATAATCAAACAAAATCAAAACCTAACGAAAATCCAACAACAGCAACAACAACAACAACGGCAAGAACACAAGCAGTGTTTGTCAATAAATTATATAAGTAAATGATTTTATATATAAAAAATATTTATATATTTATTTTTTAAAAAATGAAAAATAACGACACAAACTTTAATTATCTGAGAACAAAAAACATTAATATAAATCTTATGTATATAAATTTATCTAAAAAAAAAAAGCATGTTGGAAGATGAATCAATACGTAGTTTAATCCATTGGTCTGAAAATGGTGATCTCTTTTGTGTTGCAAATCCAACAACTTTTTCTGAACTAGTTTTACCACAATATTTTAAACACAATAATTGGCAAAGTTTTGTTCGACAACTTAATAGTAATTTAATAATATATATTTATATATATTTAAAATAAAAAAAGAGACACTATTTATTCATTTTTTTTTTCTATTTCTTTACTTTTTTAGTGTATGGATTTCATAAAGTAAATGATATGATACATTCCAATTTAACAGCTGAATCCCAGAAATGGGAATTTAAACATCAACATTTTAGACGTGGAGCAATAGATGAATTACAAAATATAAAAAGAAAAAGTGCCAAATCCCATCATCAAGCTATGTCATCATCGACAACAGCAATACCAATATCGTCAAAAATACCATCCTCTATTGGATCATTGAATACATCTTCTCCTTCATTAGGAAAGAAGCAATTCATGACCTTTACTGGAAATACTGACAAAATAAATAATAATAATAATAATAATAATAATAATAATAATAATAATAATAATAATAATAGTAATAACAATAATAATAGTAATAACAATAATAATAGTAATAATAATAATAATAACAACAACAATAACAATAATAATAATAATCTTAATACTAACAACATCAGTAATAATAATGATAGTAATAATAATTCCTATAATATAGTTGGTGATGAAAATGACTTTTCTAGTCGTATTTTACATTTAGAAGAAAAAATTAGTCAAATATCCCACAATTATAATAACCTGGAACATGAAACTGCACATTTACAATCCATAGTTTCTCAGCAACAAACAGTAATATATACGAACACACACATATATAAATGCATATTATTAATATTGTCGATTAATTTTTTCTTTTTCTTTTATTTTATTCTTTTGTTAAAAAATAATAATAATAAAAATAGGCTATACAAAATTTATATGAAATGTTATTGAGAGCAACAAATAAAGAAACTGATCAAAGTCAGATAGAAGAAAGTATGAATTAAATAAATTGGATATATAAATATATTTTAATAATAAATAACATGAAGATTAATATAAATTTATTTATATTTATAGTGGAAAGGATTAAGTCATATATTAAAGATTTACAAAAATCAACGCATACTTCAAGTCAATTACCAACAACATCAAATGATATATTAAACAATACACCTTCTTCTACTTTAGATATATCACCAAAAAATAAACCATCATCCACTTTTATCTTTGAAGACCATATGTGCATTTCATCACCACAAATTAAATATGAAAAAAGAATGAGTATTGAAGATCATTATCACCCTTCTTACCAACAACATCCTTCTCATCATCAAAATAAAGTAGATAATAGTTCATCTAATACATCGCCACCTCCACATATCAAATATGAAAAAAGAATAAGTGTTGAATATCAGCGTCAACATCAGCATATTCAGAACACAGTAGATAATCATTCATCTACTACATCATCACCAAAAATTAAATATGAAAAGAGAATGAGTATGGAAGATCATTACTACCAACCTCAAAATATAGTGGATAGACATTTATCAAATACGCCACCCCCACCAGTTATATATGAAAAGAAAAAAAGTATGGATCATCAACATCATCATCATCATTCATCACGTATAGGTATTCCATCTATAAAATCTATAGATGCATTAAATCGCCATCATCAAGATCAACACCGAAAGCCATCAACGTCACCACCACCATCTATCGTTATGAATCGTTCATTACCATCTATTAGTTTGGTTCATGAAAATTCTTCATCGAACATGTTATCATCATCACACTCTACTACTTATAAACATCCATCTTTAACATCATCATCCTCATCATTATCTATAGATCATGATCCTATTAAAAAACCTTTAACACCAATACGATCGTTTTTAGAAAAAGATTTAGGCCCTATGACAAATAATAATAATAATAATAATAATGAATTAAAGAATAAAGACACTATGCCAACAAATACGCCACCCCATATGGAATTAAATGATCCCAACCCTAATTTAACAGGTTTGTAATATAACAATAATATTTATTTATTTATTGTTTATTTAGTTATTTCTTTTTCTTATATTAATTTTTTATTTACTTATTTTTAATAGGTCATTCATCATTTGATAGTCGACCTATTTCACCTTTTATGGCACTTGGAAAAGAATCACGTTTATTAAATCCTGACCATTCTAGTATAAAGCAACCAACTTCTGATACTTATGACCTTGCTAATGAATCAAAACGGAGAAAAACTGGTATATGATGATTTAAGAAAAAAAAAAAAAAAAAAGAGTAATATGAACATATGAATACGTACATATATATGTAATTACATCTATACAATAAACTGGTTAAAAGTACATACTTCTCTACATACATACATACATACATACATACATATATGTACATTTAATATATATTCACTTATTTATTATTATGTTTTTTATTTTTTTTATTTTTTTTATTTTTATTTTTATTTAAAGTTTATTTGTTTATTTTGTTTATTATTATTATGATTTTTTTTTTTTTTTTGTTTTTTTTGTTTATAAAAGTAAAGACAGTTTTTATTTATTTTAGAATGGAAATACCACGAAAGGGTCCTATTAGTATTAAAATAATAATAATAATAATAAAAAAAAGTAAAGGTATGGTAATATTAAAATCTTTTGTTTTTTATTATTATTATTATTATTTATTTATTTTTATTATTATTATTTATTTATTTTTGTTTGTTTATTCCAAAAAATAATAAAAAAAATAATCTATTTTTAAAATAAGTAAACCAAAAGACAAGCTAAAAAGTATAAAAAGAGGTTAACCTACTTTGATTTCTACATGTTACATTATATTTATGTGCCCTTTTTTCAACCAATCATTAATGCGCGATTCCTTACTTACTTGTTTGGTAGAAAATAAAGAAAAAAAACTTTAACTTTGTTATTTACCATTTATATTAAAAGATAAAAAGTTGGTATTATCGCTCTTTTTATTTTTTTAAAAAATAAAATAAAATACAAGACAAAGTCTTTATACACAAATGCATTATATACATTTAATCTTTAGGCATATCAAAATAAGTGATTATTTGAATGGAAATTAAAAAAGGTAGTTTGTGTAAAGAAACAAAAAGATAAATAAGTATATATGAAACATCATCATACATTCTTTCATTTTTTTAGGCTCTTTTATTTTTGTTTACTTTTTTTATTTCATCACTAATATCACGAAATTTGATTGTCATTATTTATTTTTTAAAAAATGTATATATGTATCTCTAACAGTTACTACATACATAATATTTGAAAAATTAATAAATAAATGATGTTAAATAGATTCATATGTTTTGAAAAAACAATAAAAAAAAAAAGATGAGAATAATTAAATAATTAAACTAATGAATGTATTAAATATTTATTTCTGTTGTTGTATGTGTGGATGTGTGTAGATGGAAGGGTATTATTGTTATAATGTTATTATTATTTGATATTAAAAAAAATTAAATAGCATATATATATATATATATACATATGTTATTTAATTTTTTTTTGTTATTGTTTTGGTGTTTTCCTTTTTTTTTTGTTTATTGCATTTTTTTCATTAAAAAATGGTCAGATTTTTTATGGCCAACCCCATACTTGTTTAAGCCATGGAGTGATATCATCAGTTAAATGAGCCCAGTTTTTAATGAAAGGATGCTGCACCATTACTTCAGGGCCAGGTCTTTGCATTGGATCTTTCATCAAACTAATCATCATGAAAAAAAAAATTGATAAATTAGTAACATGATTACAAATCTATTGTATATTATATATTTTTCTTCCTGACTCTTTCATTTCTTTTTCTTTTTTCCTTTTACTTATTCTTCTATTATTATTATTATTATTATTATTATTATTATTATTATTATTATTATTATTATTATTATATATGATTATACTGATGAATTACCATTTATCAATAAAATCACGGCATTCTGGGGATCGTTCAGGTCCAAGATTTGGCATAGGTTGATGAACAATAAATTCTAATAATTCGATGATAGATAAATGTGGGTTATCTTTTGGTGGAAGAGCAGGATGATTTTGTCCAACTTCTATAATTGTTAATCCTAAAGACCAAATGTCAGATCGAACCGAATAAGTCCCGCCTTTAATACGTTCAGGCTATTATTTTTTTTAAAAAATGATCATAGTAATATATAGTATGAGTTTAATCATTTTTTTCTTTTCTTTTCTCTCTCTCTCTCTTCCTTTCAATCAATTGCTTATTATCTAATATATATATATATATATATATATATATATATAAACTTACAGCCATATAATATTGAGTGCCAGTAAAAGTTTGTGCCATAGAATTAATTAATTCTCCAGAAACACCAAGATCACATAATTTAAATTCGCCATTTCTTGTCATTAATATATTAGATGGTTTAATATCTATGAAAAATTAATAAATAAATATAATATTAAAACAACAATGAAGAAAAAAAAGGTAAAAGTATATTAAAGATTTGCATAATGATTCTTTTATTAATTTACCTCGATGAATGACATTATGGGAATGTAAGTGGATTAATCCTAAACATACCTATATTTATAAATATATATAATTATTGTATAGTAATCAATATCATCATTTTTATTCTTCTTTCCCATTTTTATTTATTTATATATTTATATATTTATATATTTATTGAGCGATTAATTTACAGTTTATATATTTTTATTTTCCATTTTATTTTTTTATTTTAACTTACAGCTTCAGCCAATTTAGCTAAAATAGTTTCACCAATAACAGCCTCCATTGCTTTTGCTCTTTTATAAATATCTTCTAAACTACCACCTTCACAATATTCCATACAAATAGCAATGGTTGTGTCACCATCATCTAAAAAACAACCATGAAAAGCAACAATATGAGGTGAACCACAAGTACGTAAAAAGGATAATTCACGTAAAATTTGTTTTTGTTTTTGTGGATCAGGATCAACAGTAATGGTCTAATTATTTATAATACAGAATAATATATGTAAAATCAATATATGCTATTATTTTTATTATTGGCTTTCCTATTTTATAATTATTATTATTATACCCTTAATCCTTTTTTATCTTCCTCTTATTTTATTACCACTACTCTTTTCCATTACTCTCTCTCTCCCTTATTTTTTACATATATATACATTACTTTTTTAGCCATTACTATTCCAGTAGGTTTATGTTTCACTTTCCATACAGCACCAGCAGCGCCTTCACCCAACTTTTGAATATTTTCAAAGTCTTCTGGTTTAACGTTATCATCTTCAGAACTAGAACCATTGGTTGAATCTTGTTGACTATTATTTTTAGTTGTTGAAGCATCTACTAATCCACCTGCAGCATTTCTAATATCAGTCATTGACTTATTTTTAGTAACCATCTTTGCAATATCTTCACGCCAGTTACTGGTTGCGGAGGTACCTGTTGAGGAAGATGGTTTAAGCAAATCTACTGGTTGTTTTACATTGAGATCTAATTTAAGTCCAGGTCGTTTTAATTTACTAGCCATATTATTTTTGTATGAATTTTTATATATTTATAATAGTAGAGAATATTAAATAAATAAGAAAAAAAACCACTATTTAAAATAATAAAAGCTTAAAAGAAAGGTAAGAAAGAAAAAAAGAAAGAAAAATAGGTTTACCTTAAATATATATATAAAAAAGGAGTAATTCAAACACAGCAACAGCACAAAGAGCGCTAATATAAATGTAATATTTTTTACATATGTATCTATTAAAAGGCCTATTTTTACTTTTATGATTTCTATATATTTCTTTTAACATATATGGTTATAAATAAATAAATAAAAAGTCATGAAATCGTACATAAAGTTAATATAAAATACATGAATCAATTTTTTTATAAGCCATACATATATATTAAATTAATATTCATGTTACAATAAAAAAAAGTTTGATCATAAACGTTAAGCGTTAATTTCGGGCGACAAAGACCGATCGTCTCCTTGTAACTTTATTAGGAAACTATACCTATTTATATAACATTTTTTTTTACTTTAAAGCTGTTTGAATAATAATAATAATAATTATAAAAGTAGTAATAAATCATCATTATTATTCTCATAATAATAATAATAATAATTTGACACCTGTCTATTTATATATTCTCCTTGAGATTAATGATTACTTTTTTGTTTTTATTTTTATTGTCAATTTATCTTTTTCTGAATGCAAATGCTAAATAAATTCCAGCTGCTTCCCATTCATCATTTGACATTTCTGGTAAATGACCACCAACCACACCAATTCTCTGTAATAATTTACCACCATCCTTACTATTCTTAGCTTGTTGATAAAATGGATGAAAGTTTTGTTTAAATATTAATTCTAAGCCATATTCATTAGCTAAACTATTTTTTTTATAATGAAAGAAATAAAAATAAAAAATGGTATTGAATATATATGGTTATTATTACTTATTTCAATTTTTCATTTTTTTTTTTTACCTTTCAAAAGTATTCCAATGAACCAAGTATTCAGGACAATCTACAGCATCTTCCAAATGAAACATATATTTACAACCAAATCGAGTAAATCCCACTTTTTGATCACCTTGCTGTTGAAGAATATCATTTTCAAATTCGATCCAATAATATTCATTACCAAATCCAAAGACATGAGGAGGTTCATTTTTAATTCTTTTAACAATAAGATTAGCATCAGGAATTGTACCAATAAAATGACCGCCTGATCTTAATTGACTAGTTACATTTTGAAGCATCATTCTTGCTTTTTGTTCTGTTTCAAATGCATAATGTAGACAAAATTGCATAGATACTATATCAATAGGTCGATGGGTTTGAAGATAAGGTTTTATAGGTTCACCATAACAATCAAAAGCATGAAACTCAGCTTCAAAAGTTTTGTCACGTAAGCTTTTATATCTTTCTTTCATTTGATCTAAAGATACTGCAGCAATATCTAGATAAAAATAATAATTATAAAAAAGGTTATTATAAAGGTTATTAATATATATAAGCCAACTTTTATTATTTTTACTATTATTATTATTACTATTTTTTATATGTTATTATTATTTTACCAGCACCGATCAAATAGTTTATTTTTGCTTTAGCCCATTTAATTAAATCACCACCTTTACCACAACCCATATCTAATACACATTGGTGTGGTTGTGTGAAACGTTGTATTAATACACTTTTCACCCAATTATTAAAACTTCTTAATCGAATAATCCTAGACTCTTTTCTTTTTACAACACCTACTTCAGGTCTTTGATTATAATGTTGAGCAACTAAATGAGCACCACTTGCTGCATCTGAAGTTAAATTGCGCTTACCAACTTTATTAGTATTATATGATATTTCATTATCTTCTTCATATTGTCTTTTTCTTTGATATTGTTCCATATTTTTATAATATATATTTGTATATAAATTGGGAAGAGGGAAGGAAAGAAAAGAAAAAAACGGAGTTTGAAAAATTATAATTTTTCATTTTTATACCAATACATGTCAATATGCTGATCTAAGTATTTATATCCTTTTCATCTTACACATATTTCATTTGAAATTAGTTTATTGATTTGATAATATTTACATTAAATAAATAAGATAGAATATACCTATTTTTTAATATATTATATATTTGATAAACAAAAAAATTAACCTATTAAATATATGTATAAATTAATTTCAACGATTATTAGTTGTTAGTATTTCTTTTTTTATAAAATAGTAGTTGATTATATTTAATAATAATAATCCAACATGTAAAGCCAATATTTAAGTTAGATTCGTGTATATCAATCTTTAGGAGAAAATATACGGAAAAAAAAATAGCGGGATTTTAATATCTTCATAATAAAGTTATTTTTTTTGATCAATTTCATATATCCTCTTTCTTTTCTTCTTTTTTTTTAATTTCAGATATAAATATATATATTTAACTACAATGTATTTACAAAGATTACATTTTATAAAGAAAAAAACTTACAAAACATGCTATCGTATGATGTCAACAATTAATGCCCCTGATTTAGAAGTGGATAATATAGTCATAGGAGGAGGTGTTATTGGATTAGCTATAGCAGAAAAGCTAACGCGTGAACGTCCTTTTGAGTCTACTATTTTAGTTGAAAAAAATAAACGTTTAGGTGAAGAAACAAGGTACAGCACCATTTTAATACTATTTATTATTCTCAATATGATTAATATTATTATGAATTTTATTTATTTAACTTTTTGTCTTTAATCATAATAATTATAATAATAATACTAAATAGTGCAAGAAATAGTGAAGTTATTCATGCTGGAATATATTATCCTCCTGACAGTTTAAAAACACGTTTATGTATTGAAGGAAAAAAAAAAATATACAAATTGCTTGAAAAAACCACCATCCCATATAACAAAATTGGTAAATGGGTTGTAGCACAAACAGATGATCAACATGATTATTTAAAACAACTTCATGAAAAATCCAACAAATTAGGTGTAGAAACTTATTTTATGGATGGAAATAAAGCTATGGAATTAGAACCTGAATTAAAAGCGCATTCTGTTTTAGTTTCTCCAACAACAGGTATTATTGATTCACATTCCTACATGGATTATTTAGAACAACAAATTATACAAAATGGTGGTGATATTGGATTAAATACTTATGTATCTAATATTAAAAAAAATAATGCTGATGTTGATGGTAATGGTGAAAATGGTTATATAATAGATTTAGATGATCAAGGAAATCATACAAAAATGAAAGTGTTAGCCAAACAAAGAGTATTTAATGCAGGTGGATTGCATGCTCATCATATCAGTAATTATTTAATGCCTAATAAATATAAATTATATTATGCTCGTGGTCATTATTATTCTTATAATGCACCTAGTCAAATCCGCCATTTAATTTATCCTTGTCCTGAAAAGAATTTAGCTGGATTAGGTACTCATTTAACTTTAGATATGGCAGGGAAAATTAAATTTGGTCCTGATGTAAAATATATTGAAGATCCGTATGATTATTCTGTTCCTGATGACCATGATCATAAAATGGCTTTTGCAAAAGCCATTCAATCTTATTTGCCAAATATTAATATAAATAAATTACAACCTGATTATTCTGGTATTCGGTAAGTTTTAATATTATTATTTATTGAATTTTTATACTGTGTTTTTTAATTTCCATTTTTATTTATTTTAGACCAAAGTTGGCTGGACCTGGGGAACCTTTTAAAGATTTTATTATCAAAGAGGAAATTGATGATGGATTTGATGGGTTTTTTACTTTGATAGGTATTGAAAGTCCTGGACTTACTTCATCATTAGCTATTGCAGACTATGTTTATGACCTTATTAGAAAATAAATAAGATCATATATATATATATTAGAAAAAAAAATATATAGATTATTTATATTCAATGTATCATTAATGTATTTTAATAAATTTTATATATTCTATTTTATCCTATTAATTATGTATATATACCAAAAGCGATCAATCATGATTTAAAATCCGATTTAAAAATTGTTTTAATATTCAATTATCATTTTTCTCTCTTCCTTTTTTTTTTTTACTTTCCTTTCCTAAAAAAATAATACGATGGATAAATATCAGGTAATAAATCTTTTTATAATTTCATTTTATAACCGACACATACATATATTTTGTATAATATATGATATTTGCATATTGACTTGGGTATATATTATTTTCTTCATTATTAATTAGAAAATTGAAAAACTTGGTGAAGGTAAAAAATTAATTCTATATGATATAGATCTATCTCTCCCTCTCTTTTTTTATTAAATAATTATTTGATGACTTATATTATGTTAATATATACTTTTATTTAGGTGCATATGGTATTGTGTATAAAGCTCAAAATAGAGAGACAAATGAAGTTGTAGCACTTAAACGGATTCGGTTAGATAATGAAGAGGAAGGTGTAAGTATGATGAGCTCGCACATATATTCGTATATATTGTTCTATATCAATCTCAATATCTTTTTTTTGCCATTTTTTTGTATATATTTAGGTTCCATGTACTGCTATTCGAGAAATATCTTTATTAAAAGAGTTAAAGCATCAAAATATTGTTAGGTAATTTATATATGTATTATATATATATATATATATATATATATATATATATATAAATACAAGTTGTATATTTGATTTATTCTATTATTATTATTATTGTTAATACATATAATATATATATATATATATATATTATAATATAACTCGGATGAATATTTTATTAGATTATATGATGTTTTGCATAAAGAACGCAAGCTTATACTAGTATTTGAATATTTAGATTCTGATTTAAAAAAATTTTTAGACTCAAATGGTGGTGATATTGATGAACTAACGATTAAGGTAAATTTAAGAATATTATTGTATAAAATGTATGATCAGGAGACTTTATTTTAAGTCTCTTTATTATAAATGGGATATACTTATTTATTCATTATATATTTTTATATTTATAGCAAATGATGTATCAATTATTAAAAGGAATAGCATTTTGTCATGCACATCGTGTTCTTCATAGGGTAAATTTTAAATATATTAAGCTTTTTTTTTAATTAATCATGAATTTACTTAAATAATATTTTTATTTTATATTTATAATAGGATTTGAAACCACAAAATTTATTGATCAATAAGGTAATAAATATTTAAAATCAAAATTTGGAATAAATCAATAATGCTAAGGGAAAAATAAATATATGTATTATAGAAAGGTGAATTAAAATTAGGTGATTTTGGTCTTGCAAGAGCTTTTGGCATTCCTGTTAGAAGTTATTCTAGAGATGTAGTAACATTATGGTATCGTGCTCCTGATGTATTAATGGGTTCAAAACAATATTCAACATCAATCGATCTTTGGTCAGCTGGATGTATTTTTGCTGGTAATATATATATATATATATATATATATATTTTTGTGTGTGTTTTTGTTAAGATCATAATAAAAATACTATTTAGTGACTTTATTACTGAACACATTATTTTATCATTATCATCATCCTTTTTTAGAGATGGCTTCTGGTAGTCCACTTTTTCCTGGTAGTTCAGTTTCTGATCAACTTCAATGCATATTTAAATATCCTTTTTTTTTTTATGATGATCATTAATTTTCCTATTTCTTTTAAAAAAGTGGCATTAATAATTTGTTCATTTGCTCACTTTTTTTCTTTTTTAAAAAAAAGAAAGAAATATTATTCCTTAACCACATTGTACAGTTTTAGGTACACCAACGGAAGAAAATTGGCCAAATGTATCACAGGTTCCTGAATATAAGGTAAGTTTCGGAGTATATATATTTGTATATATTTATTTCACATACTAATTTAATTTTTTTATAGCGTGATTTTGAAATCTTTGCACCAATTCCATTAGAATCAATACTTCCAAAATTGGATGCATTAGGCATTGACTTATTAAAAGTATATATTACATTTCACATGCCATTAATAAAATAAATAGAAATCTTTTTACTAACATTTTTTGTTTTTTAATAGAAATTAATAGAATATCCACCTGAAAAACGTATCACGGCAAGTGATGCACTTCAACGTAAGTTTTTATTATGATTATCAGTAGTAGATATTACGAGATTATGTTTATATTAATTTTTTCTTTCTCCTTCTCTTTCTCTCTCTTTTTATTATTATTACTAAATTAGATCCATACTTTGATGAATTAAGGAAAAAAGAGCAAAGTTCAGAAAGCTTATTAGTACAAAAAGAATCAAGATGATCATAAAAATCATAATAAAAAAAATTCATACATAATATATATTTTATAAATATCCAAATATTATTATTATTCATTTCCTAAAAAAATAATCACTTTCTATTACACTTATTATCTTTTATTCATTTATTACATACATATTTATTCCTTTTTTATTATTATAATTAAAATAGTCTTATCAAGAAAAAAAAAAAACTAAAATAATAAAATACATAACAATAATGATAGTAATATAAGGTGGTTACATTTTTTTATAAACAACAAAAAGGGATTTATTATAATAAGTCAAACTTTTTAATTAAAGCTCTTTTTAACTTCCTCTAACACCATTTTAGTTACAACTCTACGTAATTCTTCTTCATCATGGACTCCACCATCTTCTTGTATTTTTAGCATGACTTGCTCTATTTGTTCAGCAAATTCAGCTTGACGTTGTTCAATATGAGCTTGATCTTCATTATTAGTTGATTCTAATTCACTTTCTCTTTCAATATATGCTAAAGCATCACTATTTTCAGTATGCTTATCTTGTAATTCAATTAAAGTTTCACCAGTAATACCAGCAAGTAATTCAGCTACTTCTTTCCATCCTTCTTCAAAAGCTGTTGCTGCTGGACTCACTCCTTCATCATTTTTATGATGTGCATCAGCACCATGATCTAATAAATATTGAGCCATTTCAACAGTTTCACATACATATAATGGTGTATCCTTATCATCATCTTCTATATTAACATTGCCTCCATTATTTAAAAGATATTCTAATACTTCCTTTTGATTATAAGATACCGCTGCATGTCTATATATATAATAAATATATATATATAAAAACACTCTTATTGTATGTTTTATTTTCACCCCTTTTTTCTTCTAATTACTTACATTGGGGTATATCCAAATTCATCCTTTTCATTGACATTTGCTCCGGCATCTACTAGCTCCTATATAAGTAAAATACAATGTATTATTAATCAATATCCTATCTATTCATATATATATATATATATATATATATATATATATATATATAAATGAAGTGTATTAAAACTATTATATTGATCTTTGACTATTAAAAAAAAATACCTTTACTCTTTCAAGTTGTCCATCACCTATTGATCGTTCGCAAGTAAATGAAGTACTTTAATATTTACATGGCAAATACTTTTTTTTCTTCTCTACCTCTTTATGAATCTTTATTATATTTATATTATATTATTACCGGCAGCTACCCAAAGATTATCGTTTGAAGTTTTAGATGGCATAGTTGTACTTATATATAAATGTGTATGTGTTTATTAAATAAAAAAGAGAAAGAAAAGCTTTTTTTTCATATGTCAATAATTTTTATACTCGAAATTTTTTTTTGGGAATGTATTTCGGGGTTTTAATTTTAAAAAATTAAATATATGGCAAGAGCCTTTTTTTCAAGTTGTCTGTGTATCCCCTTTTTTTTCTTTCATTCTATTTTTTATTTTCTTTTCAACATCTATGAATATTTTAAAAGCATGGCAGATCAACAACCTAATCAAGTAATTATCCAACGTGCATTACGAGCTGAAAAAAGAGCTGAAAAGCTTGAAAAAGAGATAGAACTTATTAAATCACGTATCAAAGTAAATAAATTAATATCACCATTATAAATATATATAGAGCACATATAAATACCTACTACATCTTATTACTTTTAAAAAGCTGCTATACAATAATATCAATCCAAAAGCTATTTATTTATTTATATATAATATTTAATAATAATGAAATAATATATAGGATACTTCAACATCTAAAGGACAAAATAATGATAAAGCAACCTTTCAACTTAATGAACAGGTGAATAATAATAAAAAAAGAAAAGAGAAGAGAAGGAGAAAAAAACCTTTGTTCTTTATGCAAAAATGGATTATTAAAGTTTTCCTTTTTTTGACCAACTTATCTTACCAGTATAATTATTTATATATCACTTTTTTTTAATATTACTATCAATATTATTATAGATTAAAGATTTAAAATATCAATTATCTATTAAAGCAGAGGAATGCCAGCACTTGCAAGAAAATTTATCAACACGTACAGGTAAAAATAAAGATATTTATACATACTATGATCTTTTATTTATATAATCATAATAATCTTTTTATTTTTTAAAATGTATATATATATATAATAATTAGGTGAATATGAAGGCAAGTTAAAAAAAATGCGGGGTAGGTTTATTTTTTTTATGCATAATAATGGTCACTATTTATTTGTATGAAACTTATTTAATCATTTATTAAATTAAAGAAATTTTTGCGCAGGCAACAAAAAACATAGATAAATATCGAGCAACCATTTCTACCCAAGAACATACTTTATGTCGTGTTAATGAAGAATTAGCTGAAGCAAATCAAAAAATATCTGATTTAAATAGCATTTTATCTTCTCAGAAACGTAATTATACACATTTATATATATATATGTGTGTGTTTAATATAATGAGTGTTTTTATGTATATGTTTATGATCATTAAAAATAGATGAATTAGAAACTGCAAGGTCAGAAGTAAAGCAAATAAGGACTAATCATCAATCTGAATTAGATCAATTGGTAAATATAAATATAAAATGATTCATTAATATCGTATTATATGAATGATTTAATTCTATTTATATTTTATTTTAATCAATAATAAAAAATAAAAATTAGGAAGCTGAAAAACGTCAATTATCTAATCAATTGGAACAAACAAAAAATGATTATGAGCAATATAAAAAACGTGCACATCAATTACTTGAACAAAAATCCAATCAAACAGATAATTCTCGTATTAATGAACTTCAAAATCAAGTGAAACAATTAGAAATGCAAAAAATGTAATTTGTTTTAAAATTTATATATATTATATTATATTATATTATATTATATTATATTATATTATATTATATTATATTATATTATATTATATTATATTATATTATATTATATTATATTATATTATATTATATTATATTATATTATATTATATTATATTATATTATATTATATTATATTATATTATATTATATATATATATATATATATATATATATAATTAATAATAATAATAATTATTTATATACACAATGTTGTTTTTATAGTAATCATGAAGCTGATCTAACAGAAAAAACAAGAAAAATAACATTAATGGAGCAGGATATCCGACAATCTTTAGATCATATTCGTGAATTAAAATCAAAATTATCAGATTATGAAGATATAAAAATTGAATCTATAAAAAAACAAAAACATATAGAACAATTGCAACTACAAATTATATCAGATAGAGAACATTTTGATAAAAGTAAATTATAGTAAACAAAAAAAAAAGGAAATATAATGCATATATAGGGTTCTATTCTGATTATTATTTTTTATTGTGTATATTTTATTGATACATACATTAGCTCTTAAATCAACAAATGAAAGACATGATGAAATGATTAAACAATTAACAAATACAAGTTTATCAGCATCATTGACACCATCCACAGTTTCAGCTGTTAATTCACCTACTATTTCAAATGCGCTTGTAGATATACCAACATCATCATCACCATCAGTATCAAAAACGCCAGAACCAACAGCCATCATCAACAGTGACAATAATACTCAACGAAAAGAACAAGAAGAAGCCATTGAAAAAGTAATGGAATATTTAAATGAAGATAATACAAAATTAAGAAATTTAATGCAAGAAAAAGATAAAGAATTAACAACATTAAAAGAACAATTAGACCAATTACTTCAGCAACTTCAAGAAATAAATATTAATAACAATAAAGATAATGACATTGGAAATACTATTAATAATAATACTTTAAATGATGAGCAATTAAATGGAAACCATGTTGATGTTTATGGTAATACATGCAATAGTTTTGAATTATTTTCTGAAAATAATCAGTTACTCTCTCTCACTCCGCTCTTTTTTTAATATATATATATATATATATATATCCATTTCTATAGAATCAATGATGAATCTTTTATCACCATTAGTAACTCAACAAAAACCAAATATTAATTATGAAAAAGAAGCCAGTAGATTAAGGGATATGCTTCAAGAAAGTGAAGAGCAAATATTAGCACTTCGAAAACATGAAAAGGTATAAAAATAGAAACAATTCAATTTTATATTTGTATATTCACAAATTGACTTAACGTTTTTTATTTAAAATAATAATAATCATGTAGATATTAAAAGATGAATTAAGGTAAATAATAATAATAATAATAATATTGTATTAATTAATATATATATATGTATATATATGTATATAATTAAATTAACATTCAAGTTATTTATCGATAATGAATTTGCTTATTTATTTATTTATTATTACTATTATGATTATTAGGAAATTGGATTTAAAGGATAAACGGGAAAATATGAATATTGAATATACCAAGAACGTCTTGCTTAAATTTTTGATGTCTGACAATAAAGAAGTAATTATTATCAAACATATTTATATCGATACCTATGATATTATATATATATGTATATATATAATAGGAGTAATACATTAATGTTATTTTATATTATTATTATTAATAGTTTCTTGTTCCTGTAATAGCAAAGATATTATTTCTGGACGAAAATGAAACGGAGCAGTTACAAAAAAGTATTAAACTGTAATTTTTCTCAATATAGAAACTCTCTCTATGCTTTATTTTCTGAACAATATATAAAATAACTCAGTAAAAATTTTATTTTTATCTATCCGCACTTTTTTAATTATTTTTACACCCTTTTTTTCTTCTTCTTTTCCTTTTCCTTTTCCTTTTTCTTTGCTTTTTTATCTTTTATCTTTTATATATATTTCTATATAATAAAATTATTCTATTAAAATATGTCTGGTTTCCCAGTTGGTAGTTATTTTTACATCAAGTCAGCTAAAAATGGTTTAGTATTAGACGTTTTTGATGGCGGAATGACAGTAAATCAATATAAATAGAAAAAGAAATATTATATATATTCAATAAAAAGAATAGTGTCATTATTTATATATAGGATTATATATATGGATTCTTTTCCAACTAATTTATTTTATTTTTTTATGTATATGTATATGTATATGTATATGTATATGTGTTTATATAGGAAGATACAGCTATTATCATATGGACTCAAGTAAGTTAAAAGAAAGAGAGAGAAAAAAAGGGTTGTAGTATTATTGGGTGGGGAATAAAAGTCAATTTGAATGTGATATGCTCATGATTGCCTTTTTATTTTATTTTTCTCTTTATTCATATATAGAAAATGGCTGATAATTATAATCAGGTATAACAATATATTAACTAAACTAAATTTAGAATTTTGAACGCTGACTTTTAATGCTTTTTTTTAATATATTTGAAGCTTTGGCGCTGTGAAGATGGCTTTTTAATTAATATGAAATCAAAATTAGGTAATACTAATAATATAAAGTAAATAAAAAAATATTTAATGATATATATAATACTTATCATGATTTATTATTATTATTATTTATTTTAGTCTTGGATATTCGCGGTGGTTAGTAAAAAAAAGTTGAATATATATATATGCTATTTTTTATAAAAGAAAATTATATATTGATAAAGAATGTATATTTAATAGGTGATTTGAAAGAAAGTTGCCCAATTGTACAATATGGTCGTAAATTAACAATGTAAGTAAAATGATATATATATACAATGGTGAAAAAAAGAAAAAAAAAAAAGAAAAAGGAATATCGACAATTAGTGATATTAAAATAATCATTTATATATATTATTTTATTTTACTCTTTTTAAAAAAGGACTCACAATCAACGATTTGGTTATCGTGATGGATATATTTATGCATTAGCAGATCCTCGTCTTGTATTAGACATTAAGGTATAAATTTTATTAATTTTTTTTTTGAAAATAGTATTTTTATATATATATAAAAGGTTATTAAGCTGATTTTTATGATTTTTATATTTATATTATTAGGGTGGAAGTGATAAAGAAGGTACTAAAATTCTTTTATATAAACGTAAGGCTAGTGATAATGCTAATCAACAATGGATTGTTGAAAAATACGATATCCCTACTTATTCTAATCCATATCAGTGATAAAATCAACTATTAGTTTTTATATATTGTAATTTTTATTATTATCATTATCATTATTATTATACACTTATAAAAAATGAAAACAAATTAAATCAAAAAATAAATAAAACGAATTTAAGGATCTCTCATCATCTGAGGTCTATAATTTTCTAAATTATTTATTAATACTTAGTAAGATGTTTAAAATATTCTCATATCCATCCTTTATTTTATCCATCCATATATACAAAAGAAAAAGAGAAAAAGAAAACAACTATATATGTCTTTTTTAAAATAAAAGAGTAGAATCTCTTTATGGAATAAAATAGATTTACTCCGCTTTTTCTTTGTATTTGCATTTTTTTTTATGCAAGATTTACTCGCATATGATCTCTGTTCAGATGAATTGAATTAATTATTGCAAGATCAAAAAAATAAATGAATTAAATAAAACGTATAAAATAGTAATTAAGTAAAAAAAAAAAAGTGATTAATTTGATATGATTTTTTCAGCTTTTTATTTTTTATTTTTTTTAGGATGATCCTGATTTATTGATTTAAATGGTAAATGTAGCAATTAAAGTACATGAAATGATAAATAATTATATAAAAAATCATTTCATTATACTTTTAATAAAACTTGGTGAAGATTAACTAACCAAATGGTAATGTATTGTATTCTTTTTATTTATTTTTTTATCTTTTTATTTTTGAAATCATCATTTTTGCTATATGAACACACATATAAAAGTATATATATAAAAAAGAATAAAATGCTTATGAAACTACAAACAGAAATGAAATGGGCAAAGCTTCAAATGAAGCATGCAATATAATAATAATAATAATAATAATAATAATAATAATAATAATAATAATAAAGGAAAACAAGACGAAAACGAAAACGAAAAAAAGAATAAAAATAATAAAAATTAAAATAAAAGAAACATTAAAAAAAATATATAAATATAATGATATAGTAATAATAATAAAAAAAGAATTAAAAAATAAAAAAGAATGAAGATATGAAGGTGATATATATGAATATATATAAAAACATATATAATAATATTCGTACTACTAATAATGTTGCTATTATTTTTAGTATTTTTTTTCTTTTTTGTTAATTTAAAATAAAATCCAATTTTGATTTGCCACTTTTACGTTCAGGATGTTTAATGGTAGAAGATGAATGATGTTGATCACGATAACCAGGATGTTGTTGAGAATTATTAGGGGGTTGACGTTCTATATGATATTCATTAATAGGTTGATTAGACTGTGTATTTTGATATGATTGATGATGATGAGAAGGTGGTTGATGTGGATGTTGATGATACTGATAATCATATCCATTATATTCTGATCTGTTTTGATTTACATTAGGATGTTGATGTTCATAGTAAGGATGGGGATGTGAGTGTGGATGAGGTTGAGAATGAGGTTGAGAATGAGGTTGAGAATGAGGTTGAGGATAAGGATGAGGATGGTGTTGAGGATAAGAATTTGTTACATATGGAGAAGAAGTTGATGGGTGATTTGTATGTGGTGACATTCCATGAGTTGAATTTGATGAATTATAATTTTGACCATAACCATACTCTGATCTTGATTGTAATTGTTGATGTTGCTGTTGTTGTTGCTGTTGCTGTTGAGCATTTGGAGAATTCGCTCCAACAGTAGCTTTCCAAACAGTGACCTGATGAGTCTGGCGTGAGTCTTTTGGTGATGATAATGGTGAAGATGTTGGTGAACCTTGTACTGAACCATGAGATAACCTATGATTAACAGATTTTTCAACTATTGTTGATTGAGATGAAGGTGTGTTAGAATTAGAACGCCAAACGTGTTGTTGTTGTTGATGATGATGTATTTGTTGTTGCTGTTGTTGCTGTTGTTGCTGTTGGTGTTGTTGTTGATAATAAATGGTATTGGTTTCATTTTTATTTTTTTTAGGTGAAGTGGGTGCACTATTATAATATTCTCCTTGAATAAAAATAGTTTTTTGTCTTGAAGTAGATATACCTTGTGACTGTGGTTGTTCAGCGCGAAAGTTAATGAATTGTACAGGCGGGGTATGAGAAGGCTGAGAGCTTGAAGAAGGTGATGGATGATGCTTTTCTGCCGGTAATCGCTGTTGTTCATTCTGATTATCTTCGTGATTAGTAAGTTCTATCTTTTTATTATTTTTATCACCTTCATCATCAGCATTATGAAGTAGTGTTGATAATTTAAATGATTTATGTGACATTGATTTTGATATTTTTGGGGTGGATTGCTGTAGTTCAGATTGTATTTGAGACGACGTTACTGGCTCTATTGTTGAAGTTAAAAGATGATGTATATTACTATTATGAGATCTATTATTACTATGAGATCTATTATTATTATTATTATATTCTTTTTTCATTTCCACATTATTTGATGATGATGATGATGGGTGATCATCTGAAATAGATGGTATGGGTATAGATGAATTAGATGGAGAACGAGCTGGATCATATTTTACATGATTATTATTATTATTATTATTATTATTATTATTATCTCTGCTGTTTTCTATATTATAAGAATCATTAGATGCAGACGCTGCAGTTGTATCATATTCAGATTTAATTGATCTATTAGTTATTACAGAGGTTGGATGTGATTGTTGTTGTTGTTGTTGTTCATAATGACGATAACTATGTATGTTATTATTATTATCATTTTCTTGCTTAATATAATTAAAATGTTTTTCTTCTTCATCAGTAGCTGTTGTTGATTTAGTTGCTACATATACTGAGCTGGTATCATCCTGTTGAGGTGAAATTATTGTTATTGTTGGATCATCTATCTTTTGAGTTTCATAATTATACTCATTTTTATATTTTAATTTTGGTGGTGTATCCCTATTTTGATTTTCATATAATTTTCTAATTTTTCTTTCATTTGATTCCAGTTCCATACTGTGTGTATCTGATTTAGACAATTCATCACCATTTTCCAAACTGGATACTTTACGTCGAAGTAAATTCTTTTCAGGGGGTAAATTTTCAGGTATTGGTGATAACTGTTTCTGAGTTTGCTCTGATATTGAAGATTCAAGATTAGGTTGTTGTTGTTTATTGCTATTTATAGATGATAATGAATCCGTTAAACCAGTAGTAGGGGTTGACTCTAATTTAACTTCCTCTCTATTATCATTATTTTCTTCTGAAGATGATGACGGTGGTTGATGATCCAATTTAACATTATTTTGCTGTTGCTGTGATTGCGATGTTTCTAATTCTGTTAATGATTTATGACGTTTACGTTCATTATTTTCTTCTTCAATTTGTGAACTTCCATCACGTTTTGAAGGTGGAGGCTGCTGTGTTGCTGATTGCCGCCTTGATCCAGGTAATGATTTTGCTATTTTTGATTCTATATTATTATTTTGTATACCATCATCATTATCATCTTTATTACCTGAATCTGATGTTAATTCAGCCATAGAACTACGACGATCTATTGAACTATAATCAATTGAATTTTGTCTTGATTTATCATGATCACGTTGTGGAAAGTAATAATTAGCATTTTGATGAAGAGCTGGTGAAGGAAGTACTGGGCTAGCTGTTGTAGGTGTTGTTAGTGATGGAGTGGATATAGATGATGGTATGTTGTTTAATGTTAATGGTTTACGTAATTTTAATTGTTTCAATGGTGGTTGAGGTAATCCCTTTTCACGAGCTTTCCAAGCTGCACGTATATAATCCATATGAGCTAAAAGTTGTTCTTTTGTTACACCATCTAAAATGCTGTTTTTAATTTTCTTTACATCATTTTCATCATTTGCTGCATCTTTATCATCACGAAACCTCACGAATCTAAATAAATAAATTATAAAAATGATAATTAGTATATATGTTAATATGTATTTTTTTTTAAAAAGATAAATAAATAAATGAAATCTATATGCAATTGCACTTTAATTATTTTACCTCCATCCACCTTTTCTAGTAGTTGGTGCATATCCTTGTTCAACAATTGTCACTGGCCAATCTGGATCATACCTAATTGAACAAAAAATAATCAGCATATACGATTAACACACATTATTTCAGTATCCTTTAATATCATAATTTATATTTATTTTTCTTTTTGTTATTTTCATTATTATTATACCTAAATTCAGCAATTCTACCATCAGGAAGATTTTCTTTCCATCTATGAAAAAAATAAATACGTTAAAATTAGTTGATTTTTTAAAATTTAATTTTCAACAATGCTTATTAATATATTTACTTTGTAGCCACATCAGGTTCAGGTTGAAAATGATCATAGAATCTATAAGTAACATGAGATAACACCTCTAAATAATAAATTGGTTTGTGTTCTTTACTCCATTTAGCGTTGATTCTAAAATCTACAGTATTCATTTCAGGAGGTTTCCATTTCAGTCTATATATAAGATTATATGTTAATTTCTACCCATCTATGCATATATATTTAAAGCAATATAATCCATTACTTACAGTTTATCACATATACCAGGTACATAAGGGCATTTTACTGGAGTCCATATTATACCATCACTGTTATGTCCTTGTTTAGTCATTATGTCAAACACTAAATGTAATCCATATGCACGTTCCATTTTTTTTAATTCGACTCTATTGTTATTATTAAAAAAAAAAAAAAGATTAGGCATATATATTATACTATGATGAAATATATATTACATACGTAAAAGGTGGTGCCTTAGCTGGATCTGTTATGTGTCTTAGACTCATTTTTAAAGGTTGTATTACATCTTGCTGCAACATCTAAATGAATGAATAAAAAATAATAATTTCGATCAGTGTTTGCATTAAAGGATTATAAAAATAAAATTATTTATACACTTACTCCAAGCCGAGTATTAAATGATCTTTGAATGATTGATGTTCCATTTATAGCCATTAAATCAAATATTAAAAAACGCCATGTTTTCTATTTAAAAAGTAGTGAGAAAAAAAAGTTAAATGCATGAAAATTGATTTCTTTGATTTTTTTATACACTTACCTTTTGTTCATCTTTATCTAAAACCAATTCACCATCCATTAATGTATCCTTTAAATATTCAGATTCTCTACCACGAACAGGAAACACTAAGTTAGGAACATAAAACCATATTTGATTTCTATCAAGCTATAAAATTAAAAGTAATGATTATTTTAAACAAAACAAAGAACAAATGTTGTTAGTATATCAAACTATATATATGTATATGTATATATATTTACCATAAAAGTAGCAGGTCCTTTTGGTGAATGTACAAAAAATAGTAAACAACGAATACCATCACTTTTTTCACATACAAAATAATCTTCACGTTCTAATACATTCAAATGTTTTAGTTCAAAAGTAACAGGTTGAGAACCAGGAAAACTGTATAACAAAATAAATAAATATCCATTAATATCATATTAAAAACTTATTGTTATCGGTATTATTATTATTATATCCTTATTTATATTATTGCTATTATTATTTAAAGTTAATTTATATATAAAAGGTTGTTATTAATACCTATTATGATGAGATCTAAGTATTTCTTTAACTTTTAATTGTAGTGTTTTTGAATAAGTTGGATCTACGCGCTTCCCAATATAATCCGGAATCACAAATTGTTCAAGTTGAGATGCTGATGAAGTAGGTGAATTTATAGAGGACATGATGATATATATTTATATTAATAATTTTGATAATGAGTATAGGTTGTGTAGTTATAATGTTTATATAAAAATAAAGTATTAAGTTGAATAAGAGTTGAAATATGATAAATCAATAGTTAAAATAATTGTATCGTTTTGTACAGTATCGTGCAGTTTTTTTTAGTTTTAAAAAAGAAAAAACGTTAAGTCAAGTATATATATAAAACAGAAGGAAAGGAAAGTTCACAATAATAAAAAAAATCGACAATGTTATAATATATTGTTTTTGGGAAATGCAAAAATCCCCAATACCGTTTAAAGACAAAAGAATAAACTTTTATACATCTGTACAAATGAAAAAAAAAGTAAGAAAGGGAGAAAAAAAAGAGGAAAAAGAAAAAAGAAAAAAGACAGAGAAAAAAAATATCGATGACGGTATTAAATAACCAAAAAAAAAAAAAAAAAAAACGATCTGGCTTTTAAAATTAGGTTCTTTTTTTTTGTCAATTTTTTTCACTATTAACGTTTGTGGATTAGTTGTTGCTATTATATAGATGCTATATATGATTTTTTATATGACATTTTATTTTTTCAAAATAAAATGTCATATTAGTTATATTTACTGTTAATAGATAACCATTTAATTAAATGTATAGTTTTAAACAATGAAGTATTCGAGTAAAGTTAAAATAAGTATAAAAGTAAACAGTTGTGATTTACATATATATACGTATATATCATCATTAATACATGATTATAAATAATTATATTGCTTTTTTCATTGTATTATTCTTTAATAAACAAACACTTATATAAATATTATAATTATCTATTATATAATTATCAGATATTAAAATATATATATATATATTTATATATATATGTATTGATTATTATATTTAAATATACTTTTAGTCCGTTTTAATTTTAAGCTCAGCAATTCCCCTTTTTTTATTTTTTTCATCAAATTAAATGTAATAGCTGATCTTTATTTCTTTCTATTTTCCTTTTCTCTCTTTTTATTATTTATTAAGTATTGCTGTTACTTATTTCTTCTTCTTATTCCTCCTCCCCTTCCTCCTCTTTATTCTTTTTAAATAATTTTAAAATACCCTTTTGATGACACGGGTATCTTCATCTACAATTTATGATTATGATTTCTTGGAACAAATTGGTGTTGGAACTTTTGGTTGTGTTTATAGAGCAAAGCATAAAACAACAAACTCAACGGTAATTTTTTTTTCCTTTCTTTTCTTTCCTTTATTATTATTCTATTTATAAAAAGTATTACAAACAGCAACACTCAAAATATTAGTAGCAATAATTAAAATATCCATTTTTTTAAATATTCTCTTTTGTTTTATATATATATATATATATATATATATAAAGGTTGCAGTTAAAGTTATGAAAAATGGAAAGTCAAGTAATAACCACTGGCAAGAATATAAAACTATGAAACGTTTATCAAGCCATCCAAATATCGTTCATCTTTATGATGGTTTTACAGGCCCAAGTAAAAGAATTTATTTTGTGATGGAATTTATTAATGGTGGCAACTTGTTACAACTTTTAAAAGAACGAAGGGAAAATAAAAAATTAATAAATGAAATTGAAATTCGTCTTATGTTGTAAGTTTTATAATAATGGTTTTTTTAAAATTCAAGACAAATCTCATCCGATTTTTTTACTTTTAAATAATCATAAGGCGTCAAATATTAGGTGGATTAGCTTCAATCCATGATCAAGGTTATGTACATAGAGATCTTAAACCAGAAAATTTATTAGTAGAATTGAATCAACACGAGCCTACTCAACTGACCATTAAACTTGCGGACTTTGGATTAGCACGAGAATTGAAAAATAAAGCGCCTTGTACCGACTATGTTAGTACCCGATGGTAAGCATGATTTCCTTAATAGTCAATTTCATTACTTAAATTATTATTTTATTATTATCATCGTATAATACCTACTGCTATATTAATTTATTTTTAATTTATATATATATATATATATATGTATATATAATAAAATAAAAAAATAAAAATCTAGGTACCGTGCCCCTGAAGTTTTACTTAAATCATCCGTTTATTCTACTCCTGTTGATATATGGGCAGCAGGTGCAATTATGGCTGAGCTTATTACTTTATACCCTCTCTTCCCTGGAAATTCTGAAATTGATCAACTATATAGAATCTGTGAAATACTAGGATCTCCTGGTGAAAATATTACAATAATGAAAAAAAAGAGTAGAATAAAAAGTTCTAGTTTTACTCGTAAAAAATCAGATTTAGCTCTTCAAATAAATGCCTCATCAAATAATGAAAACATAAATAGTGATAATAATAGTTCCACGTTTATTGGTGAAGGTGGCGAATGGAAAGACGGAGTTCGATTAGCTAGTAAATTGGGTTTTAAGTTTCCTCAGGTAAAAAAAAAGAATGAGAGTGTAAATAATGAAAATTGAAATAATAAATTATATTAATACTTTTTTTTTTCAACAAGTTAAAACCAAAAGGACTTTCTAGTGCTTTACCAACAGCTTCAAATTTAATGATTGATATCATTCATAGATTACTTATTCTTGATCCAACAAAACGATTAAATGCTCATGATGCGCTTGGTCATCCATTTTTTATTGATACTGAAAATACAACTATACTTCGACCATTAAGTCATCAAGAATCATCTTTGAGTAAAAAAATAACAGCAATAACAAATAAAAGAGATATTGATATTTTAAATACTACATCCATCTCACAAAATGGAATCAATCATGCAGCAACAGTATTTATGAGTAAAAACAACATGCCAAATATAGATTTATTACCTTGTATACCTTCACCATTTCTTGAATCTAAATTTGATTTTAGTAATTTATCATCATCATCTTCAGAAAATTTAGTATTGGTTGAAAAGTCAGAAAACTCCCATAAATTAAATTTAGCTCCTACAACAACAAATTATGATCAACGGCAAAGATATTCTACTCCTAACATGTACAGCGCCTCCTTTCAATTTGAATCCAGCTTAAATTTAAAGGAAGATGAAATAATTATACCTAAAATTAATATTGAAGATGAAGATGATGAAGATGATGAAGATGATGATGATTATATGGATAATAATATAAATCAATTTATGGATGAATGTAATAAAACAAGTTCACTTGCATCCATTGTTCAAAATCATAAATCAGCTGCTTCTTTTAATACATCATCTAATGAAATAAATGATATGAACAATAATAATAATGATAGTTTTCTTAATAGTAATCGGTTTGAAAATATGAATCAATCATTTGAACAGCAACATGAAAATTTAAATAATGATCTTGTAATAAATGTGCGTCCAAGTTTTTCCACACCATTGAATCATTTAGATCATTTACAACAGCAACAACAACGAAATTATCATAAGTATAATCATCATCTCCATCCTCATCAAGAACCAACGGTGAAGAAAAAACAATCAACTGGTTTTAGTCAATTTTTTGGTTTAAGAAAAAAGGCACAACAACCTACAACACAATCCATTTCATCAAAAGATCAACAAATAAAAAATGACCATTCAAATAAAATAAAAATAAATAAACAAAATAATAATAATGACAATAAAAAAAAAATTGTAAATAAAAATAATAATTTAACGTCCACATCAACATTATCACCCAAATCAAAACCATTAATAGAAGTTAATAATTCAAAAATATCTGAAAATATACCACGAACTGAAAGTTTTTCATCATTTTTCAAGCATATTACTTCATCATCATCATCTATGAAACCTACACTACTTTCAAAAATATCATCATCAGCATCATCATCTCAACAACAACAACAACAATCAAAAGGAATAGAACACAAAAATAACCCATCCTATAGACGATCATCCTCCATGACACTTCTTAACGCTTATTATCAAGATGAAACAAAGAAAAAACTACATCAAAAAATGTTTAGCAAATATAATAAAAAGACTCAGCAATTACATAATGATATACTTGCTTATAACAACCCTACTGCTTCTTCATCTACTTCTACACCACTCATTTAATTAATTTTTGATAGTAAATCTTATAAACATATATATAATAAATATACCTAAAATGCATCTAAATCTGTAAATAAATAAAATAAATAAATAAATTCATTATATGTAAAGCAAAAGGAATAATAATAGTAATAATCATTGATGCATATGCATAATTAAGGTTGGTGAAGTTACCAATAATTCCCCTGAAACTCGATTTCCATAAAAAAACCGGACTTTTAAAATACGGTAGATGAAAGTGGCTTATTCATTTCGTTTTTTTTTTCTTAAAGCATTTTTTCATTCTCCAGCATTTTTTTTCTCTTTCAATTTTCTCTTTAATCAAAGTTATATATATATATATATATTTCAACATGCCTAAATCAAAAAGAACTACAGTTTGTAAATATAAAACGTAGATATAAAACCATATGTTCTATTTATTTTACTTTTAATTAATGCAACTAATATATGTATTTATATTTATATTATATAAAATAGACTCTCTCACAAAAACTGACAAAAAAGGTTTTGAAGGAAAAGAAAAAATAATCGAAGAAGTAAGTTTCTATATACATACATACATACACACACATATATATATATATGTTATTCATGAAAAGAACCATAAAGGCTTATCTGTTATTTTTATATTTAGGTACAACAATGCGTAGATAATTATGATTATATTTGGGTATTTTCAGTCAAAGATATGCGTAATACATTTTTAAAAGAAGTTCGTAATGATTTAAAGACATCTTCACGATTATTTTTGGGACGTAATAAAGTAATGGCTAAAGCTTTAGGTAATACTGTAGAAGAAGAATATAAGGAAGGATTATCCGAAATAGCTAAAGAGTTACATAGTGAAGTTGGATTATTATTTACAACAAAATCACCTGAAGAAATTCAAAAATACTTTGAAGATTATGTACAACCAGATTATGCTAGATCTGGTAATATTGCTACAGAAACTATTGTTCTTCCTGAAGGTCCCGTTCATCGTGGTCCTGATCCTATGCCTCATAATATGGAACCTTTAATACGTTCTCTTGGTATGCCTACTTCTTTAAAAAATGGTATTGTTACTTTACATATGCCTTATACTATTTGTCGTGAAGGTGAAACTCTTTCTACTAATCAAGCTCATCTTTTGGTAAATATTAATAATTATATATGAGAAAAAGAAAAAAGGAAGAGAGCAGTATTTGTAATATATGTGGATATAAATTTAATTCTTTATTTTAATTTTATATAATATAGAAATTATTCTATCATCAATTAGCAGAATTCAGAGTAGATTTAATTTGTTATTATCATCAAGGAAAGGTTGTACGTTTAGATAATTAATGGACGGTTTTAAAATGATTGATATGTATTAGACATGTATTTTTTTTTTCTCTTTTTATATTTTGTTGGTGATTTATTCATGTTTTTATCTTATTTCTAATATAATTTAATTATTTTGACATATATATATTACTTTTTTTTTTTTAGCATACATTCTCCTTTTTTTTTAATCATCATCATCAAAATAAAAATTATTATTATTCATTTTTATACATTATTTAACTCTGCTATTTATTAATTTTAATATAAATAATAGGTTTTTGATGTTTGCATAATAATTTAAGTGACTTTGAAAAATCTTTCCATTTTTTGATCTTATATAAAAAAAGCTTAATCTGTAATTTAAAATTTTTATTCCTCTTCTTCTTTCCCCCATTTTTTATTTTTCTTAGAGTATATAGATATAAAGCTCTTTTTTTTTTTATTAAAAGAAATATGCCAGAACTTACTGCTTATGGTAAAGTTGAGAAATAGTTTTAATATCATCCAACAAAATCAATTTTACTTATTTATGCCATTTATATTTTAGAGGCTGAAAGATTAAAAAATATTGAACGTAATAAACAACTATTAGCTAATTTTGAAATTGATAAAGCACGCGATGCACTTCAAGATATTCCGGTAATATCAACAACTGATTCTGAAAATAATATCCAAAGGTAATATTATTATTGTTATTATTAGTTTATTTGGCTACCTATTTTTTATTTACTGTTATTTTTAAATACAAAAATATATATGAAGGATAAACAAACGTCCAAGAGGTAAAATAAATAAATAACATAAACAATTTTATATATGTTCTATGAACTATATAAAAACTAAATATATTAACCTGTATTTATATTTATTTGGATACAAATAGTAATAAAAAAACCACAACCAGCTCCAGTACCAAGGCGAAAGTCTTCAAGGATTCGTGGAATAGAACCAGCTCCAATTCAATTAAATAGTGATGAACATATGGAAGCCTCCAACGAGGACCAAGTAAATATACGTTTATGCATAAAAATAGAAAGAAAGAAAGAGTGAATGAAAAGAAATAGGTGATTTTTATATCTCTAACAATTAATCATTACCATATAAAGAATATTGAAAATCTTGATTTAGGGGACGAACTTTGGGATGGAAAATTATTAACAGCAGATGAATACTTTGATAAAGAAACTAAAGAAAAAGCAATAAAAACAGATGGTCATTATTCAGGTAATTAGATACTTACTTTATATATATATATATATCATATGTGAGTGTGTTTTTTATTGATTAGAATTTTATTAAATCAACAAATATATGTATATATAGGTTGGATTAACCCAGAATTAATGGAAAAGTATCAATTTGAACAATCAGCAATGGAGGCATGGGAAAAAAATGGTGGGGGTAAATTTTCATACAAAGATCCTCTCGGAACTGGCACAAAACGAAAACATGGAGCAAGATCTAATGCAAGAGTAAATGAAATATGGATGATGAATCATAAATATTATACTGTTAAATTCAATCAATCCTAAAAAAAATAATCTGTATATTTATGCTTATATTTTATAGGAAATAGCACAAAAAATGTTTAAAAAAAATCCAAATATGTATTTTTATCGGCATAATGAACCTGGAATAGTAAGCTTTATTGATTTTATTAGTACATATTTAGATACATATATCTTTTTTTATTACTAAATAAGTATATGATGTTTGTTAAATTATTCTAGGAACAATGGACAGGTGATTGGACAGATGAAGAAAAGGAAATCTTTTTAAAAGTAGCTAAAGAACATGGATGCGGAGATAAGGTAAATATATATAGAGCTGAATAAATAAAACAAGTTAAACAATTAAATATTTTTCTTTTTGCAATCTTGTTATATATAGTGGGGTCTTTTTGCTAGTTATATTCCTCATCGGTAAATAGTTTAATCTTTTTTTTTCGTCAATATTAAATATATTTATTTACATTTTGCTAATGATTTTTTTTACTTTATTTAGAGTGGGTTACCAATGCAGCAGTAAGTGTAACAAAAAAAAAAGAACGTAACGTAATGATGACGAAGGATGATGACGATTTTAAAACTAATTTATTTTTAAAATTATATAATCAGATTATTATCGTAGTGTATTATTACCAATGGGACTGATATTCGATGAAAATTATCAGGTTAGCATTAATGCCTCATATATGAAATTCACACAGCGAATTTTTTCCTGTTAATCATTATATTTTATTTTTTATTTAATAGTACACTCCTTCTGGAAAACCTATCTATATTGGATCACACCGTGGTAGATCATCTTAAGTTGATTAAATATATATTTTTTTTCATATTTTTAAATTGCATATACATTATATATATATATCATTGTCATTACTATTAAACAATAAAATAATTGTATAATAAAAAAAAATGGCATGTATCTGTCAAAAAATAGAAAGATAGAAAAAAAATGATTCGATCAAAATCTATAAATAGTACTAAAATTAAAGTTCTGAATGAAAAAAAAAAAAAAAAAAAAAAACCAGGATATGATTACAATGGCTGCTAATTAATATTAACATGAATCACAAGTTTTTTATTATTATTATCAAAATTTGAAATGAATGTATCATAGGAATAAAATAAAATAATAATATTAATAATAATTTTTAATTATTCTTAAAAGATATATATGCATATATTTAAATGAATGACTTAAAAAGAATACAAATTAACTAAATATATGGGTGCGTAAATGAGTAATTTTATATATTTATTTATTTATTTTTTTTTGTTCATTATTACTGTTTTTAATTATTACTTTTTTAATTTATTTAAGATTGGCAGGACGTAAAGGTCTTAAAGCATTACGGATGGCGGAAGGACCAGTCCAAGTACCTTTTAATAAACCATTCCAGTAAAGTGAAGGGATGACTTCTTTATTTAAGAATTGAGAAACATTTGAGATTTTACGTTGATCAACAGGGAAGGTTTCTAAAGGTTGGCCAGTATAACCAGAGAATTCAGCAAGAATTAATTGTTTTTGACCAACAATTAATGGACAAGAAGTATAACCATCATAAATAGCAGGTTCAATAGTTTCACCCTTCAAGTCAGCAATAAGATTTGTCTAATAATTGATTATTAATATTTTAAGAAAAGAAGAAGATGAAAATCGTTAAGATATATTATCGTCCATTTATCCACTTTTTTTTCATTATTCCTTTTTCTTTTTCTTTTTCTTTTTCTTTTTCTTTTTTTTCCTTTTTTTACCTTAAGAACACCAGATTCACCAGTGATGGCAGCAGCGGTTTTAGAAGTAGGTAAATTAGAACAGTCGCCAAGAGCAAAGACATTCTTATATTTAGTGCTACGTAAAGTACCTTTATCAACATCAACAAAACCAGCAGCATCAGCAAGTTTAGATTCTTTAATAAAAGTAGGGGCACCTTGAGGAGGAGCAACATGTAAAAAGTCATAGGGTTGTTTATGAATTTGTTTATTAGCATTGTTTCTGAAAGTAGCTTCCTTCTTTTCAGCATCGATTTCAATTAATTCAGTTTGGAAATTAACTTTAATATTACGTTCATTAGCTAAACATTGGAGAACTTCACCATAATGATCTACACCGAAAATTTTACCTAAACTTGTATTATAAATAACATTGGTTTTATCTCTAACACCTTGAATTCTAAAAAGTTCTTCAGCCAAGAAAGTAATTTTGGTAGGAGCACCAGGACATTTTAATGGAGTATTAGGGAAAGTGAAAACAGCATTACCTCCCTTAAAGTTTTGAATAAATGGGAAAGTCTTTTGAACACTTTCTGGGGAATAGTTGGATGTAACACCATCTTTACCAAGAGCTTCTTTTAATCCTTTGATTTGATCCCAATTGATTTGAATACCAGCAGCGACTACTAAATAGTCATATCCGATCTTTTCTCCATTACTTAATTGCACTTGATTATTGTCAGGATCTAATTGTGTTACTTTATCTTGAATCCATTCAGCATCTTTAGGCATTAAAGATCCCATAGGACGTACTGATTCACTAAAATCTTTGAGACCTATATAAAACATATATATATACATAAATAATCAATAGCCATTCTTTTTTTTTATCGCCATATAATTAATTATAAATTATTATATATATTCATTGTTATTACCTCCACCAATATAAGTAAAAAGAGGTTGATACTTTTTAAATATAAAAATAAAGGAGAAAAAAAGGAAAAAGGTAAGAAAAAAAAATTAATACATATATAAGAATGAATAAAAAAGTTTGCTACATCTTTTTTTTTAATATATATATATATATTAAGTCTATTTATTATCAATATGTATAAAATACTTACGTAGTGAGTGTTTGAAGGTTCAATAACCGCGACTTGATTCTTACCAAGTAATTCAGAAATAGTGGAAGAAACAGACAAACCACCAGGTCCACCACCAATAACAACTACTTTGAAGTTTTTATTAGCTTGAGAAGCAAAACCACGTGTTAAAGTACGGGAAGAAGTAGCAATACGTGTACGTGTAATAGAAAGCATGATAAAAAATAATATATATATATATATATATATGAGTGTGTATGTGTAAAGAGAAAAAAAGTGTAAAGGAAAAGAAAAAGAAAGAAAAAAGGTGAAAATGATCAATTTTTAATTTTTTTGATGATGATAAATCTGTACTAAATCTCCGATTAAATACATGTATATCGCAATCTTCCTCAAATCATATTTTCGGATTAATGATATGATGAACAATAACACCATACTCTATTTTTAATTTTATTTTTACTTCATCTCTCTCTTTTTTTTTTTTTAAATCCAATCTATATATATTAAATTGTTTAATCAAAAATAATATCAAAACTTTAAAATAGTTATAGTTGTAAAATACATATATATATATATATAAATATTATTTAAGCTCTTTCTATATTTCCTTTTCCCTTTCCCTTTTCCTTTTTTTCTTTTCCTTTACTACTAATTTTTTTCATAACTTTTTAATTCATCATATAAAACCTCTATATTTTAAAAAAGAAAATTAATTAAAAGACGTGATGTATATGTTTTCAATTAAACAAAACCTAATTTTTTTTCTTCAGAAAAAAAATACAGTTTTTACTTTTATTATCATCAAAAAAGAATAATAATGAAAAAATCACATATATATTTATAATATCTTTTTCTTTTAATAAAAAAAAAGAGATTTATATAATGATTTAATCCCAAGAGCTAGTAACATTATTAGAGGTAGCATCTTCAGCCCAATCAGTAGGAGCAGAGGAAGCAGTCCAATCGGCTTGAGCAGCATAAGCACCAGGACCTTCAGCAGCAGCACCTTCAAGAGTCCAATCAGGTTCAGCAGAACCCCATTCAGCACCACCTTCTTGAGCAGCAGAAGCAGCAATAGCAGCTTCTTCTTGTTCCTTTTCAATTTCTTCGGGATCACGATAGAAGAACATATCAACCATGACATCCCAAGGTTTATCATAAGTTAAAGTACCGCGAAGACGAAGAATAGCACGAGCCAATAACCAATAAATCAAACCAATGGCATGCTTACCTTTATTATTAGTTGGGATGGCAACATCAACATAATGAAGAAGAGCATCAGTATCAGCTAAAGAAATAACAGGCATGTTAACATAAGAAGCTTCTTTAATGGCTTGGAAATCGGTATGAGGATCAGTACAGATAACTAAACGAGGTTCACGGAAAGAACGAGTAATATAATTGGTGAAAGTACCAGGAGTGAAACGTCCAACAATAGCTTCAGCACCAATATATCTGGCAAATTTTAAGGCAGCACGATGACCATATGGACGGGCAGCAATAACAATAATGTCCTTAGGATTTTCAATGGTAGCAATAACACGAGCAGCTAAAATAAGTTTTTCCCAAGTTTTACCCAAGTTGATGATTTGAACACCTATTTATAAATATGTATATATATATATATATATGAAAAATATGAGTTAAATAGAAAATCAGTTGCCCTTTTCATTTTTATTCCTTTTTGTTTCACTTTTTTTTTTCTCTCGTACTATTTATTTGTTTGTTTATTTATATTTTTTTTTATTCACTTTACCATCAGCACGACGCTTATAAGCATAAGGTGTCATATGAGAAGTAACATTCTTAGCACCAATATGGCATTGGGCAGAAAGAAGTAATTGTAAATCTTCTTCAGTGAGGTTTAAAACTATATATATGTATATATATATTGTCAGTTTATTTAGATCTATTTATATTTCTTATGAAGGCTTTTAAATTTATTATTATATATTCTCTTACTTGCAGGTACACCAGACATTTTAATAATGGATCAAATAAGAATATAGTTTTTTTTAAATAATAAAGAGTTGGACGGCTATCGTTAAATTCTAGCTAGAGTTAAGGTGCAGAATTTGTTAATTGTGAAAGGCCAAGTATGTCCTATTAAGTTTAATTTAAAAAAAAGGGAAAGAAAGAAAGAAAGAAAAGAGAAACGAAAAATTTTTAAATGAAAACAAACAAAAAAAATTTAAACACCGCATTACTTTTTTTTCTGTTTTTGCATTATTTAACGATTTTAATACCATTTTCCATTTAAACTTGATCTATTTGCTTTTCGTTTATTCAATATTTAATATGTTCTTTATATTTTTTCATTTTTCTATCTCTATCTATCTATATACTACTTTTTTACATATAGATAATTGAAAAGAAATGAAAAAATAAGAGTAAAAAAAAAGTTACAAATGAACTTAAGTTCAACCTATTTAAAGTTTAGCGTGATTTTGACGGAGTTTTAAAAAACAGCGTCACTATAAAAACTACCCAAAAAAATTCTTAGCTCTCTTTTTCTTTTCTTTACTTTTCTATTCCTTTCCTTCCCTTCCTTTTTATTGTTTTTTTTTACCATTGTTTTATTTCTGTTTTTAGTTTCCCTGACAACAATTTATCATTATTAGTTTATATATAAAAAAATAGAAATACTAAAAAGAAAAAAACAATATATATATATATCCCTAAATATAAAAAAATGCGAACTACATTATTTGTTGCTGGATTTGGATCTAGAACTAGAGCAAGAGATCTAGCTTATGAATTCGAAAGGTAAGTTTATGGACCTTTCATATATATATTATTATAATTGTGGGGGTGTTAGGAATTTTTATTATTAAGGAAGGATTAGGTTATATGCGTTTTTATTTAAAAAAAAGGGAAGGAAAAAAAATTAGATAAAAGTAGCTTTAAAAAAAGTAAAGTCTGAAAGAACACTACTTTTTCTCTTTATTTTATTTTATTTTTTATTTTGGATATAAAAATAACTTACAACATTAACGATCGTGTTATATACAACATATGTGTGTCATCAATTTTAAAGCAGTTATGACGCGCAAAACATCCAACTTCAATGAAAAATAAAATAAAATAAAAGAAAGAAGAAAGAAATATAAAATAAAACGACGTTTGACGAACAATATATACAATGACGAAAACGTAAATCCAAGATTCAATATCTATATAAAATAAATTTATGTGTGGACATATATAAAATTTTTGGGGGTTTTTAATACAATATATTTTTGAAACGATGACAGCTAACGATCTCTTCTCTCTTACATCAACTCTTTTTTTTTTATTTATATATATGTATGTATGTTAAATATGCTATTGGTGATACACTTTTTTTTTGCTTCTTTTTTTTTAAAAAAAAAAACATATAAAACTTCTACTTGGAAATCTATGATCTTTTACATGACTTTTTATATATTTTTTATTATTATTCTATTACTCTTTTTTTCAACGGATTCTTTCTTGTATTGGATTAGATATGGTCGATTAGTTCGTTGTGATATACCTGCTCCAAAAAGTTTTTCTTCTAAACCGTAAGCAATGAATGATTAAAAAAAATGAGAATGTAAATATAAATATAAATATAAATATAAATGTGTATTAAAAAATGTTATACCATTTTTTTTAAATTTTTTATTTTAGATATGCATTTGTAGAATTTGAAGATCCCCGTGATGCTGAAGATGCTTTTAATGAAATGCATGCAAGACGTATTGGCGGATATACCATCAGTGTTCAGGTAATCATTATTATATATTTACATGAATGAAAATAAGATTAATATATTCATCTTTTATTTTATTTTTTTTAATCTTATATATATATATATATATTAGTGGGCACGTAATGCACCAAGTTCATCATGGCGTTTCGATAGATCACCTCATCGTCGTAGATCACCCAGTCCTTATTATTCAAGTAGACATTCTTATGGACATAGTCGTAGTCGATCACCTTATCACCGTGGCAGATCCCCACCACCTTATCACCATCGTGGACCATCACCTCTTCGTGGTAGATCCCCACCACCACCTCATCCTCCATTATATGATCGTAGTAGACCTTCTCACTCTCGTTCACCGATTCGTCGTCATAATGATTACTCTGCTGCTCCTCTCCCTCCTCCATCAAACAGTGATCGTAGATTATCATCAAGATCCCGTTCGCCTTATTATCGTGGTGGCACTTCTCGTTCTCCTTCCCCATCACAAAAACGTTCTCCTTCCCCAAGAAGATCTCGTACCCCAGAACCATAAATATATTATATATATCCAACAATAATCATAATATTAATTTTTTTTTTTATTGGTGGTTTTTTTTAAAAAAACAAAAGCATCTTAATCTTTAGTTTTCTGTTTTTTTCATTTAAAATAAAAATAAGAAATCTATATTGAAATGAAAAAAAATAAAAAATCATTATAAAGATATTTTATAGCTGGTTTTATATACTCTGAATTCCGTATGATGATCATACGAGATTAACCCTTTTTTTTAATCTAGTGAAGAAAAAAAAGAATTGTTGAAAGTCATATTTACATATATATAATATTTTTCAACAACTTTCTTTTTGATATTATTATTTTTATAGTTTAATTAATAAATGTCATTAACATTGCTTTTTTAAAAAAATAAAATAAAAAGAAAAGTAATACTGTTGAATAAATTTTTCCTTATTATTGATATTTTATTTACAAATTGGTATATAGCGCTTTATTCAAGTTTATCTAGATGATCCAATCTTGTTAATACTATATTTTTACTTGTTTCCTCTACTTCACCAGCTAAAAACACTTCATCTAAAATTGCATAAACCTATATAAAGTATATATATATAGATAGATAGACATTTATCAGTTACCATGGTTATTATATACATTATCCCCTTTATTATTTTAAAAATAAATAAATAAGCTCCACATGTTGATCTTTTATTTTCAATTACCTTATAAAAGTTAAATACTAAATCTAATTCACAAACATTACCAAAGAAAGCATCCAATACTTCTACAAAAAAGTGAATAGCTTCCAAATAAGATAATTCATTATCATTAGCATCAACACATACACAAAAAAATAATCCAGCATAACGACGATATACAATTTTATAATTTCGAAACTAATATAAAATATATTAATAAACATATACATATATATGACACTTTTTTTTATATATTTATATTTATAGAATACCTCTACAAAATTACTTTGATGTTTTTGATCTCTTGGTGCAATCAATCGATGTACTTCACCTTTTAATTTAACTTTTTCTTCATCTTCATATGGTACATACCATTTCGCTAATCTTGTTTTACCTTGTCTATTTTGAACTAAGATAAATCTAAGCTAAATTAGATGTGAATTTGTAATAGAAGATAAATATAAGTAATTCCTTTTATTGTTCCTTTTCTTTTTTCTATGTATTAAAAATGACACTGTTTTATTTTTACATTCATTTAATATTTACCATGATGAAATATGAAAATTATAATGTATAAATTAATAAATATTATATATGTAGTTAACTAAAGGTAATAATAGTAATAAAAAACAAAAGAGGAAAAGAAAGGAAAGTGTGAAAAGAAAAATAGCAATTAAAAATATGATAAAATTGAAAGCCCGCGTAAAACTATTTTTGTGTTACTTATTGGAAAAATAATTGATTGACATCCCCTTCCATATTAAACATACTATCCCATCCTATTGTAGTTTATTATTATTATTTATAAAGGAAAAGAAAAAGAAAAAAAATGAATAAATCAATAAATATGAAAATGTGTTTTTTTTTAAAATTAAATTAAAATACAAATCTAACTTACCTTGAGTATTTGTATTATTTCTATTGTTAGTATTATTAATAAAAGGAGTTCCAGCTGATGAAAATAAATATTGCCATGCTGCTTGAGTCATCATAGGATTTTCTTGATCATTATTAAGAAGAGGATTATCAGTCAATGCTAAGTTAATTAGATTTACTGGATTGATATTATTATTATTATTATTGTTATTATTAGTATGATCACTATTCATTGTACTTGGTGTTCCTTGTAATGTAGTAGCGGCTGATGATGATGTTGCTGGCATAGGTGAAGGGTTTGGTTGTGGCATACCTGATACAATTTGATAAACACTCATTGGCGATGATGTTGAATTAGGAATAGATGGTATATAAGGTAAAGAAGGTTCATTTTGTAATGATGTTGATGTTTTAGAATGATATTTAGATGATGATGATGATGATGTTGATAATGAAGGTAATGAAGAATTTGATGCAGATTGATGATTTATTGAATTACTATTTATTATTGTTGATGATGATGATGATGAAGCTTTTTCATGATCATTATTTTGGTGAGCTGATTTATCATTAGAAGTTTTCATCAATGATACATCTGCTTTCATAAGTCGTAGTAAATTTTCTAAAAATTGTATCACTGGTGGTGCATGAGGAATGTCATTTGTTAAAGGCGCTAAACAATCATTAATGCAAATACGAATATAATCTCTGGATGTTTGAGCAACAATAGGATCAGTGGATGTACAATTATATACATGAATAAGAGCAGCTTGAAATACAGCATAAGCTAATTATTATATTATTATTTTTTTAAAAAAATTAAAGGTAAGAAATAAATGAATAAAACATAAGTATAATTTCATCTTTCGTTTTTTTTTTTTAAAAAAAAAGGGGGGGACTTACCAGCAAAATTCCATCCATATCGAATCATTTCAGTTCCAGGTATATATCTAGCTACATCAATAGCACTTTTAGCTGCCTCCATACAACGTATTGATGCTTCTTTAAATAATCTATTTGACTGTTGACTATTACTATTTTCAAAAACAATAAATGGTCTAAACAATAAAACAATAATTGCATAATAACAAATAGTTAAAGGTCCACCAGAACGAAATAAATCCAGCCTGGTATATTCCATTCCTTTCATTTCAAAAAGTTGTTTTTTGGTGACTTTGTATTCAGGAGGGACACTTTCAAACCAATCTTTCAACATTTTATCTAAACTCCAAACCGTTTGTTCCATATAATGAGTAGTATATCCCATTGATTTTGCCTTTGGTGAATAAACACGACGTAAGACTTCTCCTAAGATGCCTGATAACTTTACCAAATTAACAAACATTGTATATTTGCCAGGTTCATTGATTCCATCTACATTTGGAAAATCAGTATCACAATCTGAATCAGCAATAGCTAAAGGTCTTCCCATGGCTGAACAACACCATCGATCTGTTAAATAAACAGAATACCATAATCTTCTTCTATGTTCTATTTTTTCTGGAGATAAACTTGCTGTTATTAAAGAACGATGTAACCCTAAATCTTGTGCCATCCTTACTGCCATTCCTGCTAATAACCAATTTCTATAAGAACCTGATGAATAAGTAGGATGTGCACATAATAGGATTAATGCCTGAATGGTTTGAATACGTGGTGTAAGATATTCATTACGTATAAGTACACTAGCACGATCAACAAGAGCATGAAAAACAGTATTACGTTCTAATCCAGATGATTTAAACATTGGATGACTTGAAGGTATCATATAACATGCATAAGAACAAATGGCATAAATTAATAAAGGATCAGGTGAAGGATGAGTGGTTCCATTATATGCATTCATGAATTCTTCCTTATCCAAGATCGGTAAGGTAGCACAAGGTGCTTCAAAATAAATATTAATTAAGTTTGTAAGTATTGAACGAGGTATGATTGAATAAATAGATTCTAATTCATCTGAACCTGCTCGATTATTATGTTCATCTTCCGTTTCATCACGAACCATGACTAAATCATCATCATAAATATTCATACGCTTAATTTTAATTGTTCCATGCTGAAATGGCAGACTTGTATAATCACCTGTAATGGATTCTTTTCTTACTGCAGATGCTGATGATCCATATCCGTCATTTAATTGTTGTGGTTGTTGATGTTGCGGAACTTTAAAACCAATTTCTGAATTTGATAAATGTAATGAAGATGATGATGATCCAGGCGAAGTTTGTTCATTGCTAATATTATTGTTGTTATTTTCATATTTGTCTTTTTGTTTTAATATATCATCTACTAAATAAAGTCCAGATGAACTGCCTAAAAATCGTACAACTTTTCCTTTAGATCCTTTACTTGGTTCAGAGTGAACGCTTTCATTATCTATGGATGATTGTGGGCTATTAGGTTCTGATGGCATAGATTGTACAGTTGAAATTTGTGGTGATCCTAAATTTTTATTATGATTTTCTAATCGGTTTGTATTTGTTTTATGAGGCAATACATCTTCATCATCACTATTAGTTTGTATCTTTCCAAGTATTTCTTCCATTCTTTTTAATCTAGCCTCTAAACTTTCTATATATCTAAAAAATCATAAAATAATAAAAATCATAAAATAATAAAATAATAAAAGTTAATATTTCAATACTTTTGGCATTGCTTTATTTTATTTATTTTTGCATTCATGCTAGTTTTATATTTATATCTATCATTAATTTTTTTATTACCCTTTTGGTGGTCCTCGCTTTCTAGTTGACTATACCATATATGAACGATAATTGATTATTATTATTATTATTATTATTAAGAAAAAAAAAAAAAAAAAAAAGAGTTACTACATATTCTATTTTCTACAAATATATTATATTCTGTAAATAAAAGGATAACTTACGTCGTTAAATGTACATTCCCAATCATACTGTTTACAAGTAGTACAAGGTTGTTGATTGTCTACATCGCACCTATAAGAAATATATTACATACTTTATTAAGTATATTTTTTATAGGAATAAAAAAAAAAAAGGACTATTGTTGTATTACATAGTCTTACTTTATTTTTTTCTTTCTACAAGTGTCACCTATTATTAATAATAAAATATTAAAAAAATAAAAGTCAATAAGATAAAATAAAAGAACTTTAAAAGAACTAAAATAATATATTATAAAACCTACAAGCCCTTGATATTCTAGTTCTTTTAGAACCTTTGGTTTGTTCTGAATTATCTATTGAAGACTGTTGTTGGTCTAAAGTTTGAGCGATTTGTGTTTGCGATTGAACTGACGATGTAGGTATAGATTCAGATATCCATGGTGAATAGTTATATTGTGAAGGTGATGACGATGGATTCATTTTAAATGAAACCTTCCTTTTCTTTTTTGATATTTTTTTTAAAAAAAAAAAGAGAGAGAGAAAAGAGAAAAATGTTACAATTAAAGAAAAAAAGGGTAAATAAAAAAGGAATACAGCTTGGAAAAAATTTATCCGATTCGGAGCTGTAATTTTTTTAAAATGGTGTTTTAAAATATTTAATGATTAAGCAAAAGCTCACAGCGATTTTTCGTATAAAATAACATGTTTCTGTTACTTTTAATACTGTTATTATTATTATTATTTATCTTTATATATATATATATATATATACTCAATAGTAATGATCATTTTATTAATAAAAATAACCTAATTTTTTTATTATTAATGATTTTTAATATGGTTATCCTTTGGTTTCATTTTTTTTATTATTATTATTGATTACTATAGACACCGATTCCGGCTATTGTGTCACCAAGATTATTTGTACCATTAATGGGTACACCAGGCCGATTTGCAGAATCCGAAGCAGATAAAGTTTGTGCAGAAGAATTAGTATGAAGTAAACCAAATGTATCAGGTTTAAAAATCATTATAATAGCAGCAATAACAATACAAGTTGTTAGAAAAATAATCGAAGTAATTCTACATCGTTGTTTCCATTTTTCAGCTATTGGATTAATAAAATCTTGTCTATTTTTGTTATTATCAATATTATTAAATGATGATGGTGATAGACATGACCATTGTTTACTTCCAAATAACCATGCTGGAGGAAATAAAAATCCAATAAAGAAAAAATATTTTTCAATACATCTATCGTTTTTCATTTTATCATTAAGAAAAAAAAAAAAAAAAGGTAAGAAATTAAAAATAAAATGTAAAATATAAAATATAAATTGATAATTTCTAAATGTATCTCAATATTTATATATCTATTGTAATCATTGATTATAATTTTTATCAAAATAATCAGTTATAGTATTTTTTTTTTTCTTTTCTTTTCTCCTTTTTATATAATATATGAAATCACTATCAATTGTGATATTATTATTTTTGATTGAAAAAAGTTCACTTTACAGATTATTATATATATAAAATATTTTAAGTAAGATCTTTTTGTTAATCCACCTAGGTTTAAAAATTAAAGTGATTTTGATGATCAATAGAATATAATAAATAAAAATAGATATAAAAAATCATGATCGTCTTTAAAATTTACTTCAATATTTTCATTACAATTGATGAAACTAAGATGAGTATGCAGTTTATTTCTATTATTAACTTACCCTAATATTCTTACATTTTTTGATCAGCTTGTTTTTGCAAGTTAATTTCATTATAGTAATCGCCATTAAGCTGATACTGGTTACAAGATATGACTGTAACTATATTAACCAAAACAATTGGGGTAATTGTAAAGATGACTACATGCAACATCCATTTATTTCAAATATATAAATATATATAATGTAAAGGAAAACCTCGTTTAACATTTAAAAAAGATTTCCTTGATTACTGTTATTTTATACATAAAGACTTGATAGCTATTATACTATTCTATAATATACGCTTCCATTTTTTATGATCTCTTTTTTATATATTAATTATACTTGTTTATCACATCTTGCGTTTTTTATTTTATTTACTTTTTTGAATTATAGATTTATTATTTTTATTATTATTATTACTCTCTTCCATATATATTCAAGTAAATCATTATATCGTTTTCTTTCTTCCTTTTTCTTTTTTTTTTTCTTTTATATGATTGCCGGTTTACGGTAATTATTTTGCCGTGATAAGTAAAAATTTTCTTATATACCCTAATTAGATATTTTTTTTTTTATTTATTTTTTTTTTTTTTTTGTATAATTGACATTTGGTAATGATTTATTTTATTGCTAGTTACAGTTTAAACTATATATTACCAATTTATTTTCCATTCATCATTCATTTCAATTTAAAAATAAATAATCTGATCCACGTTTTTTTTAAATACAATGTTGAAAAATTGTAATATTAATTTAAATTTATTTACAATATATCAATAAATATAATAATAATGTTGATGATGATAATATAATATGATATGATTCATTATTATTTCTATTTTTCTTTTTTTCTTTTTATTTTCCAGATTGTTGCTTCATACGTCTTAATTCCTCTAATTCACTTTCTAAACTAGCACAAGCAATTTCAACTTGAAGATTTTGGCTAATAAGATCTGACCATTTGTTTTCCAAATTTGTAATTGTTGATGCTGCTTCCAACTAATAAAAAAATAAAATAAAAACGATATATATATAATTAATATTAATAAATTGATGATGATGGCTATTTTTTTTTTTTATTGATTATTCATTTATTATATATGTATTACTTGATCTGCTTTTCTTTCTTTATTTATATCATTAATTTGACTTTTATATTTTTCAATTTCCTGCTGAATATATTTTAATTGAGCTTCTAATTGATAATTATGAACACGCCATGCATTTCCACCATATTTTTGAAGTAATTCCAAATTAAACATACTAAAAAAGAATAAATAAAAAAAAAAAAGGATAGACATAAATATCATCATCATCATATATAAAATGGTGATAATTATATATTTATTTATTTTTACCTTCCAGCTTGAGATTCTAATTGGGCTTTTGTATTATCTACGGCCTTTTGCCAACCTTCTACATCAGATCTTGATTCAGGACCTCGCAATTCATAACGTGTTTCATCTAAAGCATTTAAATTTTCTTTTTTTCCTACGCGTGCCCATTCTTGAGATAAAACGGGATCGTTTTGAAAAAGATCAATTGTTAAAGGTAACTCTGATCGTTCTTTTCTTTTCATTCTTCTCATTTCTTGTTCAATTAATCTGTTGACAGTTGTTTTCATATCTATATAAACATATATATACATATATATCGTATTTATTAGTTAATCTATTGTATATATAAATTACATATTCATATTTATTATATATATTACCAGGATCATCTATTTCTCGATCAACATCTATTTGATACATATATATATATATATAAAGTTCAAAAAAAAAAAAAAAGAGTACACAAGTAAATAGAAGTTATATAAATAAATTTATATACAATAAATATTCTTAACTTACAAGGAAGAGCATCAATTTCAATATCTGATCTTCCAAGTGCTTTTGTTGAAGAAGAGATTGCTACTGTATCATCTGCCATGATCTATGATTTTATTTTTATGGAATATCAAATAAATAAATAAATGTATATATATATACAAATAACAAAAAATTATTATAGCAAAAATAAAAGAAAGATGAAAATAAAAATAGACTGAGAAAAAAAAAAATATCTATCGGAGTTTCAACTTCACTTATCCCAATTTTTTTTTATATGTTAAGTATTGATACTAATCATATATTTATATATATTATTTCTTGTTTATATACATAGCTGCATAAATAAACTATCTATAAATAATAGGAATATAAAAAATAGAGCTATAATAAATTAAAATCGTTCGGTTAAATTATATACTATTATTAATTCATGTTAATAATCATAAAAATAAAATGATCTCCAGCTTTCCCATTTCCTTAAATAGAAAATGACGTTAATTCCAACTTTTTTTTTTTTCTTTTGAAATCTATCAGTCATATAAATATATATATAAATCAATAAATAATAACAATAATAAATAATAATAATAATAATAAGTTAATATGATCATATAAATAAGTAAATACACTTATATAACGTTCATTTTATCTTTTTATTATATTTACAATTTTTTTATATATATTTATAAGTTTCTAAATATTAATAATCCATGTTTTATTTATTTTTATGCTTAATTTAATTTGAATAAAAAATTATGTAAAAGAAAAACCCTTTGATTATTAATTCAATGTATGGCTATAAAAAAAAAAATTATACAAATCTCCGCTTGTTTTTTTCTGATTAAATTTTTTACATATAAATATGCATTAAATTATTTCATTTTCCTTTTTCTTTTCTTTTTATTATTATTATTATTATTATTTTTATTACTATTATTTTTCTTACATAAAATAACTAAAACAAATAATAAACATTATGGTTTCAAACAAACAAGCTATTTATTCTAAAATCCCTACTGGTTATCCTGAAGTTGGTGAACATTTAACTGTCAACACTGCTGAATTTGATCTTAATCAGCCTTTAAACGATGGCGAATTTATTACAAAAACTTTAGTTTTAAGTGTTGGTAAGACAGCTAAAACATATATGTATATATTAATAATAAAGTAACAACAATTTATTCATTCTATTGTTTTATATATATTTTTAGACCCTTATTTTAGAGGAAGAATGCGTGATCCTTCCACCAAATCATACTCACCTGCTTTTATTCCTGGCCAACCATTAAACGGCCATGTTATGCTTGAAGTACTTCGTTCCAAAAATGATAATTATAAAGAAGGTGATTACTTATACGGTATGGGTATTTATCAAGAATATATGAAATATACTGCAGAATTAGCTAAGGCATTAAAATTAGTTGTTCGTAATGATCCTAAAGAAAATGGTCTTCCTATTTCTAACTATGTCGGTGTAGTTGGTATGCCGTAAGTCTAATTAAAAATAAACATAAACAAAAAATACTTTGATTTTGAATTTGATTTTACTAATTATCATTGTTTTCTTTTTTTTTTTTTAAAAAAAAAAAAAAAAAAAAAAAATAGTGGTCTTACTGCATATGTCGGACTCTTCAAGATTGGTGAAATTAAAAAAGGTGAAACTATTTTCATCTCTGCTGCCTCAGGTGCTGTAGGTCAATTAGCTGGTCAAATTGCTAAAGCTCATGGTTTACGTGTTGTTGGTTCTGCTGGTAGTGATGATAAGGTTGCCTATCTTAAAGAAATTGGCTTTGATGATGCCTTTAATTATAAAACTGAAGATATTAGAGCCAAACTTACTGAATACTGTCCTAATGGTATTGATGTTTACTTTGAGGTAAGTAAATAAATAAATAAATAAATAATAATAATAATAATAAAAGTAACAATTAAGGTTTTTTGCATTATTAAATTTTTTTTCCCACATTTTTTTTAAAATATATATAGAATGTTGGTGGTGAAACCTTAGAAATTGTGATTGATTTAGCTAATCCATTTGCAAGAATCATTGCTTGTGGTATGATTTCTCAATATAACACTACCAATCCTTACCCTATTCGTAATCTTATTCAAGTAGTTGCCAAACGTCTTAAGATTCAAGGTTTTATTGTTAGTGATTATGCTGATGAAGTAGAACCCCAATTCATTGAATATGTCACCAAAGCTCTTTTAGAAGGTAAAATCAAATATAAGGAAGATATTTATAGTGGTATTGAAAATACTCCTCAAGCTCTTGTAAATGTATTGACTGGTAAAAACTTTGGTAAAGCTGTTGTACGTGTAGCTGATTTGTAAATGGATTTTTATTTTATTTTTTAAAAAAAAAAAAAAGGTTTAAACTTTAATTTGATTGTTGATAATAAAAATAATAAAATTGTATTGTGTAATTTTTTAATCAAATTATGTCAAATTGCTTAACAATCGAGTCATTTCTAATGAAGAAAGGAACTAAGGGAAAAAAAATTAATTTCCATATTTAAATATACATATATATATATATATATATATATACTTGCTTTTTTATTAATCCTATAAAAAAAAAACCATAATCTATCTCCAAAGCATATATATAAACGCGTTAAAATATATTTGTGTTTATTATATTTGAAAAAAATTGAATCTATAATGTTACTTCCATGTACAATTTTTAAGTTATTGATATGTTGATCATTTAAATTGCAGATGCATTGATTATCTACTAAAAAAGGAAAAAAAAGAACATATATAGTAAAAAACAGCTTAGTGATTCTATTTCTTTTTTTTTTAATATTATTTGTCCTTTATTTGCTATTCCCTTTTATTTTAATATTGGATAGATCATCATGTATTTTAACTTTTAAAAATAAACACACATATATACTAGTATAAAAGTATTCAAAAATATAGATTTAGCAATATATAGTTAAAACTTACAGAAAGAGTAAAAAATATTAAATATTTCTATTGAAGTTGATAATTATTATTATATATTTCATCTGTCATGGCCAACCTTTTTTTTTAAAAAAAATAATAACCCAATAAGTAATAAATACACTATTTATGTATATATATATATATATATATATATATATTTGTACCTATTTCACAATTAATAGTGATCATAAATAATGTATATCTTTTATTCAAAGACTCGAGTTAACATATTTCTATATTAAACAAACAACTAGCATTACTATGCAATATTTTAAATATCCGATATTAAAACCAATTTCACTCATTTATTCATTTTTATTAATAATAAAATACATATTCTATTATATATATATATTACTTATTTATTTATATATCATTAACTAAATAAAATATGACTATTTATTATACATATAAAAATGTCAATAGACAGCGGAGAATCAATCGGATAAACCCCAAGATAGTTTTTCCAAATAAAAATGATCACCAGTTAAGATCATAAAAACGTAATCCACTTCCTTTAAAATATAGCCTAGATAAGATCAAATCATAAAAACTCTAAAAAAAAGGAGCTTGTCAAAAAAAAAAAAAAAAAAAAAAAAAAAAAAACATTATAACATAATAACAATGAATGAATAGTGTCATTACTTATTATATATATATATATATATATTCATTTCTTTTCACTTATTATATATACATTAAAAAATATTTAAATAAATAAATCCCTTTTTTTAATGTATTGATAATCAAACAAAAATAATCAAGATGAAGGTTTTTTTTATTCTTTCTTTATATATATATGTATATATAATACTAATATAATCCTTTTTTACTTTATTTTTTTTTTTAAAAAAAAAGAAAAAACGATAGAATGTTGGTGGTGAAACTTTAAAAATTGTTCTTGATTTAGCCAATCCATTCAGTTGTATTATTGGTTATTGTATGATTTCCCAATATAACGGTACTGTACCTTATCATGTTAAAAATTTGATGAATATTGTTGCCAAACGTGTTAAATTCCAAGGTTTTGTTTGTAATGATTATAATGATTTATTCCCTGAAGTTATTGATTATGTTACTAAGTTGATTGTAGATGGTAAAGTCAAATATAAAAAAATATATTACTAATGGTATTGAAAATGTTCCTCAAGTCTTTTTGGATGTTTTGACTGGTAAAAACTTTGGTAAAGCTATTGTGCATGCTACCGATTAGTAAATGAGTTCCTTTTTTTTAAAAATAGTATTGTTTATTTCTTTGTCTATTTAATTAAATAAGAGTTTTAAAATAAAGGCTTATTATATTGTTTCTTTTTTTTTTAAATCATGATAATATATAAAAAAATAATAATAGAAATGTTTATGATATTAAATGATCTATGATTTCAATTTATTTATTTTTTTAAAAAAGTCTAAGAGCTGCATTAATAATAGCATTATATATATATATATATATATATAAATAAAAAAATAAATAAATCTGTATAACTACATCTACTAATTTAGTTGGTTTTTATCTTTTTTACATCATCTTTTTCATCCTTATTATCCACATCATCTTTTTCATCCTTATTATCCACTTCAACTTTTTCATGAATTCTTTTTTCGCCTACTATTTCTGATTTATTTTCTTTTTCTGAATTATTTTCTTTTTGTAATAATTTTCTTTTTTCAACTACTTCTTGATAATATGATTCCAAACCAAAAAGTTGACTATTTTTTTTTAAAAAAAAAAGAAATAGAAAAGAAAATGAATAAAAAGTATATAAAATTAAGTTTGATCTATTTTTTTTTTTTTAAAAAAATAATAATAATAAAGAAACTTACCTCATGGCCAAATATGTTTTTGATCTTTGAATTTTTTGATATAATTCGGATTTTTTATGTGCAGGATCATTATTTAATGTTAAGATGACATATTTTGTATTTGCAAATAAATTGTCGAAATCAATGCACTAATTTAATATAGATATAATTATTTTAGAAAGATTATAATAAGTAAATGAATATATATATATATATATTTTTACCTTTTTCAAATATTCCTTTGAGACTTCTTCATAAGGTAGTAAACCTTCTTTTCTAAATGCTGATGGATTATATTGGGCTCCTCTAGCAATCATTACCGAACTAGCACCTAAGGATTGAATCATATATAATAATAATATTAAAAATAAAAGAATGATTTCCTCTTTATATATATATATATATATTAGATGAATAAATAAATTAAATAAAAATTACCAGTTGCTTTCTTTGCTTTTTCAATATCATCATAACAATATACATCACCATTTACTACTACAGGGATTGATTTAACTGCATTCACTACTGCTTTTAATGCATCCCATCTAGCAGGTGTTGAAGAACGTTGATCTCTTGTTCTATAAAAATATAAATAACTCTTTTTAAGTAATTATGGTTTTTTTTCCTATCCTTTTTCCTTTTTTTTTTTTATCCTTTTAAAATAATGTATAATACAATCATTGCTTATATATATATATATATATATATAAAAGTTATCATTACCTACAATGAACTGTAAGAGCTTTAACGCCCGTTGATTCGATCATCTTTGCTAATTCTACTGTTTTTTCTTCATCTTCTAATATTCTAAATATATGTAAAAAAAAAAATTAGACATATATATGATTGCTATTTTTTTTTTCTCTATCTGTCTCATGTTTGTAATACATTTAATTATATATTTATTACATTACCTAATCTTACAAGTTACTGGTAAATCAAGATTATTCACTAATTTAGTAAGAATAGCTTTTAATTTTTCAGGATTTGTTAATAAAGCAGCACCCATTCCACCTTGAACAGAAAACTTTTTAGGACATCCACAATTTAAATCAACACCAGCAACATCATCCTTCCTATATTTATTATACAATTAATAAATTAAATTCTATTTTTCTATCTTTCTTATTTTTATTTCTTTTTTTTTTTTTTTAATATCTTTACAAAGTAAGAGCAGCTTCAAGAGCTAAATCAGGATCAGCAGTACCAAGTTGTAATATGACTTTTCCTTTTTCATCAGGATGAGTAGCAAAACATAAGGCTTGACCTTTCCAATATTCTGTTGCTCCAGTTTCAGCTTTTTATAAAAATAAAATAATATATAAAGTGAATATTTGTTATATCTATATATGAGTATATATTGAATATATATATATATATATATGTATATATATATAGTTATTACCATTATATTTTTTAACAGAACCAATAATACGCTTATCTACAAGTTCTTCAGTCCATACAAGATCTAAAATAAAATAAATAAAATAAAGATCAATAATACTAATTAAGGAAGAATATATATAGATCTATTTTATTTAATAATATAAATATACATTATATATTACCAGCTCCATACTTAAGTGCTAACAGTCTCATTGGTAAGGTACCAACTCTAACCTATAATAGATATTATAATTGTTATTATTATTATTATATATATTAGTTTAGTCGTAATAGAGATCATTTTATTATACATATATATATATATATATATATTTACTTTACCATAGGAGCAAGAAAGACTTTATTAGAATAATCTATTGACATGGTCTTATTTTTTTTTTTAATATTAAAAAGTATATAAGAAAAAAAAAAAAAAAAAAAAAGGTCGGAAAAAGAAATGTTGAAAATATAGAAAATCTTTTCTTTCATTATACATAAAAATAAGAAAAGTCAGATGAATGCGAGTTTTGATTGGTTAATTTTTTATTTTTATATTTTACTGGTAATATAAAGAGAATAGATCAAATATATATATGTATATATATTGTTGACATGTATAGCTTGTATTTTTTTTCTTTTTAAATAAAAATATGTATTATATGTATATAATAAAGTAAATAAATGAAAAGGAAACATAAAAACAATTTAATAATTATTGCTTATTTTGATCTTTTTAAATCATTATAATAATCTAATCTAAAGTTTTCATTTTAAAATATGTATTACACTATTACTTTATATATTAACTATTTAAATACAAAAAGCTAATCTATAAAAAAAATATTTCTAATTGATTTTTTTTAATTATAGTAGATATATTCGAATTAACTGTATACAAGAAATTGATAAAATAAGGTTTATTTTTATAAAATATGTCATTTTCTATAAAGTTTACCTAGAAAACCCCTTTTTTTTAAGTTATTTATTTTTATCATATGAGAGAATTGTATTTTATAGAAGCAAAAAAAAAAAAAAAAAAAAAAAAAAGGTTAACTGTATACAAAAATAATTGATAAAATAAAGTTCATTTCTATAAAAAAACATTATTTTCCATTAAGTTTATCTGGATAACCTTTTTTTTTTTTAAGTAATTATAATTATCATAAGAGAATATTGTATTAATGTAAAAAAAAAAAAAAAGATTTTCTGATTCTATATTTAACGACACCATATAAAGACATTAAACAATTACATGTATTTATAAATAGATATTTTTTCTTTTTTATTGTTATTTTTACTATAGATGAGTATACTTCTTTTATACTAATTATCCAATACATTTTTATAAATAAATTATGTGTGTATTGGTAACCTCTAAGTATATTTGGTAACATTTAAGTATACAATTAAGGAAGGTTTTTATTATTATTATCATTACCCTGATCATATCTAATATTCCTAGTATTCTTTAAAGATCTATATAATAATAAAAATAATAATAAAAAACTTACTATCACTATGAATAAATAAATCTAATTACGGTAAAATCATTTTCCTTCAAATGGAGCCCGACAAAATCAATTTAGTATTTATAATACATATATAAATATATTTTAAGAATAAATAAAGAAAATAAATAAACAAGCAAACGAATAAATAAAGATAAACATAAAAGTTAAAAAAAAAAAAAAAAAAGACGAAGAAAAAAAAAAAAAAAAATAAGGGTTAAAAGTATGCAAATAATATATAATATATATTTATATATAAACAGAAATATATGTATGTATATAAAACATATTATGTATAATTTTTTTTTTTCTCCGTTTCCCTATTTTTTTTTTTTTTTCTTCCTTGAATTAAAAAATGAAACGACATCACATGTTGTCTTGTCATTTTAAGATATGAATAAGAAAATCTTTTGGAAAATCTATTTAAAAAGCCCTATATTTACTAAAATAGAAAGTGATACAATTGGCAATTTGGGCGAAAAAAAAGTTTATTTAGTTCAGTTTTTTTTATGTATATAATAATTAATAATAAGAATAAAATATATAAAAAGTAAATAAGTAGATAAGTAAATAAAATAAATAAATAAAAAAAAAAAAGAGAAAAAGGATAGGATATATGAGAGTATGAATACATATCTTAATTTAATGAACTTCTACAAGTTATTATTATTGATATAATATATATATAAATGAATTAATAATTGATAATTGTTATTTTTCTATTATATTTTTATTTTTATTATTATTATTATCATTATCATTATCATTATTATTATTATTATTATTATTATAATTCATCTAAAGAGCATAGAAAGTTCCAATGAACATCATAGTGAAAAGAAGTAAAGATGAGCTAGATAAAGATGAAGCAGCATTTTGACCATTTTGTTTGCCGCTACCATTACTATTATTAGAACCTCCAGGAGTAACACTGCTACCATCATTAGGAACAACTTTACCAGTAGCATCTAAGATGGAACCACCTTTATAAGGACCAAGAGGGGGAAGATCATCTTTATCATTGAAATTTAATTGTTGAGTTAAAGATTGAACACGGTTAGTAACCCATTCATTAATACCAGAAATAGAATCAGTAGTATTGTTAAGATTGGTTAAGAAAGAATTAACAGTATAAGTAGTTTGTGTACCGGGGGAATGGCCAGGAATAGAATAATCCCATTCAATATCTTCTTTTAATAAAGTAGCCCAAGCTTGTAAACGAGGACCAATAACACTAGGTTTAAAGAATCTTTTAACAATGGTTTTTAAAACGGTTTCAAATTCATTTTTATAATAAGGAGAGTTTAAGAATAAGTCAACATAAGGTCTCTTGGAATCAGGTCTTGAATAATTAGTATAAGCAACAGTATCACGACCTTGAGTATAAGGGCTACCAAAGGTTTCATCAAAGTCATATGAAATAATAGTCCATTGATTAGACTTTAAATCTTGATTTAAATAATAATTACTAGCTTGGAACCAAACTGTTATATAAAAAGAGAAAAAAGAAATGAATATTGTAAATTAAAATAAATATAAATATAAATATAAAAATGATACTTACGACCATCCCAAGAATCAGCTAAATAATTCATAGCTAAAGCAATCATGGTATTTTGAGGATTTAATAAACCAAGAAGTTGTTGATTATTACCATCAGTAATTTGAGAAGGGTTGATTTGACTAAGACGTTTAGTAAAGTCAATTAAAGGACCTACAGAGTTGTTCTTTTTACTAACAGTTTTATCTTCACCTTCATCAGCCAATTTATATAAATCTGGGGAATATTTGGTTGGATCATCACCAAGGTAAAGAAGATTGCCTTCTTGAGTAGGAGAAAGTGCATTACCCTTATAAGTAGCGCCTATAAATAAATAAACAAATAAATAAACAAATAAATAAATAAATAAAAAAGGATTTTGTAAATAAAAATAAACAATAAATTAAATAGAAATATGATCATAATCATAAATTTATGATCATGATTATATATAGTTGTTTTTCTATTATTATTTTCATTATAATTACCAGTGGTTGGGTTGCTCCAATCACCACCATGAAGTTGATTATCAATTAAATGAGTAGAAACATCATCCATTAAAGTATATAAACCATAAGGTTCATTATTGACAAATAAACGAACAAATGAACCTGATAAAGTAGTAGCACCTGCGGCAGCAAGACAATCTAAATATAATTTTTCACGACTGTATATATATATATATATATATATATATATATAAATATAAATATAAATATAAATATAATTATAAATATAATTATAAATAAATAAACAAATAATTATAAATATATATCAAATACTAAGCTTTTTTTTTTTTTTTTATCTTTTTATGGTTTAAATATTTACATTTGAGTAGGATCAGTAGCTTCAGCTCTTAATTTTACAGCAGTACGACCATAGAATAAAGCTTTATTGCCACCTTTAGGGGTCAAATCATTAAAGTCAATAGAATAAGATTGTTTAGCAAAGTCTTTAGTGGATTGACCAGAAGTTTCAATAGCAGGAGTGTTATTAATGGTAATTACTTCTTGATTACTGATATAAGTGAAAGAAGTAACTTGAGCTTTTCCTTTAGCTTTAGGGTTTTTAACAATATTATCAAAAGCTGTACCATTTACATTTAAAATAATAGTTGCGACTTCATTTGATTTATTGAAATTGGTGAAAAGGGCTATTATGTCATTATAAGAAAAAAAAAAAAAAAAAAAAAAAAAAAAAAAAAAAAAAGGGGAGAAATGGGAAAAGAAAAATAAGGATATTTTAGGTTGTTGAAATATAAAAGAAAAAAAAGAAGGTTAGTAAAATATATATATATATATATATATATATAAGAATTGAAAGCCCGATGCAACAGCTTTTTTGTAATTTTTTTTTTTTAAAAAAAAAAAAATAAGAATTTAAACATTTATTTCGGTTACTAAACTTACGTGGATAAACAGGATTAAAAGCTTGGGGTAAAGCAGGAACATCAACAACAGTATGAGTACGATTAAAGAATTCATTACCAGTTGAAGTAGCATCTTTATTTAAAGTACGCATAGGAGATTCAGGTGAATTATTTTGTCCATTAACAAAAACATATTGATATTTATCACCACTTGGTGCTGATCCTTTAAAAAGGTTAGGAATTTGACTATCAGCAGCAAGAGGATGGTTTTGTCCATTTACAGATACAGCTACACTAGCACCATTAGGTGGGAATGCAACAACTGAATATTGTACATCAGCATATACTGTTGATATTAATGCAATCACTGAACTGATTGTAAATAATTTCATATTATATTTTAAAATAAAAAAATAAAAAAAGGAAAGGAAGAAAGAAAGGAAAGTAAAAAAAAAAAAAAGGATGAAATAAATAAAAAAAAAGAAAAAAAAAGTAAAAGAGAAAAAGAAAAAAGAAAAAAGAAAAAAAATGAAAATGAAAATGAAAATGATGAGAATTAAATAATTTTTTTTTTTTTAAATGAATGTGCGCAACCATTTATTATTATATTATTCTTTTATCACTAATCCATGTCAGCAAGTACATATTTATATAAGATTTCAGGAAACAAGAAAAAAAAAAATCAAGGGGAGCTAATGTCGGTGATTGAATGTTAAATTATAAAAGCATAGGGAAAAAAGAGATCGTATGTGTGTGGTGTGATGTCTTTCCTAGTTCTGAATTAAGAAATAACCTGTATCACTTTTTTTTTTTTTCTTTCTTTTTTTTCCTTTTAATTGAATTATATAATGAAATAACCCGGTATGATCGTAAACTGCATTTTTTATTTTTATTTTACTTAAATATATATATATATATATATGTAATCTTTTTTTTTTAAATTTGATTATTACAATTTATTAATATTATTATTATTATTATTACTATTATTATATATATTTATAAATATATATATATATGATGATGATGCTGATCATCTTTTATATTTATTATTTTTATATATAAATATTTTCATTTTTCTCAAATAAAACTAAATAAACTTTTATTTTTATTTTTCTTGTGTGCTAAACCTGGATTCAATAAGTTTTGTCCTACATGTTATTTGAACGGTAATTCAAAAATAAGTTGTACAATGTTTAAAATGGGGAAATTTTTTATATTTATTATTAGGGATCCAAGCCATATTTTTTTTTTTTTTTGATGTATATCATACATTTTTTGAAAGGAGATCTTTTTTTATTTATTTATTTATTTATATATTCTCAAAAGAAGGAAAAAAAAAATAAAATAGGCGTAGCAAGAATCCCACATATGTAAACAGTTTTCTAACTTAGTTTAGCAAGATAATCAAAAGTTGATTATTTGTTTTTATTTATCTCCAAAAACAATATTCAAATCAAATAAGATTGCTAAGCTTTGCTTTTTTTTAAAAAATAATAATAATCAATGAATCTCCTAAAACGGATATTTTATACTACCATGTTACTATATTTATACTGTTTCATTGTTCTTTCGAGTATAATTATAAAAATAAAAAATTATCTATATATAATAATAATAAAAATAAAACTCAATTTAAAGATTATTGGTAAAACCTTTTTTTATTTTTATTTTTTTCCCTCCAAAGATTATAAAGGAAATTCGATCATATAAAAATCAAACCATTATTTAGTTTTGTTAGTGATTATTTTTTCTTTTTTCTTTTATTTATTTATTTTTTTATTCTCAAGTATATCTATCTATCTATCTATATATATACAATAATAATAATAATAATAATCATATCTATAATAAGATATATAATAATCTATGTATATATAATTATTTACTATAAAAATGATAAATATATATATATATATATATATATTTATATTTATATAAATTTAGATTATAATAATAAAATAATGAACTTAAATATAAAAATAAATATATATAATGAAAACTTATATAAACAAAAGGAAGAGTGAATATATAAATTAAATTATTAACAAAAACAAAAATAAATATAAAAAAGGAAAAATAAAGAAAGAAAGTGAAAAAAAAAAAAAAGTAAACTTACATAAAATTATTTCAAACAATGAAAACACGAAAAACACGGCCGGCGTTTAAATTTTCGTTACTCCTATGTAAAAAAAAAAAAAAACGCATTTGAATTTATTTTTTTCTTCATAGTTTGTCTATTATAATTATTTACTTTTCTTATTACTTTATACCTTTTTCTTTTATTATTATTATTATTATTATTATTATTATTATTATTTATTGTCAACCAATAAAAAAATAATGCCAGCTTTAGATCTTCCTAAAGGAAAATCCTTATATGATATTCTTCTTATTAAAAAAGAAACTGCTGATGAATCTATTATTAGAAAATCTTATCGTAAACTTGCTTTAAAATATCACCCTGATAAACAGCATCCTTCAGCTACTCAAGAAGAAAAAGATAAAGCAACTTATGAATTTCAACTTATTGGTCTTGCTTATAGTATTCTTAGTGATAAAGCTAAAAAAAACAACTATGATCGTACTGGTAGTTTACAAGAAGAAACTTGGTTAAATGAAGATAAAGATTGGAATGATTATTTTAAACAACTTTGGACTGGTGTTGTTAATGAAGAAACTGTTACTTCTCATTCAAAAAAATATAAAGGTATTACACTAATTAATCAATTAATGAATTAATGAATTAATAATGTTATTATTAGTAATATATAAAGTTTGGTATATTCATTTATTTTACTTGATTTTATTTAACAGGGTCTGAAGAAGAAACAGAAGATGTTCTTAAATATTATACTCAGGTAGAAGGCAATATGGATCAATTACTTAATTTTATCATGCATAGTGAACCTGCCGATGTACCAAGATTTGTTCAAATCATCCAAAAAGCTATTAAAGACAAAACAGTCAAATATTATAAACAATTTGATACCACAACTACTGCTTCTGCTCAAGTAAGACGTGTGAAAAAAGCTGAACAAGAAAGAAAAAAAGCTGAAAAGGAAAAAAAGAAATTGGATGATGCCGCTGCTACCACTAATGGTGATAATGTTGATGATAATGATCCTGATGCACCTTTAAAAGCTTTAATTTTGGCAAAACAAAAAGAAAGATGGCAATCAAATCATGATTTATTGAATGGTATCATTGATAATATTGCTGTTCAAATGGAAAAAAAGAAAACAACTAGAAAATCTAAAAATAAAAAGAAAGCTAATAATAATAATGATCATGATGATGTAGATGATATTAGTAATGGAAAAACTGCGTCAAATTCTACAAAAAAGAAAAATGTTAATAAGAATAAACGTAAACTTGATAAAGCATTAGAAGTCAATGATGATGATTCTATTCCCGCAAGACCTACAAAGATCAATAAAAATGATTAATTTTGATCAGTATCTTCATTTTATTTTTTTATTTTTATTTTTATTTTTATTTTTTTCATCATTTATTTTTTTTAATGATCAGTATCATTATTATTATTATAATTAATATTATATTTTTAAAGATTAATATTTTTATTATTATTATTATTGTTATATTTTAGCAAGTAATACTAGTATTATCTTTTTTTTTAAAAAAAAAAAAAAATAGCCATATGTTCATATAATCATAATTGTTTCATTATTTTACATCACAAATAGTTTTATTCATTAATTCAATATTCATTAATTTTTTTTTTTTTTTTCATTTTCATTTTTTTTTTTATCCTATTATAATGCTAATAAATAAATACATAAATAAATAATAGCCTTATAAATACAATTTTATTATTATTATTATTATTATAATTTATTATTTTCATTATGATCATAAACATCAAAATTATTATTATTATTTTCTATTCTACACATTATATATATATATATATATATATATATGACTTTTTATTTTATTTTTTTCAAAGACTAAGTTGTCTTTTTAATTCAAGGTACCATCCAACCGCTTCAACTTTACGCATATCTGATATACCTGGTCCACTTACAGTTTCATATAAAATTTTAAGTGTTGATTGTTGCATCGTTTTTGTTTCTTGTTGTTTTATTAATTTTTCAGTAATATGTAAAGCTTTTCCAAAATATGGCCCAAGTGATAATGGTTTTAATAAATCAATAAATAATATAACATATTGAGATTTCAATAAGATATTTTCATCTCCTTCTTCTTGTTTTAATTGTTTGATTTTTTCTAATACATGTTGAACTGTAAGCCATGCTACTGAATCATCCATTTCACATAATGATTGAACCATGGTGACATAAGCAAGTCTAATTTGATGATGAGTTAATGGGGTAGGGAAATTCTATTTATATATATATATATATATTAAAAAAAATAATAATTAATTATTGATAAAATAATAATAATAATAATAATAATAATAATAACCAACTTACATTAATTAATATATTAGCATAAACACCAGCTAATTCACGAGAAATTTCTTTTTGAGATGAAAATATACTAAGAATAGCAGCATGAGAACTTTCAAATAAATCCTTATCAAGAATGGTTTTCCATTTAACAATAGGATAAATCACTGGTAAAACATCTTCTTCCAAAACTTTATCTTTCATTTGTTTCATAACTTGTTCAATTAAATTAACAAAAAATAATAAACGGGAACGTTGTACTGTTGATAACATGGATGTTAAAGGTGTTTGATCAAAAGTAAATTTATTGTTTCCTATTAGGAAAAAAAAAATTGGTTAAAAATAATGATAATGATTTTTATTATATTATTACTATTATTATTATTATTATTAATAATAATAATAATAATAATAAAAATAATATATATATATACCATATTCACGGAAAGCAAGGGATATTAACTTATTGAGTTGACAATTATTTGCATCATGTTTAAGATATGCTACTGAATTCGTAAGTGTTTCTTGATAAGCTTGAAAACCATTTGCAGATCCAAGTCTTTCATTAATAAAATTCAAGTTACCGTAAATAGATAAAATGCTTTGAGCTATATATATAATGTATATAATTAATTAATTAAAAAAAAAATGATTAATTCATTTTGAATAATATATAAAAGTTTAAATTTTTTTTCTATTTTTACCAGCATGAGGAACATCAATAAGTCCTTGTCCACCTAAAACATCAACAGCTACAGCTTTCAATATAGCAGTATAAGCAAAAATTAAAGTTTTAAAGATGGCCCATATATTTGAATCAATTTCTTGTTGAATTTTTTTATCCTCTAAATTATATGAAATAGATAATTAAAAAAAAAAAAATTAATCATTATTTCAACCTTTTTTTTTTTCATTTTCATTTTTTATTATTATCACTATTTAACTTACTCATATTGTTATTAGCATGTTTAATTACATAATGATCCCAATCAAGATAAACGTTATAAGATAATCCTTCCAATCTATATATAATATATATATATATATATATATATATATATATATATATATAGAGGTAAATATAGTTTTATATTATGATTGTATAAACACACATCAAGACATACGTACACACACACACGTATATATATATATATATATATATATTCATATTATATTACCTATCAATTGCCATTTGTATCACATCTGAAGCACCTTCTACTTGTTCTTCCAACATAACTTGAATGACTTTACCAAGTGAACGAGAAATACGACCAATTTCTTTATATACAGGATTACTTTGTAATTTTATTAAATGATCTGCATTTTCTAATTGTCCAATAAACATTCCATTATCCCATGTATTTTTACTGGTTAATAAACATGATACAAGTGTTTGTAATAAAACCTATTTTTTTTTTTAAAAAAAAAAAAAAAAGGTAAAGATATCATAATTAATTATATTTAAACTCATATATAAATATGTATACAAAAAAAAAGAGAGGGGGGAGGAGGGGAAATCCTTCTTACCTTTAAATCAATTGTTTTTACCAATCCTGCTGGTAAATTAGGTAAACATTGTCCACTGAAATAAGTGATTAATTCACAATTATGAGTATAGGACGAATCTTGATTATTAGAAATAGTATTTATTAAAGCAACATTAAAATGTTTGATGAAAAGAGATTGAGCCTTTTTTTGTATATCATCCACTTTTTTTGATTTAGCACCTTGATTAAATTGAAGCATTCGTCTAATATATATAAATAAAAAAGAACTGATTAATTCAAACGTCTATTGATATTTTTACTATTGCTTTTTTTTTTTAATGATTAAATCAAACTTTACACAACACCAGCAATTACACCAAGATTAGTAAAATAAAAAGGAAGAGAAAATTTATTATGATCGCCATCATTATCTTTTTCTAATTTTTCTAAAATATTTTCTACTATAGAAAATAAAGTAGTTAAATCAGCTTCGGCACGAGTTTGAGGAGTTAATCTTGATCTAACATCAACAGCATGCTCTAAAAGAGTACATATAGTCATAGGTCCATTTTGATGTTTTGCATCCAATTGAATCAAAGCTTCTAAAAGTTGTTGACAAGATTCCATTTCAAATACATTTAATCGAGTAGATTCAGCTAAACTATGAGCTACACCAGCATTTAAATTTTCTATCATAAGTGAATCTATTTGTTGATCTTGTTGATCTTGTTGTTGTTGTTGATGATGATGATGATTTGAATAAAATAAAATAATTTTGGTCATGGAGGATAAAAGTTTTTCTTCATCAAATTGTGGTGGACTATGACCACCTACCATAGCAACAAGACCCATCCATGCATTTTTTCGAATACTTAATGTTTTATTTTCCTTTGGATCCAAAGATAATAGTTTTTCTGAAAATAATGATAATATGACTGGTAAGAGTTGCTCTTTTTGAATAACATCAGAATTATTATTATTATTACTAGTTGTATTGGATAACCTCATGGCCATTATTGAAAAAAGATTAAATATATAACTTTCATTTTGATAATCTAATTCTTCTCCAAATCGCTTATTTAAGTTTAAAAGTGAATTAATAAGAGCATTAGTAAACCAACTAAGTGGTAATTGACTACTATAAGTTGAAAGTTGATTAAGATGTTCAGTAATCTGAAAAAAAAAAAAAGAAAAAGAAGAAAAAGAGAGAATGTCAATAATAAATAAAAAGAAAAAAAAAGAAAAAAAGATAAAGGTTATTAATATATATATATATATATGACTTACTTGCTGTTTGTTAAGACTGTTATATTGTAATATAGCAGAATAACTTTGTGAAAGAATATTTGCTAATGATTTTAAATCAACTTCTTTTTCTGAAGACATATTTTTGAAAGAAAGAGCATTAGTCAACTTTTTTTTTTTAGCTTCCCCACTTTATAAAATTAAAGAATTAAACTCCGTTATTTTTCATTTGAGTTTTCCAAAAAAGTAAATTCTTATATATAAACATATTTATTTTATTTTTGATTTTTTACTTTTCTTTACATTGTTTTGATTTGCTTTATATATATATATATATATTTACTTTAATAAACATTTCTTTTATTTTTTTAAATTAGTATTAGTTGTATTAAATTAATAAATATGCTTTTTTTAATTGGTAGACTCATTGTTGTTTTTTATTTCAGGTGTTAAATAGTTAAAATATATTAGGTTTTGATTCTATAAGACCCCATATTACTTTTATATTTTAAAAATATTATTTAATGAATATTCTTAACCAATATCATATTTTTTCCTTTTTCTTTTCTACCCAGGACTTAAAGAGATAATATTACAATTATTTTTATTACTAAAATCAGTTGTTATAAAAATATTTTGCTATAAGTATTTTTTTATTTATTTATCCATCTTACTACGATTATAAGAAACACGTAGGTGTGTGTGATCTATAAAAATTTAAAGGCTAATATGCATTTAAGATAAAGATGTATGTACATAAACATATACATCTACTAAATGTATTTTATTTTCTTATGATCATGTTTATTTTTTTATTTATCCATGTTCTAATGATAATAAGAAACATTTTGATGTAAAAAAATCGAAAATTTATGGAATATTTAAAAAGATAATGCCTTAATTAATTCATTACTAAATCTGCTGCTATAATGCTATTTTATTATATGATTTTTCTTATTTTTTGTTTCTATGAATTCTTACAGCAGTAAGAAACTGGATAATATAAATTACTCATATGAAGTTAGAGGTTAAAACGTATATAGTCTATATACATATATAAATGCATATGTTTCTAACAAATGTATTTTTTTTTTTCTATTGATCACATCTATCTCTTTATTCATCCATTTTCTTTATAAAATAAGAAATATTTTCATGTAAAGAAATCAAAATTTGTGGAAAAATCAGTTTGACCCTTTCACGGAAATTCATCGTTATGTTGATTGATTTCTAATTTTTGCTTGTTGCCAAGAGAAAGTTTTTTATTTTTTTGCATTTTTATAAATATATATTTACGTATAATTATAGAAAAAGTCCTTTTATATATATATATATTTTCCTACATACAATTCGCGATTTATTAAATAAAAAAATAGTTTTCAAGTATTTATAAAAATATGAATTTAAAATGAAAAATGAAAAAACATACACAAGAAAACTCATCGTATTAAACAGTAATAATTTACAATCATAGCATATAAGGATATACTAGCCAAGAAGTGTATTAACTCCGATAGTTAATAATTATTTAGAGATGAGTAGATTAACTATATTATGGTGAATAATCGGATTAACAATATAGCAAAACCTAAAAATTATTCAGCATTTTTAATCCCATCTTCTACTGGATGATTACCGAAATAGAAAAACAAAGAAAAAAGAAAAAAAAGAAAACGAAAAGTGATACTTTTTCAATATGGTTAATCCTGCCATTTAATGTACCTTAATATATTTCCAAAATAGTATATTCACTATATTTTTGATAATCATCTTACTACTGTATTTATTTTACATATAAAAATATTATTTATAATATGTGATTACTATATTTATATATATATTTGGAAAAAAAAAGGGAAATGTTTTAAAACATGTGGAACCATGTTATCAATGCCTTTAATAATATATGATCATTCGACAAGTTTGACATTTAATATATAAATTAGAAAAAAGTGACGCTTTTACTTAATAAAGCTATTTAAAATAAAACAAGGGGAATGTATTATTCTATTTATTCTAATTGTTTTACTTTAAAAATGGTTATTTTTTTTTTTTTTGATCATCATCCTGCTTTTTTAAAGTAGATAAACAAAAAAAAAGTTTAATTGTGTTTGGGCTGAAAAATTAAAAATATAAATACAGACCAATTTTTTTAAATATCATTTTTTTTTTTCTTTCTTCCTTTTATAACCTATTCTTCTTTACTATTTTATTTTTTACTCCTTTTTCTCTATTTCATTTATTTCATCCTTTTTTCCTCTTTCTCATTTTCTTTTTTATAAAGTGTTTTACCACTTTATAATAATTCATCTAACATCGTTAAAAGTATGCAGCCCTCGCTTATAACTTTGAACGATGCTATTACCGATTCTCCAGTATACCGTTCTAGCGTATTGCACTTTGACGACCAACTTGAACTTTTAGATAAATGGTTAGATTCCCTTTCAAAGCACTTGAAGCTATACTGTGAAAAACTTAATAGTAATATATTATTTTATAGTATATATATGTATATATACATAAACTCTATATAATACGTATGGACTTAACCATCTATTATTACCTTTTTTATTTATTAGAATTTAACCTTGAAACGAATGTATTATGTAAAAAAGTTATGCCAGTTGGTATCGATGAGGCTTTAATAGGTAATAAATAAAATAGTTAAATAATAAATATGGATAATAATAAATGACAATAATAATAGTAATAGTAATAGTAATAATAATAATAATAATAATAATAATAATAATAACAATAACAATAATAATAACAATAATAATAACAATAATAACAATAATAACAGTAATAATAACAACAACAGCAATAATAGTATTAATAATAAAAATGATAATAATAATAATAATAATAATAATAAATGGTATCTATCGTAACTAAGTATATATATATATATATATATATTTATATATTTTGACTATTGGTTATAATGATATAGATCCTCATTTTACAGGTGCTGTTATAAGAAGTTTTTCCGATGCTTTACAAACTAGTCTTGCTTTTAAAACTAAACTTGTAATAATAACAAAAGAAAAAGAAAAAGGGAAACATCAGTGGTTTATGATGTATAAAATGAATCACTAAAAATAATCTTTTTTATTATCTATGATGTTACTTTAAATAGGTATCAGATATAGAAGATGATTTCATTCAACCTATTCAACAATTTGTTAAAATCCAATTAAAAGATTTTAAAGTAAACTAAAATGAAAAAAAAAAAAAAAAAAAAAAAAAAAAAAAAAAAAAAAAAAAAAAAAAAAAAAAAAAAAAAAAAAAAAAAAAAAAAAACTAAAAGAAGGAAAGTTATAAAATTTAATAATAATAAATTAAATAACCTATTTTTTTTTGTCTTCCTTCCTTCCCTTATTAAATAGGATTTTAGAAAACAACATGAAAAAGCATTAGAACGATATGAAGCACAGTTATTCAAATATACATCTCAAAGTAAAAGTAAAGAAGCGTCAGCATTAAGAGAGGAGGCTTTTAGATTACATGAAGCAAGAAAATATTATGTACATATGTCTGGGCAACACGTTGTTCGTATGCTACAGTTTAGATCGGCACTTGAACATACTCTTGTGGAACATTTTTCAGCTGCAACATTGGCTCATTTGAATGATATTGATGGTAGTATGCAAGTTTGGCAAAAATTAGATGTACAGTTAGAATCTTGGAAACAATGGTTAGTTGATGTAAGTTTTGTTTGATAATTTTTTAAAAGAGAAAGAATATTTATTACTATTATTATTATTATTAATTTAATATTTATATAAAAAAGAGTAATAATTAGTAATTTCCTTACCCCATTTTTTTTTTTTTTGTGATATTTATTTTTATATTATTTTTATAACTATTCTAGGATAAAAACACTTGTAATTATCAGTTACACAAATTACAAGCTACTCGAAAAGAATTGGAAAATGAATTTCTTAATCTATCTCAGCCTCCTCGCGATCTTGAAAAATACATCCTACCAGCATTTACAAATTTACCACAATCACCCATGACAAATCGATTTTCTTTTGATATGCCTCAAGCAGCAACAACAGTAACAACTCCTGATCAACATAATAAACCATATCATAAGTGGGGTTATTTATTTACTAAAAATGCTAGAGGTTATTGGACTAGACGATGGTTCTTTTTATTTAATGGTTATTTTGGTTCTTGTATAGTGAATGCTTCTCATAAATTAAAAGGTGCTATTAGTCTTGATGAACGTGTTTCTGTACTTTTATCTGAAATTAAACCTGCTAATGATATTGATAGACGTTATTGTTTTGAAATTGTTTGTGTTCAACAGTAAGTTTTATAATAATGATAAAAATATATAATTTTATTTATTTATTTGTTAAAAAAAATAATGCTCATTTTTTTTTTTTTGTTATTATTATTAAAAGATCTCCTATAGTATTACAAGCTGAAACTGAAGATGAAATGAAAGAATGGATATCAGCATTTGATAAAGCAAAAAGACTTGCTATTCAAAATGAACAAGTACCAATTCAAACATCATCATCATCATTAAATGATACTAATTTTAATGGAGAACACCACCAAAATAATAATAATAATAATAATAATGCTGAAATTAATAAAAATGAACAACAAAATGTACTATATAAAAATTTGAATGTATCAGTTACACACTCATCACCATTTTTATCATCATCATCATCAACAACAACAACAACAGCGGCAAATAATTCTTCTCAAATATCATATAGTCATGTAGATGCATCAAAATCATTTGTTACATTAACTGGAAATAATCATGTACCATTATCTAATCATCAACAATTATCAACAACTACAACTACTACAACTCCAACTACAACATCACCATCTCCTATACAAAATAATAATAATAATAATAATTCTCAAGAAACTCAACCATCTATTGTTTTGTTATCAACATCAGCTGATAATGATCGTGTCTCACTTTCAAATTCTACTTCTTTAACTCCTCTTTTAGTTTGGGAAGCTGCTCGTGCGTCTGCTAATCAATTAACTTCACCAACATCAGCATCCACTCCAACTATTACTATACATAATACTGATTCAACTGAAAAACTTGTATCCTCTTCTTCAGCAACAACAAATCATGATAAAGAAAAAAACGAGATCAATCATCATCAACAACAATCTAAACGTTCTCTTAATCTTAGTATATCAACATCATCAAAAACGTCAACATCTAATAATAATAATAATAATAATAGTAATAACAATTCATCATCATCTACATCATGGGGTATACCTTGGACTTTAGTTCCTAGTATGTTCCAATCTTCTGGTAATAATACTGAACCTCCTCCAACACCATCTACTACTTCTAATCCTTTACTTGGTGAATTGGATGGTCATCAAGTAATCTGGCCTAATCACAATGATGAATATAATCATGTTCCAAAAGTTGAATTGAATGATTATACTGCAGAATTAGAATTACGTAATAAAGAATTAAGACAATTATTTGGTGGTGTTGCAGCTCATGAAATTGTATTAGATGGTAATAATAATAATAATAAGTGTATATATATAAAAAAATGAATATTTAACATTTTTTTTTTTTAAAAAAATAGCCTTCATTTGTTCGTTAAAGAAAATACCAAAAAACAATAATGATTCCAATATGAATGATGATCAAATTGATTGGCCAACCTCACCTATTGGTAATGGTGGACCATTAGAACAAATTGAACAAGAATTACAAACCCAATTGAATCAAAGTGTAAAACCGCCTACTTCACAATTTGGTTATTCTTATACTGGACGTGCATTTATTACTCAAGAAACATTTTGGTTTTATAGTTGCGTTGTCATGTCATGTGTGAATACAGTGGCAGTAAAATTGGCAGATATTAAAAATATACGTTTGATTAGAGATCCTTCTATCACCAATACAGGAAAGCAATCCAATATTGCTCTTGCTATAGATTTACGTGAAGAAAAAAATCAACCATCTCGTGAACCTTTGATTTTAATGGCATTAATGGATGATGTTGAAGTGATTGCTGAAAAATTAAGAATAACAGTTGAAAATGCAAAACAAACGGATTCCGTGGTAATTATAAATATATATACGTATATATATATATATATATATATATAAACATATAATATAATTATCATCATAAGTAAATAATATTAAATATTTATATATATATATATATATATATATTTATTTAGCCATGTCAATTACAAACAATGTATGATATTCTTCATCATATGTCAGCCGCCATGTCAAAAAAGAAAAATACATCAGTAACAACTATTATTAAAACTGAACCTGTTAAAGCACGCTCATCACCTGAGTTATTAGGTCATAATAATAATCATGGTGATATGCATCATTTAGAACCTGCGTCATCACCTATTCCTACCTCTTCTACATCATCAAAATTAGAACGTATACGTAAAAATCGTAAAGGGAACAAAGATAAAGACCATAATAAAGATAATAAAATTCAACCTAAATCTGGTGCTCTAGCTGCAGCCATGATGGCTGCTACTGTTGCTGGTGGTAGTAATATTTTTGATGTTAGTAAAGTAAATCAAAGTAATAATAATAATAATAATAGTAGATCAGATAGTGAATATGAAAGTAAAAACAAAAAACAAAAGCACCCAGTATTAGAAAGTAATCATCAAAAATCGACAACAAAAAAGGTCAGTGATGATGATGCTTCAAGTAAACAAGATCAAAAGTCTGCTTTAGCTTCTTCAGGTAATATATATACAAATGTGTCTTTTTTTATTTTTATGATGATAAAAAATAAAATAAACTAATATAATTGTATTTATTTACTTTAAAATAATAACTAGTGGATGAATTGCCATCCCATATTCAAGCACCAAAAGGTCCAGCTGGATGTGGATGTGATGATCATCTTGAAAAAATGGAATATGAAGCAAACTTACCAATCTCAGCAAAGAAATTGTTTGAACTTTTATTCTCTGAAGAAAAAACTGGTGCTGCAGCTAATGGTGGTATCTGGAATCAAAAAACACTTGCAAGTGGCAGTAGAGGTAAAATAAATGCAGTAGATGATCGGATTAACAGTGATTACTGGTTTAATGATGTTTTTTTTAAAAAAAAAAATATTGTTAACGGTCAATAATTTTATCTTGCGATAATATTAATAATATTTAGTTGGGTAATCAGATTTATGATATGAAAAGAAAAGAAAAAAAAAATATCTTTTCAATATTGTTAACCTTATCATCTACTGTAAATAAAATATTAATTAATAAATAGAAATAAAAAAGAATTAATAACTAATAATATATTATTTTATTTTATATTTTAGATTTAAATGTTGGTCAATGGGGTAATGTTGATGGAAAACAACAACGTATCCTTAAATATATTATGCCAGTTAATAATCCAATGGGTAAGTAAAAAGAATGATTATATTTATACTCTATGTTTTTAATAATAATAATAATAATAATAATAATAAAAATAATATATATATATATATGCAAGAATTATATTAACGATCTCTTTTTTTTTATGAAAATCAGTTAAAGTAAAAGAAGCAGATGTAGTTGAAACTCAAGTGATGTTGAAAGAAGAAGATTATATGTAAGAATCACTATAAATAACTATATACGATCTAGTAATACTAATTAAATAGTATTAAATGTTCTCAATTTTATTAACCATTCTTTTTTTTTAAGTCGATATGTAGTACAAATCTCTACCAAGAGTGCACAATTACCTTATGCTGATGCCTTTATTCCATCCATCCGTTACTGTATTAGTTGGGTTAGTCCAACACAATGTCGATTATCAATTTGTATGGGCGTTAAATTCGTTAAAAATATTTTAGTAAAAGGTAAAATGAATAGTGATGATTATTAATATTATAAGACGAAAAAAAAAAGCAAATGCTCATATTATTATTATTATTATTATTATTACAGGTATGGTAATGAAAGCTGCTTTAAAAGGTATGGGTGAAAGTATTGCTCAATTTACACCAATGATTGCCGAACATGTTAATAAAAATAGACCTCAAACAAAAGGATCTAATGGTCAAGCTGAACCTATCAATAATACTGAAACAGCAGCTTCTAATACTACTACAAATATTCCAACTTCTGTTACTTCCGCTAAAATAGAAAAGAAAGAAGATGAAGGATTTATTGGACAATTGATGTCTATATGGGATATCATACAAGATTTATTATCCAATATTCCACTTCCTATTGGTTCCATCTTAGGAGGAATATTAATCCTATGGGTATTTTGGAGTTGGTTGCATGCTGGTTCTTCTCATTATGATCAACATCATTATCCTTATCCACAAAGCCATAATATCATATCCAAAGCTATTTATTTACGTGATGTAGAAGAAGGCTTATTAAATACTAATTTACAATCGTCTCATATGGACTCTCATTGGTAATAACATATTATAAATATTTTTAATATATATATAGATTGATTAACATTTCATGTTTTTTTTTCTTTTCTTTTCTTTTCTTTAAAATTGAATGATACATTAGTTATAAATTCTTTTTAGAATCTAAAGAAGTTGCAAAAAATGCCAATTCATCAAGTACATTAGATTTATGGTATAATCCTAAACATTATATGTTTTCCGTTGAATTATTATTTAGTCGTGAAAAATTAGCAATGCTTCGTCATGATACCCTAGTGATCTTTAGATTACTAAATCAAGTTGATGCCCAATTATTGGAAAATGAATATGTTAATTGGTTGTTAGATACAAGACTTCAATGTCATGCTGGTGTGACTTTAGAAAATGCTGAAAAATGTGAAGCAGTTCATCATCAACTTCAAACAATTTCATCTTCATCCATTTAAAATATATATGTAACTTTATATATTTATATATTTATATATTCCATTTCTTTTCTTTTTCTTTTTCTTTTTCTTTTACTTTTCTTTTTGAGTCTTCAAATAAAAAAAAAACTCATTAATTTATTACTAAAGATTATTTCTTCAAAAAAAAAAAACTGTACAAAAAAGTATACTTGTAGTACTATTTAAATTGGCCCAGTTCCACCGGGTATAAGCTATCATCATTATTTAAAAAAAGAATAGGTATATTAATATTGTTTTAACAATGTACTATAATATATATATATATATATATATAACTTACAGCACAAATATTATTGCCATTTAATAAAATTTGATCTAATTTATGAGTCTTGTAACCATCAGGAGTATTTTCACTATTATAAAAAGGTTGTAAGGAATAATAAAAAAATAAATACATAGATAATTTATTTATTTTTATTATGGACTTACTATTCAGTTACGTCTTCTAATACCATATCTATTTGTAAAATACATATATATATTTATATAAATACTTGGTTTTAAATAAAAGTCCTTTGTAGAAATAAAAAATATCAAAACAACTATAATAGTAAAAGAAAAAAAGACATGAAAGATACTTACTAACATAATCATCAAAACCTAATAATTTTCCAGTATATTCTTTTTCACCTTTCATAACTAACCAAATCTTAGATCCAATACATTTATCAATAAGTTCTATAATATTGAAAAACAATAATAACCAATAATAAAATTGTTGTTGAGTATAAATATATATATATATATATATAAATCGCGTTCAATAAAAAATAATATCAAATATATTTATTATATGTTTATAATTACCAAGTGGTAATAATTGAGATGTAGCCATTGCTTATAATATATATTATTATTGACAATTAAAAAAAAATGAAAGTAAAAGAAAGGAAGAGAGAAAAAATAAATTATGAACCCATCAAAGTGAAGAAAAAAAACTACGGAGTTTAAATTCTATCCAATAAGATATTTATTTCCTCTCTCTTCTTTTTCTTTTTTTACTCTCTTTTTTACACCTCTTTTTCTAATACATACTTATTCATTATTCTTTATTTAAATAAAGTAAAACAACATATATATATGAGACTATTTTAAATATTTCCATTGATAATGAACATGAAGAATTTATTATTAATAAAAAGACCTTATATATTTATATAAATCTAAGTAACATTCAAATAAAACAATATATACTATTATACCAACATACTTCATATATATATAAATATATATATATTAATAGTAATAATAATAAAAAACAAGTATAATAATTATTGTTGAAGTAACCCAGATAGTTGACTAGTAGCTTTACTTAAAATATTATTTACACCACCGAGAGAATCATCCTTATCTTCTTTAGAATTTTGATTAGGAATAGGATAAGGTACTTTTGTTCTAGGATCATCGAAATATGCTGCATTATTTGAAGGTTTAAAAGAAGGAGGAGGAGGAGGAGGAGGTCTAACATTATTTTTATTCATTGAAGGAATTCTTGCTGATGATGGAGGTGGTGGAGGATACATGGGACGACGAAAAGGTGGAGGTGGAGGAGGACGCATACCCTTTAAATGAGGTGTAATAAAATCTACATTTGGTTCTGGATACATATACTCTGGATAAGGATAAGGGAAAGGATATGGTACATCATGTATATCATCATCCTCTTCTTCTTCATTCGCTTTTGTTATAGCTATGAATAAAGTACTAAATAGTATGATTTTATAAAAAATTGAATGTTTCATTCTATATAACTATTAAAAAAGAGTAATATGATTTATAAAGTATTAAAAAAAAAGAAAAAAAAGGAAAATATGATTCTTTTTTTTAACTAAATCTACTTTTTTTTTAAACGAAAAAAAAATATTTTTTACACCTATATAAAAGAAGAAAAATATGAAAGGAGTAAAGAAAAAAAAAGGTTTCTCGAGTCTATTTATTATGATTATTAAAGCAGTTAATATAAACATAAAAAGAAACCAATAAATATGTATAATTAAACTAACTTTTTCAAGATAAATAATAATAATAATAAACTAACTTTTTCAAGATAAATAATAATAATAAACTTTATTTTAAAAGTGCTGAATGCAACGGAGCTTTTATTAATTCTTCATATATATATAAATTCATAATTATTGTTATTTTATTTATTACTAAATAGTTCTTGTTTCAAAAGAAACCCCTTTAACTTTACATATATATATATATATATGTAAATCAGTAGTTTTGATATTTGTAGAATTACTGTTAGGAGCAGAAGTATTCAAACAATCATAACTTTTCTCCCCTTCAGATTTTTAAAAAAGAAAGAATAACATCAGCAGGTAAAAACAAAAACAAAAAATGATACTATTTACAAAATATGTTAAACAGATCATAATAAAAATGTGATAATAAAAAAAAAAGAGGACATATATTATATTTTAACTATGAACAAAGTTTGCATAAATGAAAAATTGGATTAGTCGGGGAAACAAAAAGGTAAAAATTGAGTTCCCTTTTTTGAAATTTAACTTTTTAAAGTAATAAAAATTTGAACAAGACATAAGAAGAGATCAAGTAAAATCCGAAAACTAAAAAAAAAGAACAAAACATCTATTTTATTTTCGAAAACTAGGCACAAATAAAATAGAGTACAATCAAATAATAATAATATCTCTAAAATAAAAAACCAATAAAAAATACTTTCAAAAATACAGAACAATATATATTAATTTAATTTAATTTGATTTTAATATAGTCATTATTGGCAGTATAAGCATAGAAAAAGTATAATTCATTTTAACCTCTCTCCTACTGAAGAAAAAAGTCCTTTCACTCCTTTATCTATTTTTCTTTTCTCCCTTCTTTTTTTATTCTATTCTTATCAGTTACTGTTGTATTAATAATATAAAATCTAAACTTGATTGAAGAATCACTTGATCGAAGGATCACTTGATATTAGAGTAATATATTATTTATGTACATTTACTCATTTCTCTGTGGCCATGAAATAAAACAGAGCTTTTATCGATTAATAAAAATAATGAATATATACAAAAGAAAATTTGTATGATAATTATAATAAAACATAAACAAAAATTTAAAGTATGAATATTTATCATTCTTTTATAAAGTTAAATCTCTAATATTATATTCATTTTAAACAATAAATTATTTAAAAAAACATATAAAAACTGAAATATTTATAACACATATATATTCATATTAGAATCAATGGTAAACTGTTTAAATATAATGTGTAATAATAAAAAAGAAATTTAGTTTTTACTGACTGTTTTATTATTTGAATGATGAATTGAGTTGATCACACAATACCAAAAAAAGTAAAGCGGAGTTTAATTTCTCTAATTTTTCAATTTCATTCTCCCCCTTTTTTCTCTCTCTACTCCTCTCTTTCTCTTTTATTTATTTATTTATTCTATAATCAATTGTTTATAATATATTATGCTTCTATTATCATTATCTTTTATATTTTCATATATATCAATATGTTTAGCTAAAGTAGACAATATTGTTGTGTTTGGTGATTCTTATTCTGGTATGTTAAAAATTAAATATTCTTTTAAATATATATATTTGAAGTTGCTTACTAAGTCTTACTTTTCTATTTTTCCTACTTCTTTATTCTTTAATATTTCAATATATGAATTAAAAATAATTTAATATATACTTATTAAAAAAAATAGATGTAGGCAATGTAAAACAAAATAGTAATGGGCCTTTATGGAGTGAAAACTTAGCAGTAGCGTGGAATGCATCATTATATAGTTTTGCTTTTAGTGGATCCACTTGTAATAATAATAAAGTTACATCAACTGTACCAAGTATTGTAGATCAAATAGAAATGTATTATAATCAAAAATTAAATTTAGAGCCTGAAAATACTGTTTATGCTTTTTGGATTGGATATACAGACTTACATAAAATGATAGAAGAAAATGATAAAGGTATATATATATATATATATATATATATATATATATATATATATATATTTAATAGATGATCTATTTTTGATTATTTTTAATTATTCATTTATTTATAATCTTTATTTATTGATTTTTAGATTATGATAAAATATTGGACTGTTTAATGCAACAAGTGGTAAATATATATATATATATATATATATATCTTATATAATACTAATGGAATTAATCCATATATAAATATACATTATAGGCAAATGTAAGAAAAGTATTTGGAACCAATAGGTTTATATTATTTACTTTAGCACCAATGGACAAAATGCCATATTTTTCAAAGAATGAAACAGAAAGAATGAAAAGAAAAGAAGCAGTGGAAGCATTTAATCAACAATTACACGATAGATTTTTAAATTTAGTGAAATATCATAATACATTAGAAATGGATTTAGTAGATGCTCATGATTTATTAGTAGATATGATCGAATCACCTACTGAATTTGGATTTACAAATGGAGATGATGCTTATTGGGATAGATGTCAAGGAAAATGTATTGACTATATAGATAATTATATTTGGTGGGATAAAATCCATTTAACTGGTGGTGCTCATCGTGCTATTACTACAAGTATATTGTGGTCAAATTCCTTAGAGCCTTCTGTGACTTTAATTTCGTCCGATAAAATTCATGATTTATTAAATCAACCAGATTCTCAATTTAAATCACCTATTTATGAACCTGCTTATCAAACTGGTATCATTGATAAAGTACTAAAACAATTAAAAGAAGCTAAAGAAGCTAAAGAAAAAGAAGACATAGAATTAAATAATAATAATGAAGATATAGATCATGATGATCATCATCCAGGGCAACAACAACAAAATGGAAAAGAAAAGGAAAAGGGAAAAGGGAAGCAATATAAAATGGATGATGACAAAAAAGAAAAAGATACGAAGAATAGTGATACTACTGCTAATAATGATAAAAATATGACAGAAATGGAAACCAGTAATGATCCTTGGATTAAACCTTTATACTTTTTTGCTTTCTTAACTGTCATGGTATGTCTTGGTGTGGTTTTATTCAGTAAACAATCTAAACGAAGAAATAATAATTTAGCTGCACTGTCTGGATTAGTTAAGAATCGTAATAGTGCTCGGGGACGTTTTACACCTTTACGTAATCTTGATTCTTCAGTATGATATCTTATACACATTCTCACCATTACATACACACAAGTACACATAAACTTATACATACATACATACATACATACAAAACATTAATTAGTTTTTTTTTTTAAAAAAAAAGGATTATATATATTCCATATTCACTTTCATCAAATAAATTTAAAATAATTTAAATATGATGTCATAGATTATAAATTACCAATTTTTAATAATATCTATATATGCATTTTTTTTTGGGTCCATCAAAAAAAATATGGAGTAATTTAAGTTTGAATTCAATCATGTGAATTGTTGATAAAAAATGAAAATGAAAAATGAAAAATGAAAAAAATAACTTGCACTCATTTTATATGAATTTTTATATAATTATTATTGTTACTTAATGATGATCATAGTCTTGATTTAATATATGAAAATTTCTAACTGAGATTTAAAAGATAATAATAATATATGTATATATAAATATATACAACACAAACTCTTGGGTAAAAGTCGTAAATGAAATACATGTGAATTGGTATATTAATATTAATAATAAATACTTTCATAACGTTTTCTTTACTATCATGATTATTATAATTATTATAGTTATGATTATTTTTAAAATTAAAAATATAAAACCTTATTATATATACTTTGTATTAATAATAAAAACCAAAAAAAAAAAAGAAATGATGTAGGCAACTATTAATATATTATTTCTTTAAATTGTTGCTGGCATACAATAATTTTAAACTACCGCTGTATTTTGGATTACTGCAAACTTTAGGTAGTACCAAAAAAGCAACATCTAATTATGAACTTCAAGGTAATTGGCTTATGTTTTATTATTATGGTTTCAATTCCTTCAAAAAAAAAGTTAAAATATTGTCAAAATGGCTATGTATTGGTATAAAGAAAATCAAAATGAGAGAAAAAAATGAGTGAGAGAGAGTTTAAAAAATTAAAATTAAGTTTCCGCTGTCGGCTTCTTTGTTATTTTAATATTTTAATTCTACTCTCACTCTTTTTTTCTTTTCCCTTTTCCTTTCTTTTTCTCTTTTTCCCTTTCTCCTTGAGTTTATTTTTCTTTCTTTCATTCAAAAAAAATAATACCTTATATCTTTTTACTTTTTCTTTTTTTGAAAGTTATTGTCCTTCCTTTCAATATAAATCATTTGAAATATTTATTTTCTCTCATTTACCTATTCTTTCTTTCATATTTATCATATAAAGCCCTTCCTTTTTCTTTTTTTATTGTTACAATTTCTTCTTTTTAAAAAGTATATATTTCATCATGAATGGTAGCCCTATTCCTTCTTCAGTAACTAGTTCACCAAAACCTAATGATATCATAAATGTAGATGGAAAAAGAATTTTATGCACTGCTGATATCAAAGGTAATAATAATAATAATAATAAAGTATATAATAATAGATGTATTTTTGTTTATTATTATTATTATTATTTTGACAAGTATTTTAATAATAATAAACTCGAACTCATCATAAAATATATTTTATATACCTTTATGAATATAATAGGTGGTATCTCTCAATTGAATCAGTTAGCACGCGACGTTAATGCTCATTGTATTATTCATACTGGTGATTTTGGTTTTTATGGTAGGTTTATATATAAATGATATAGATAGTTTTATTTTAATATAATGATAATAATAGTAATAATATATTGCTGTTATTGTAATTATTACCTTTTTCTTTTTTATTAATCGCCATCATCTTCATCTACTTTATATAATTATTTTAGAACGCTCAAGTTTGGAACGTATTAGTGACAGGTAATCATATTTTTTTTCTTTTTAAAAAAAGCTTCTTATTAGAAAGGAGACTGGAAGGAAGGAGAGATATATGGAAAAAATTATATATAACGAGAAAAAAAAAGATCAATGAAGTTTAATCGATGATTTATATATTATATATACTTATGAATGATTTTTTTTATGATTTTTATTAGAACTTTAAAACATTTGATTCAATTCAGTACATTGATTCCTCCTAATATGCGTACTCGACTTGTTAATTCACCTATGGAGCAAGTTCGTCGTACCATTGAAACATCTCCTCAACAACATTACTTATCAGAATTTCCTGATTTTCTTTCTGGTGAAAAACGTTTGAATGTTCCTGTTTATACTGTTTGGGGTGTATGTGAAGATGTTGCTATTTTAGAAAAACTTCGATCAAAAGAATATCAAATTCCTAATCTTCATATCTTGGATGAAGCTACTACTCATCTATTAGATGTTGGTGGCGTTAAATTACGTTTATTTGGTCTTGGTGGTGCTGTCATTCAACATAAATTGTTTGATAATGGAGAAGGTATATATATATAAATATGTATATAAATAAAATAAGATTAATATTATTTTTTTAGGGGGGAGGAAATAATTATTAAAAAAAGTGTGTGCGCGTGAGAGTAGAAAAGAAGGGATAATAGATAGTTAGGATAGGGTTCAGTAATTTATTATTATTATTATTTGATACTTTATTTTTATTTTATCTAAGTTTATTATTATTTATTTATGTTTACGTTTATTTATTTATTTTTTTATTTAAATATAATCTTTAGGTACTGATACAATTGCAGGAGGTGCTGGTACTATGTGGACCACTGCCTTGCAAATTGGTGAATTGGTTGAAACTGCTCAAAAAGTAGGTTTTTATAAAGATAAAAGATAAAGATGATAGCAATTGAAAATAAAAAATGATTAACAACAACAATAGTAATAATAATAAACAATAAAGATAAAAATAGAAAAAGAAAAAAAAACTAATTATCAATTTATCTTTTAGGTATATGATCCATCAGAAACAAGAGTATTAGTTACTCATGCAAGTCCCGGTCGTGAAGGTTTATTAGCACAATTGTCACTTCATATAAAGGCTGATTTTACTATTTCTGCTGGTTTACATTTCCGATATGGTATTGCTTATAATGAATTTGCTTGTCAATCTAGTCAAGAACATTATCGTGAACGTTTAATTCAATCTCAACTCAACTTTTTACAATTATGGGATGCTATTAAAGATCAAGTTGAAAGCTATGTAGAGTAAGTGTTTATATATATATGTATATATATTCATTATATACACATTATAATATTTATTTAATTCTTTTTTTTTTTTTTTTTTTTGCTTTTTTATAGTGAACATCAGGCTTCTTTACTTCATAAAACATTAGATGTTGTAAATCGTTTACCACCATCATTACTTGATTCAGGTGATGAAGGATCAGAACACAGTCATTCAAGCCGTGAAGAATCTGCATTCAAAAATTTATGGAATTTCAATTTACCAGACGCTGCATTAGGCTGGGTTATTTTTGATGTGAACCAAGGTCATATTGGTGTTGAAATGAAATCTCAAGGTTTTAACTTTGCTTTCCGTCGTACAATGGCACCATCATCAGCATCTTCAACAACTGCCTCAAATTATAATAATACCCATTCACCTTATGCTGGCTCTTCCTCACCAGCATTATCTACTTCTACTTACCCTTCTTATACAAATGGAAATAATAATAACTCAGATATCAATGATTCTCCACTTATAAGGGAAGATTCCAATAACTCACGTCATTCTAAACGTCAAAGTAATATGGTAAGTATGATGATTATCATTGCAATACACACACACATATATATATATTTAACTGATCTTTCTTTTTTCTTTTAAATAAAATAAAATAAAAACAGCCTAGAAGCCCTTATGCTATTTTTGTAGGTGGATTAAATAATGGTCAAGTTACAGAAGATGATATTAGAGAATTTTTTGGACCTAAATCGGTAATTATTTTATTAATTTATATACAAAAAAAAAAAAAGAACATGAAAGAAAATGAAATTTTTAAAAAAAGTACTAAACTCATATCATATATCTATATTATACAGGTTACTGATGTAAGAATTCCAATTGATCATGAAACAAAACAGCACAAGTCACATTGTTATGTCGATTTAATTGATCCTATAGCTGTAGAAGCTGCCTTGGCAAAGAGTGGACAGGTAAATAAGCAATATAGAAGTATAATAATAATAATGACGATAGCCAATATTTATTTATTTTTTATTGATTAAATAGGCTTTAAAAGATAATGTTTTAATTATTAATCGTTCAGCTCAACAGCAATATGGTGATAACCGCCGTGGAGGGCGTAATAACAATAATAATCGCCGCAGCTACAGACCATCTCCCAAATAATTTTTATATATATATATACTTTATTTTCTAATATATATAAAAAAAAATGGTATAATTGCTATTTGATTCCCCAATATTTTATAAATATATATATTGTTTATGTCTTTTTTATATTATCATCATCATTATCATATTTTATTATTTTTATTATTTTAGTATTTTTAGTATTTTTATCTTCTTTATCATCATTATCCTTATTTGTTTCCATTTGTAAATGCTTTGAAAAAAACAAAAAATGAAAAAAACATTAAAATGAAAAAAACGCAAACGTAATTTATAGCAACCAATCATCAATCATTATGACGTAAATGGAAAAACGCATGAAAAAATGCAAACTAAAAAAAAGGAAAAGGAAAAAAAAATAGGAAAAGGATTACAATTGTGTCATTTGATCAAAAATTGGTTCTTATAAAAAAAAACATTATCAAAACTAAATTTTTTCTTCTTCTTTTTATTTCTTTTTACTTTTTACTTTTTTTTTTTTTTAAATACTAAACATGAAATTTTCTATTTTAACAACAGCAATTACTGCTATTCTCTCTGTGGATGCTTTAACCAGGTAATAATAATAAAAAATAGATAGGTATATGTAAAAGAAAAAAAAAAGTAAAAGGAAAAAAACACTCCCCTTATTTTCTTTTTTTAAAATAAATGAATATGAAACATATAAAAAAATGCTGTGATTGATTTATAAAATTGATACAAACCATTTATTTATTTATTTATTTATTTATATTTATTTTAATGTATATATAGAGTTCCCATTAAAAAGGTACGTGAAACTCCCCATGAAAAGTTACATCGATACTCTCAATCTAGTGATTATTTAACCCAAAAGTATTTTGGAAGAAAATCTTATCAAACTGAAATGATTGATCTTTATTCTACTACCGGTAATGGACAACATGGTGTTCCTTTATCTAATTATTTAAATGCCCAAGTAAATGATTATATATTTTTTTTTAAAAAAGAAAGATTATTTTAGTGTGTGAGATAATTTTTGCGGAATTTTAACTATCTTTTTTTTTTTTTTTTTACTTATCTATCCATCTATATTATTATTATTATTATTATTTGTTATAAAAATAGTATTATGGTGAAATTGAAATTGGTACACCACCACAACCATTCACTGTAGTCTTTGATACAGGCTCATCTAATCTTTGGGTCCCCTCTACTCAATGTTCATCCATTGCATGTTTCTTACATAAAAGATATGATTCTCAACAATCCAATAGTTATATTGAAAATGGTACTGAATTTGCTATTCAATATGGTACAGGATCCTTGGAAGGATTTATTAGTCAAGATACTGTTCGTATTGGTGATATTGCTATCCCACATCAAGGATTTGCTGAATCTGTCAAAGAACCTGGTTTTACTTTTGCTTTTGCTAAATTTGATGGTATTCTTGGCCTCGGTTATGATACTATTTCAGTTCAAAAAGTAGTTCCACCTTTTTATAATATTGTAAATCGTCAATTGGTTGATGAACCCGTGTTTTCCTTTTGGTTAAATGAAGCAGGAGGTGATGGTGATGGAGGTGAATTTGTTATTGGAGGTATTGATGATGCTCATTACCGTGGTGAAATCACTTGGGCTCCTGTACGTAGAAAAGGTTATTGGGAAATTGAATTACAAGATATTAAATTTGGTGGTGATTATGCTGAATTAGAAATTGCAGGCGCTGCTATTGATACTGGTACTTCTTTAATTGTTGCCCCTTCCACTATTGCTGACTTAATCAATGCTCAAATTGGTGCTGAAAAGAGTTGGAATGGTCAATATACTCTTGATTGCAGTAAAGTTGATTCTTTACCTGAATTTTGTTTTGTTTTTGCTGGAAAAGATTTCTGTTTATCTGGAAGTGATTATGTTTTAAATATTCAAAATCAATGTATTTCTAGTTTCACTGGGTAAATAATATAATAATAATAATAATAATAATACTGCCTAAAATAATCATCATCATCATAATAATAATACTAATTTGTATGTTTCATCTTCTTTTTCTTCTCTCTCTTTTAATGTATATATATATAGTATGGATATTCCTGGTGGATTATGGATTGGTAATATGTCACAAATATATATATTAATTGTTTCATCTTTGTTTTTTATTTGTTTATACTCATTTGTTTATTTATACTAATTGATTTTTTCTTTTTTTTTTTTTTAATGATATATAGTTGGTGATTCTTTCCTTCGCAAATATTATAGTGTATATGATTTAGGAAATAATAGAGTAGGACTTGCTTTAGCTGCTTAAAGTTTTATTTTATTATATATATATATATATTTATATATAATGTATATTTTGTAATTTTGGTGAATTGATTTTTTATATTTATCTTTATTTCATCTTGTATGTGTGTGTTTAAATAATGTTTTTTAATATAAGTAAATAAAGGTTTATTTCTATTTTTACAAAAAAGGGTATTGATTGTAAGTTTAAATAATTGACTTTTAAAAATTTTACCTGATTTCCATTTTTTATTCTTCCTCTCTTTTTTTTTTTATCTTTATCTTTATTATTATGAATTGAAAAAAACAGCATAATATACCCCAATAATATTTTATTAAGAGATATTATTTTTAAAAAGATATGTTTTTCATACAATAAATTTTTTTATAATATAAATCTATTTTCTTTATCAATATTGGTTTTTTAATTCATAAGTAATAGTAATAATAATAAAAACTGAGTATAATACTTATTGTAACAATTGTTTAATAAGTCTATGAAAAAAAAAAAAAAAAAAGCTCAGCAACCATTATATAGCAATATGTAAGTGTTTGTACATTTATAAAAGAATATGTAAATTATTAAACAATAATAATACACTCTCAGTAATGTATACCAGCAGTAGTATATATATATATTTATATATTATTAAAACCAGGACAAGAATAAAAAAATTGAAACTGCTACAATTATAATCGATAAATAGTATGTAATAAATATATAAACAAGGATAATAATAGGTGGTAATGATAAATTTGAAAAATAATAAATGGTACGAAATATTAAAATATGGCATGCTTTTAATTTTTCCCTTCTATTTTGATAATTATGCAATATATATATCTTGTCTGATTAAGTATTAATATATATATATATATATTATATAATATTTTATAGAGAAAATAGTTTAAATCAGTACATCATGATCATACATATTTATGAAAAATAAGAAAAATATTAGTATTGGACAACTAAATAATAATAAAAAAATGTGGATATAGTAAAATGGTAGCATCAATCCAGTAAGGTCGGGCTTTGAATATTTTTGGGCGTTACTTAAAGTTATTGAAGAAGTGTGGTCTATGGATCTTTCTTTTCCTTTTTATAATAATCATTAAGAATGGTAATGACGAATATGTTATTGGACAGTTTTATATTTTATTTAATATATATATTGATGGATAGATGAACAACATATTGATATTGATGGATGATGAATAAATGGATGGATGGATGGATAGATTGATAAAATGAAATGGGATAGTAAAAAAAAAAAAATACAGATAAATTTATTGGAAAATGAGAAAATAATAAAGAGGATTGAATTGTAGGGAACCTTTATTTCCAAAAAAATCGATTCAACTAACAAGTACCAAAATTATTTTATTTGATTTTATTATATATATGTTATTGGATATGATATAACAGACTAAGGGTACATCTTCTTTCGGTAAACGTCACACCAAGTCTCACACTTTGTGCCGTCGTTGCGGTAACCGTTCTTTCCACAAGCAAAAGAAGACTTGCGCTCAATGTGGTTATCCCGCTGCCAAGATCAGATCCTGTAAATAAATAAATAAATAATCAGATTAAATAATAGATAAAATGATCATACATATATATATATATATATATTGATTATTGCTGTATCACGAAATACTAATAATTTTTACGTATATATTTAATTATTGTCCATCATCTTTTATAGTCAACTGGTCCGAAAAGGGTAAGAGAAGAAAGACCACCGGTACTGGTCGTATGAGATACTTAAAGGTTGTTCAACGTCGTTTCAAGAATGGTTTCCGTGAAGGTAATTAGATTTTTAAATGCTTTTTTTTAATGAAAATAATGATAAATATGCTCTTTTTTCTTTTTTTCTTGAATATGTATAATAATGATTATATATATACATTACTTTTTTATTAGGTACTCAAGCTGTCAAAGCCTCTGCTTAAATAATAATAAAAAAAATTCAACTCTATTATTTACACACACTTAAAAAAAACAGATCAATATAGTTTTCATTTTTTATATTTAACTACGACAAAAATAAAAACATAATGATTCTATTGTATTCATATCTTCACCATGCTTTTTTATAATCATTATTTAGTTAACTTACATTAATCATTGTTCAGCCTATTTATTCTTTATCACTTTTTATTACTATTATTATATATACATAAAATTTACCATTTTTACAAATATATAAAATATGCTTATTTTTGAAAATTTGTATTTGGATATTTTATTAAAGGATAATGTAAGATTTAAACTCAGATATTTCTTTAAAATCCACTGATTTGGTATTAAATTAATTTGTTGTTTCTTTCTTTTTCACTTCTTTTTTAGAACACTTATCTTTAAACAATCTACTATTTTTTTTTTAATTATATTTAAAATATATTACTATTTTCTTTATAAGTACATAAAAGTTATTGGAATTTATTATTTTGTATTAAGGTATGTATGAAAAAAAGACTGAATTCAACGCGTCTGGTAAAAAACTCGCTTAGACTTCATAAAAAACTGTTTGACCAACAATTTCTTAGTCGCGTTTTTATTTTAACGTCACCAAGCCACTAATATTTTCTCCTTTTCTTTCATACATATATATATTGTACACTTTTGTTGTTTTATTTTTATTTTCACTTTTCACTTTTTTTATATTCCTATACTTATTATATATTTATAAATATATAAATAGACATTATTTTATAATAGATGCCTCTTTATAAACGAAAACCATTTCCTCTACTTGATCCACCTCCAATAGATCGCAAAGATAATGCATCAAAGAAATGCCCAGTTTGGTATTCACGATTGACACACGAAATTTATGATGACTATTTGTATCCTTTTTACTACTTTTTTTTATTTCATCTATATAGTTATATCGATACTACTAACCAAATAATAATTCTATTTTATTACCTTAACTCTCTATATACAAATTTGCATTTTTCTTTCTTTCTCATTTTATAGGCTTTATTTACAACGTACAAGTTTATATAAAAGTAAACAATGGCAATGTGAATCATCAGGACGTTCCAATTTAACATATGCTGAAGCTTTAGAAAGTGAACGAATTGAAAGAGAAAAATTGCAAAATAAGTTACCAGATACCTTACAAAAAGCAGTATTAGAATATTTACAATTTCGTATGTTATATTAAATATATGAATTTTGCAATATAAGATGAATAATGATATATATACTTATTATTTTATTATATATATATAATTAGAAACTTCTCGTTTGGATTCAATTGTGGATAGTGTATATAATTATTTTGTGAATCGTTACGTTATAGATGAACATGTTGATTGTGAATGGGATGATGGATCAATGTAAGTTTTATATATATAAATATATATTAAATAATGCATCACAATTAAAGGTCACCCTATTCTATTTATATATTAATATTTACTTCATATCATCTATATATATATAAATATCTTTTTTTTTTTGGTTAGCTATGAAGCTGTTATTCTTGAAGTTCCTCCTTTAGATAAACAAACATCTGATGATGTAAAATATAAAGTACAACTTGTTGATGAAAATTCAGAACCCATTGATGATAGCATTAAAATGGTGTGTCGAAGTGATTTTAAGTAGGCATTATTATACATCTGTTTATTTAAGGAGAAACACAATAATGATTATATATTATGGTTATTAATGTTTTATTATTTATTTTATTTAATAATATTAGACGAGATCGATTTGCTTTTTCAAAAAATCTGCTTAGAAAATTCATAAGAGAATCTACAGTAAAAGATACATATATTGGTGCTCCATGGGTTGTTAATGTAAATAATAATAATAATAATAATAATGAAAAAATGGAAAGGAAAAACAAGTTAAAAAAGAAGAAAAAAAAAAAATATTTTTGCTTATTCAGAAAAAATATCCCCTCTCTCTTTTTTTTTAGAATGTGTTTGCTAAAAAATTTAACATTGATACAACATTACCAAAAGATTTAGAGGAAAAAAGAGCACTTGCATATAAAAAATCAAGAAAAATGAGAGCAATTGCAGCAGCAGAAAGAAGAAAAGAATTAGAAAACAAAAATAATATGGAAAAAGAAGAAGAAGCAAATCAATCAAAAATGATAAAAATAGAAGATGCTAGAAAAATCGAATCATTACTTAAGTATCCTATGGAAGATTTAGATTTACCAGCTTATAGAAGAGTTGAAAAAAAAGAAGGAAATGATGACAATAAAAATATACCAACACTTCTTGATATGACACCTGGAACTGGCAATGAAGATTTAGAAGTACCTAACCCAACAGGTGATTTACCCATTCGACCTCAACCTACACAAGGTACGATTTCATCTGATTGTTATGGGCTCCTTTTAATGGTATGGAGTTTTCTCAATGTCTTTTCAAAACCTTTACATTTATCGCCTTTTAATTTGGATGATTTTGAATCAGCTTTAAGATATTCATCTGTGGATCATAAATATGAATTAGTTTATGAAGTGGTTGTTGCTTTACTTAATTGTATTATTCGTTATCGCTTAAAACATGGTAATCAAAATCTCTCTTTATTACCTAGTTCTATTGGTGATGATATTGGATCCCCTAGAACACCTTTATTAGCATCCCATTTTAGTCAATCTTATAATATGAATGATAGTCAATTAAATACGCCTGTTTCAAGTAGTGAAGATGAAGAAGATGACGTAGATGACGAAGACGAAGAAAATAATAATAATAAAAGCAAGAATAAAAAACAAAATAAAAATGATAGGAAACAACGACAACAACAAATGATTAATAGCAATAGTAAAAGAACATCAAATGGAATAAAAAATAGAGATCAATCTTATTTAGAACGTGGATGTGGAAGTGCTGAAGTTATTAAAATTGGAAATAATTGGGATAGTAAAGCAATTCCTATTGGAAATGAACGTAATGGATGGGAAGATATATTAATCGGTTGTATTAATGATGTAAGTTATAATCATTAGTATTTACTTATTTATTAAAATAAAAAATGAAAATGAAAAAATAGATGAAAGATAAAATTAATTTATTCTCTCTTTTATTTTTTCTTTCATATGTATATATATAAATATATATGTTTATAAATACTAAAAATATAGTTAACTATTGAATATGATGAAGATGTCAGCACCTTTGATCGTATATTATGTTCTTTAATACCTCATTTGGATTCATCTTTACAAGAAAGACAAGAAGCTTATATATTACTAAACTTAAAAGATAAATTGAAAATATTACAATTATTGGTTCATGCTGTTAATGAAACTTCCGATATTAAGTAAGATCTAAAAGAAAAAAAAAGAAGCATGAATAGATAATAATATTAGTATTAATTGCCTTTTTTTTTATTTATCTAATAGGGAATACATGGAAGAATGTCAAGAACAATTAACTGAACTTAGAAAACAAAAAATTGAACTTAATCGTGAAAAAAAGAGAATGTAAATATAAAAATTTTCCAAATTTATTTATTAATTATTATTCATTAATCAATTTATTAATCATTATTATTATCATTTTTAAAAAATAATAATAGCCAGGCTGAAAGAAATGAAATGGAAAAACAGTATGAACATCTTGAGAATCCTAATACTAACAATAATCAAAATGAATCTGAAGGAAATAATGAAGATTCGGATGAAGAAGGAAGTGATAATGATGATACTGCGTAAGTTTTTATTTGATTATTTAATTAGCTATATGAATCATTTATATTAACGTAAGTCTATTTATTTATTTATTAATAGTTCCTCACGAAATGAAGATGATGGATTAAGTCGACATGAATCTCGTCAAGCGATTTTAAAAAGAAAACAACAACAACGTGAAGAACGCGAAGCTAAACGTAAGAAATTATTCCACCAGCAACGGCAAGTAGCTAGAGAACGAAACCAAGAATTAAAAGCTAGAACGTCTGCACGTAAAAAATTAGATGATGAAGAAAGAGCCATTCAAAGAAAGGTAATGTTTCTTTTTTTTTTAGAAAGAGGGAGAAAGGAAAATTAACTAATATATTATTCATTTTCTTTTTAAAAAAAATTAGTGTGATCAAGTAGATAAAGATATGAGAAAATACAGTACATTACGGTTTAAACCATTAGGACGTGACAAATTCTATAATCGATATTATTACTTGGATAACATTGGTAGTGGATATTCCCATGGATCAGGCAAATTATTTGTTCAAAGTCCAAGTACTGGTGATTTATTAACGTTATTAGAGCGTGATAATCCAGAATCATATCAAAATAAAAGGGATAACCTTAATACTGCTACAAATTCAAATAATGGTATATTAACATCAAGTTCATCAATGAATTCATCATCATCATCTGTTATATCAGCATGTGGGTATGGAGGAGGATTGAAATTTGTCTGTCAGTTAATGAAACATCAAGGATTATCTGATAAAGCTGAATTATTGGAAGAAAAAATTCATGATATGATTAATGGTATTGATTTCGAATGGTGGGAAGCTTTTGATGAACCAGATACTGTAAAGTGATAATATATGTATATATGTATAAAGAATATTTATTTTATTTATTTATTAATCATATTATTTTTAATAATTTATATAGTTGAATGAATTATTAGAATGGTTAAATCCAAAGGGTAATCGTGAATATTTATTAAAACGAGAATTGGAAAAACATGTATCTGTTTTAATAACTGGAATGAAAAAACACTCCAATGTAAGTTTACGATTAAGAAAAATAAATTGATGAAAAATTAAAATAAAAGGTAATCCATTAAATTCTTTTTATTTTTTCTTTTCTTTGTAGGAACGCCAACTTTCTTCAATGGAAGCTACTCGTAGGAGTACTAGAACAAGAACGACTACTCAACATCCAACTGGATCATGGTATTCATACACAAATAAACTTGCTAAATAGATTTGTTAACATATATGTATAAAGACATATAAATAAATAAATATATATATATATATGTAAAATAATTACTATAATAATTAACCAAATTAAATTTTAAATATTATCATTTATATGATATATCAAGTATCATTATGCGCATAATATAAACTTTTTTTTCATGAAGATATTAATTAGTATTTGCATGAGTAATAATAAAAAATATCAGTCATCATTATAATAGTAATAATAATTAATAGTAAAGGATAAGAAAGTTTTGGCTTAATCCATTATTTCGATTAACTCTAAATAAAATCAGTTAGCTTAATTGCATAGGCTAAAAATCAATAATACTGCCATTCCTAATAAATACTTAATTAACAGCTAATTATCGTTAGATTGGTGTTTACGTTAATTTTTAAATACTTGTAAAAATAGATTTATTTATACATAATACACATAATACAGATAATACAGATAATACACATAATACACATAATACAGATAATACACATAATACAGAAAATACAGAAAATACACATAATACAGATAATACACATAATACAGAAAATATACTTATTATAGATAATACACATAATACAGAAAATATACGTATTATAGATAATACACATAATACACATAATACACATAATACACATAATACACATAATACACATAATACACATAATACACATAATACACATAATACACATAATACAGATAATACAGAAAATATACGTATTATAGATAATACACATAATACACATAATACAGAAAATACAGATAATACACATAATACAGATAATACAGATAATACAGATAATACAGATAATACACATAATACACATAATACACATAATACACATAATACACATAATACACATAATACAGAAAATATACTTATTATAGATAATACACATAATACAGAAAATATACGTATTATAGATAATACACATAATACACATAATACACATAATACACATAATACACATAATACACATAATACACATAATACACATAATACAGATAATACAGAAAATATACGTATTATAGATAATACACATAATACACATAATACACATAATACACATAATACACATAATACAGATAATACAGAAAATATACGTATTATAGATAATACACATAATACACATAATACAGAAAATACAGATAATACACATAATACAGATAATACAGATAATACAGATAATACAGATAATACAGATAATACACATAATACACATAATACACATAATACACATAATACACATAATACACATAATACAGAAAATATACTTATTATAGATAATACACATAATACAGAAAATATACGTATTATAGATAATACACATAATACACATAATACAGAAAATACACATAATACAGAAAATACACATAATACAGAAAATACAGATAATACACATAATACACATAATACAGAAAATACAGATAATACACATAATACATATAATACAGATAATACACATAATACACATAATACACATAATACACATAATACACATAATACACATAATACACATAATACACATAATACACATAATACACATAATACAGAAAATACACATAATACAGAAAATACAGATAATACACATAATACAGAAAATACACATAATACAGAAAATACAGATAATACACATAATACACATAATACAGAAAATACAGATAATACACATAATACACATAATACACATAATACACATAATACAGATAATACAGAAAATATACGTATTATAGATAATACACATAATACACATAATACAGAAAATACACATAATACAGAAAATACAGATAATACACATAATACTGATAAACTTGCCAGAGAGATGGACGAGGATATTAAACCATTTAAATCTGATTTAAAACATTATTCGCTTAATATAGAATATGTGAATAAAAAAAATCAGCTAAATTAATAAATGAAAAAATAAATAAAATGAAACAAAAAGAATCTTACTTTGAAGAAAAACATTTGATCCAAGTAATACACAATCAATCTATTGATTATATCACACTACCAGCTGTTGATCATAAATACATTTTACAAAGAGCTCATTCTTTTGTACATTTTGGAGCTGAAGCAACTGTCGAAGCTATTCACAATGGATAATTATACTGGGCAAATATAATAAAAAAAGCACTTGAAATTGTAAAATAGTGTCCATCTTATTAAAAGCATAGTATAGTAAGAAAAATATATAACCTACTACGCTCTGTATATGCCTATCCACCAGATAATCATTGGGCTATTGATCTATGTGTATTTTTTCCTACATTAACAAAAGATAATAGTTATCTTTTAGTAACAATTGATGTATATATTGGATTCGATATATTTCGTCCTTTACCAGATAAAAAATCTGATACTGTTATCCACATTTTAATACAAGCATTTGGTGATTTTGGTTATCCTAAAATCGTGCAATTTGGTAATGGTACTGAATTTAAAACATATTCTTTAAAAAAATATTTACAGCAATGAATATTGATAAACGTTATTCTACACCTTACCATCCAAAGGGCAATAGTGTTGCTGAAACATATGTTCATACTGCACAAGAAGTAATTCAAAAATATATACAAAATAAAAAGGTTGATTGAGATTAGTATGCTTCACTTGCACAATTATATATCAATAATAAAATACATAAACTAATATAGCCATCACCATTTTCACTTGTGTTTACATATCATATGAATATACCTTATGATGCTTTAAATAAAAACAATGATACACAGATATTACATCTAAACGATCCATATCATATCAAAAATTACTTCATAGAATTGATTGCATGATTGATATTGTCTTTCCTGCTATAAAAGAAAAAATAGATTTAGTTACCAAAGCACATAAAGAAGCTTCTTATAAAAAGCATCATATATTTGATTTTTATTATTATTATAAATAGTTATATTGTTACACGATTACATACACGTTCTACTAAACTAACACTTATAAATGAAGATCCTTTCATTGTTGCTAATAAAATATAGAACGGTAATTATGCATTAAAAGACATGACTGGTGCATTAATGTCTAGGAATTATACACCATTAGAGTTGAAGTTTATATTATATGAAATTATCCCTACAGATGAGATTTATGAAGTTGAAGCTGTAATAAATCATAGAGGTACTGAAAACAATAGAGAATATAAAATAAGATGGAAAGAATATTCTGTTATTTATAATACATGGGAAAAAGATATTGATATTAATGTACAAGAATGTATTGATGAATACTGGAAAAAAAAAAAAAAAAATTCGAAACTAGCAAAAAGCTTAAAAGAAAAAAATTAGTGACGGACTTTAAATCGCCCGATCATAAAAAATAAAGAACCAGGAAAGGAAAGGTAAATAGAAAAGAAAAAAGGAGAGGTTTTTATTTTTCTTTAACCCATTACTATTTATCATTATTACTTCTTTACCGCGATTACTTACCGATAGTTGCTTCAACCTGGAAGGGCGTGATATCGTATTTTACATATATTATACATATAAAAATATAATATCCTAATAAAATAAAAATATTGTAACTAATTACCCATAATAATTAATTACACAATAAGAAATAGTTACTATATAAAATAATTATGCCAATTTTTTTTTTATTTTTACTTCTCTTTTACTTTTCTTTTTATGTATAGTTTGTTATAATAAAGAAAAAAAGTATTATTTTACTAATTACTTTAGCGTTATTATCTCCCTTTTTAATAAGCATTACTTTATATTCGACTGAATTGTTTACTGGTAATATAGATTAAAAACAAAGATTTAAAATAAAAAATAAAATATATCAATAAACTACATAAATTTATTTTAGATATATAAAGTAATAAAGTAAAAATAAAAAAACATCGAGTTAATGATTTTTTTTTAAATTCAGTCTACACTTTTTCAAACAAAAATAAGTAGGTTCGTGTTTAAACTTAATTATATGATAAACTAATCTAATCTAATCATATTTTATTTTTTTATCTAACATTCTTATTCTAACTATCTATTATAATAAAAATATGCAAACAATGAAGAATAATTATATATAATAACAACAATAATAATAATGATAATAATCATGTTTGAAGACATAAAGGAATGGCCAATTTGTTACCATCGGTAAAAATTAAAAAACAGAGCCAGAAAGGAAACAGAATTCTTTCCTAAAAAAGTCAAAAAAAAGGGTTGAAAAAAAATAAAAAAAAATCAAAGGGCGGCCAAATAATTTCCCATTACTTTTTCTTTTTCTTTTTACACTCGTATCAAATATATTTTTTTTTCATTTCCTTTTTCTACCATTATGTCAGAAGAAGAAGAAAATAAAATTGAAGGTAACATAAGTTTACATCGTTGAAATAGCTATTCTCTTTTTTTTTTTTTTTCTTTTTACTAAGAATACTCTTTCTTATAGAAGAGTTATTATTTTTCAAATTAGAGCCTGACCAATTACCAGGCCAGGATCGATTTAGTAAGGCCATGCTAAAAACGCAATCAGTCATTGATATGATAGCAATGGATTTATTGAAAGTACCTAATGGAACTTATACTTTCGCAGATACTGAATGGAGGGACGGTCGTAGCGACGTGTTATATACTCCACGTCTTGGTATACAAAAATCACTCCCACCAATACTTATTGAAATTCAAAAAATAGTAAATGAATCTTTTATGCAACGTTTAGTCCATTATGGACATAATATATTTCAAATTTACCATTCATATCCAATAGTGTTAATATTTTGCATAGACAGAGTCACACCTTCATCATTAATGATGAAATTTGAAGAACATGAAAATAACAAATGGCTCTTCGCAATAAAATGCTCTGATTTTTGGGCAAAATACGTATATCTCGTTTCGAGATATACTCTAATCAACATTGATAATGATGCTGGTCTTACACCTTTACAAGCCCTCTCGACATTTTTTATCCAACAATCGCCTACAATTTATGGGCATTCTCACACCGAGGACGCCACTGTACAAAAATTATACATTATAGCCAAAAAAATTTCTGAAGAACATTCAGAAATTGAATCAAATTATATAGATACAGTCAACGTGATTTGCTCTAATAATGAAAAAATACTTGATAAAGTTAGAAAAGCATTAAACGGCATTCCCAACATATCAAAAGCTAAAAACTTAATTCATAGGGGTAAGGAATATAACAATTCAATAAAAAGAAAATACTCAAGCGCCTCTGACTCCGATTCATCATTTGAGTCGCTCCCAAAACTTCGGCTTACTAGCACCTCAATAAGTGAACAATCTACTAGTAAAGATGATGAGTATCAATTTATAATAAATTTCAAAGAAAAAAAAATTGGCAAAATGAATTGGCAAAATGAATTGGGAATTTTGTTTAAAAGAAGCACAGAAAAAAGATCTTTGTACTAGATTCTCTTCTGGAGCAAGTCTTCGTGCATTTTTTAATAATTATAAAATTGGTCAGGATGATGTTGTAAGTGAACTCTGATTTCTCTGGATAATTTTTATTTACAATTATAACTATATATGTATTCATTTATATCTCATTATTATATATATTCATTAATATCTCTTTATTATATATATTCAAAAAAAAAAAAAAAAAAAAAAAAGTATATAAAAGAAAACAGTTACAACAAAAATACTAGTACGCTAAATTTATATTTTTTAAAAAAAAATGAAATGGCTTTAATAAAAATTCTTACATATATTATGTTTATTAAAATTCCCCTACACGCTGTTATGAGCTTTAACTAAAGTATGAACCAGAAACATATTTTATTAATTTATTATGAGATTAGTTAAAATAGAGAATAGAAAAATAAGAAAACAATTAGTTGGGTATTGAATTTTGCCACAATACCGTATGGTTTCTGAAATAAGCAAGTTTAAAATAATTTTTTAGTAAAATAAAAATAAGAAAAACGAAAAGTGAATTAAGAGGGAAAAAACGAATCTATTTATTTTTTACTTCTCTCAAAAGAAAAAAGCTTTTTTGGCTAATTACAAAATCATTTCAATAATTAACTTATAAATAATAATACATAAATAAATTAATTTTTTTAAAGAAATACTTATTATAAAATACTAATAACAATGTCAATAAAACTACATATAATATATTTTTGATGCATAGGTAATAAAAGGAAAAGAAAAATGAAAAAGGTTAAAAAGAATATAGAGATTTTTAAAAAATTCAAACTACGCTAGTTTCGACAATAAATAAGGCGTTCCAAAAATAAGTTTCCTTAGACACTTGGTTGATTCACGAAATCTACATTTTAATTAATTTCAATATTAAAAATCATGATTTTTTCTTTGGTAAACATTTTTTAAATCATTTAAGTACAAAAATGCATATGTTTTAAAATTACAAAAATTTAAGTATATTTCAATATGATTTATATATAAAAAAATAACTATAATATCTATTTTAAAAATTTCAAATTATATAAATTAAATTTTATTTAAAGACTATCTCTTATAAGTCATTCCATCCTGGCGCTCTTAATAACAACAACAACAATAATAATAATATACCACCATCACATCAACAAGCTCAAACTATATCTATTAACCAAAAAATCCTCCAAGAACTTATTATCCCAGCTCTTGTTAGAAGATATGTACCTTCCAATCTGCCATCATCATCTATTATCATCATCATATTATCATCATCATTACTGTTGCTATAAATTTCCATATAATTATGTACATCTTTTAATGTAATTTTTGATCTTGCTGATACTTTGATACCTCATTTAAAGCTGAATTTGTGTCTTTATTTATTAAATACCTCTTTTTATCCTTTTGACTTAATAGATCTACTTTTAATCACGAATTTCTTTCTTCCAAAATCTTTTTTGTTCTTTTAAAGATGTAATTATTTTTATTTTCTCATTCTGCTTTCCCCTTTTTTATACAGAAATAAAAGCTTTTGTTGCAGTTTATACCTAGCACTTCCATTTGATGAGACATTGCTTTCATTGTTACGTCCTTCCTTTTTAACAAAAAGAAATACCAATCTCGCTGCACAACATTTTAAAATAGAATACTATCCCTGATTTTTGTCGTTTTCAATACCATTATCCTCTATTCATGTCAAATTTTCAATCAATTAATAATCTATTTCCTCTTCATCTATTGTTTCAGTATTTTCAATAACTGTGGTATATGATTTGTTGTTTATTAAAAAAGAAAGGAAAAAAATAATGGTTGCACCAACTTTTAACAGTTATTTTTTTTTCTATTAGCACTTCAACGCATCATGTTCCATTGTATTGTTTAAAAAACAGATGTATTTACATCATCCTTGTCAAATGTATTAGCAACAAGCACTAAACACAAGTTTGTGTGTTTTTTTATGTAATATCATTAGTTTGTAAATTTACAACCTCTTCAGTAAAATACAAGTTGTTCTAAACGTATTTTCAGGTTTCTTATTTATTTTTTTTATTTTTATTTTATTTTCTGCAAACTTACCACTTATATGATGCTGATTTTTTCTATTTATTTTATATCTTTTTGCTAAACATAGTAATAAATTGAACTCAATTTCAATAATATATATATATATTAAAAAAAAGGGAGAGAGAAAGAAAAAGGAAAATTGCCATTAAATAAAAAATCATCGGAATTTGAAATTACCAAAACTGTATCGAAATAGAGGATTCATTACATATTGTAAAAATACAAAAAAAAAAGAACATCTTTCTTATATAATATTATTATACATAATTTTTTATTTTTGCTAGTTTTGTTAACAACTAATAATAATAAAAAGCAAATTAATTAATTATTTACTTAGATATTTATAGATTTTTGATGTAAAAACATCAAAATATATTTTTTATTACCAAAGCAAAATGGAACAATCAAAAAATGAAGCATGATTGTGAAACTATAAGAAAAGGCATTTGTTAGTAACCTATGTATAAGTACAAATAAGTTAAGATTTAATCTTTAAAATTTTACAGATCATTTACATAAACATATTTCTTATAATCATTTTAAAATAAGTAATATAAAAAAACATAAGTTTTATTATGATTCGTATATTTTTAGTGATTGATCAAGTACACTCTATTTTTTTATGGCCATTCTATTATGCAAATTGAATAACATAGAAGGGTAAAAAAATGTTTTTGAAATTAAACGTAAATATGATTCAGATGTTTTTGGTAATCATTGAAATATGACATATATAATAAATATATAAATCTACATATTATTAGAGATTAATTTATACAAAATAGTACTTTTATTAAAGGTAGTATTTAAAATATAAACAATAGTAAATATTTAATTCTCATAAAAAGCATTTAAATAATAAAAAATAATAAAATAAATAAAACTATTTAGTTGCGTAGTACTTATTTTACTTTATATTTAATGTATATTCTAATCCACTACTCTTATTTATAATATAAGAAACCTTTTAATATAAAGGAATCAAAAATTTATAATATACTCAGAAAAAAATGGCAAATTCACTTTATAATTAAAGCTGTGGTTATAAAATTATTTTATTACATAGTTATTCATTTTTTATCCATTCATTTTCTTATAATGTCTAAAATTTATATTTATTAATATAGCACTAAATGATCAGATATTCACATACGATCGGCTATTTTGAAATTTAAGGATTATGTAAAAATAAAAACTGGGATTATACTAGGAAAAAAAAAGATAGATAAAGTGATACAATTGAGGGAGTGTACGATATATTTTTGTTATAGATATATCAATATCATTTTGTATGTCATATATTGACATAATACTATTGTTTAAGGAAAATATCTTTACCATGACTAGTTTCATTTTCTATAGTATACTGCGGTTTATATAGGTGTTCTATTTTATACATGATTTTAAGTATCAGTAGTCAGGTGTGTTTCCAGTAATATTTATGAATATTTTTGAATGATTGGGGAATATTATTTAGTAGAAGATCAATAATTGTAAACTATAGCGTTGATTGGATGAATCCAGGTAAATAATTTTTAATAATATAATTTAAATATTCAAAATCATCTATTAATAGATTACATGATATGAAGTAATGGTAAATTGATGTTGATTGATCGCCACATCTACATCCAAATAATTTTCTTATAAATTTAAAAAACTTACTGATGTTAATGATTCATATCAATCTAGAGATTAGCATATACCTTACCTACAGGTATACATAAAAATATACTTTATTAATAGAAGTTTGTTATTTTCTTACAGTCACACTTATTTTTTTCTTCATCTGTCTTCGTATGAAAATAAGAAATGTTGCGATATAAAAAAAATTAAAAATCTATAAAATATTTAGAGAGATAATGGCATATTTACTATATAATTAAAACTACTACTCTAGAGGTATTTTATTAAATGACCTTTTAATTTTTTATTTTATGATGGCCTATAATAATAATAAACTTGCTGATATAAACTATTCATAGAAATCTAAAGATTAAATCATAACTAATTAAAAGGTATGCTTATATACAAAGTATACTAATAAAAAAAATATTTTTTTATGACCATGTTTATTCTTTTATTTCATTGTATTCAATTGATAAAAGGGAATATTTTGATGTAAAAATTTAATAATATATAGAAAAATTTAAAGAAAATGGCAGGTTCATTTTATAACTAAAATTTCAATTATAAAAATATTCTATTACATAACTTTTCATATTTATTATTTCTATGAATTCTTTTAACAATAAGAAACTTGGTGATAATAATGCATAAAAATCTAGAGGTTAAAGTATACTTCACTTATATATATATATTCTACTAACAAAATTTATTATTTTCTTATGGACATTTTTATTTCTTTATAATCCATCTTGGTATGGAAGGAAGAAATATTTTGAAGTAATAAAATCAAAAATTTATAAATTAGATTTCGTGAATCAACCAAGTGTCTAAGGAAACTTATTTTTGGAACGCCTTATTTATTGTCGAAACTAGCGTAGTTTGAATTTTTTAAAAATCTCTATATTCTTTTTAACCTTTTTCATTTTTCTTTTCCTTTTATTACCTATGCATCAAAAATATATTATATGTAGTTTTATTGACATTGTTATTAGTATTTTATAATAAGTATTTCTTTAAAAAAATTAATTTATTTATGTATTATTATTTATAAGTTAATTATTGAAATGATTTTGTAATTAGCCAAAAAAGCTTTTTTCTTTTGAGAGAAGTAAAAAATAAATAGATTCGTTTTTTCCCTCTTAATTCACTTTTCGTTTTTCTTATTTTTATTTTACTAAAAAATTATTTTAAACTTGCTTATTTCAGAAACCATACGGTATTGTGGCAAAATTCAATACCCAACTAATTGTTTTCTTATTTTTCTATTCTCTATTTTAACTAATCTCATAATAAATTAATAAAATATGTTTCTGGTTCATACTTTAGTTAAAGCTCATAACAGCGTGTAGGGGAATTTTAATAAACATAATATATGTAAGAATTTTTATTAAAGCCATTTCATTTTTTTTTAAAAAATATAAATTTAGCGTACTAGTATTTTTGTTGTAACTGTTTTCTTTTATATACTTTTTTTTTTTTTTTTTTTTTTTTTGAATATATATAATAAAGAGATATTAATGAATATATATAATAATGAGATATAAATGAATACATATATAGTTATAATTGTAAATAAAAATTATCCAGAGAAATCAGAGTTCACTTACAACATCATCCTGACCAATTTTATAATTATTAAAAAATGCACGAAGACTTGCTCCAGAAGAGAATCTAGTACAAAGATCTTTTTTCTGTGCTTCTTTTAAACAAAATTCCCAATTCATTTTGCCAATTCATTTTGCCAATTTTTTTTTCTTTGAAATTTATTATAAATTGATACTCATCATCTTTACTAGTAGATTGTTCACTTATTGAGGTGCTAGTAAGCCGAAGTTTTGGGAGCGACTCAAATGATGAATCGGAGTCAGAGGCGCTTGAGTATTTTCTTTTTATTGAATTGTTATATTCCTTACCCCTATGAATTAAGTTTTTAGCTTTTGATATGTTGGGAATGCCGTTTAATGCTTTTCTAACTTTATCAAGTATTTTTTCATTATTAGAGCAAATCACGTTGACTGTATCTATATAATTTGATTCAATTTCTGAATGTTCTTCAGAAATTTTTTTGGCTATAATGTATAATTTTTGTACAGTGGCGTCCTCGGTGTGAGAATGCCCATAAATTGTAGGCGATTGTTGGATAAAAAATGTCGAGAGGGCTTGTAAAGGTGTAAGACCAGCATCATTATCAATGTTGATTAGAGTATATCTCGAAACGAGATATACGTATTTTGCCCAAAAATCAGAGCATTTTATTGCGAAGAGCCATTTGTTATTTTCATGTTCTTCAAATTTCATCATTAATGATGAAGGTGTGACTCTGTCTATGCAAAATATTAACACTATTGGATATGAATGGTAAATTTGAAATATATTATGTCCATAATGGACTAAACGTTGCATAAAAGATTCATTTACTATTTTTTGAATTTCAATAAGTATTGGTGGGAGTGATTTTTGTATACCAAGACGTGGAGTATATAACACGTCGCTACGACCGTCCCTCCATTCAGTATCTGCGAAAGTATAAGTTCCATTAGGTACTTTCAATAAATCCATTGCTATCATATCAATGACTGATTGCGTTTTTAGCATGGCCTTACTAAATCGATCCTGGCCTGGTAATTGGTCAGGCTCTAATTTGAAAAATAATAACTCTTCTATAAGAAAGAGTATTCTTAGTAAAAAGAAAAAAAAAAAAAAAGAGAATAGCTATTTCAACGATGTAAACTTATGTTACCTTCAATTTTATTTTCTTCTTCTTCTGACATAATGGTAGAAAAAGGAAATGAAAAAAAAATATATTTGATACGAGTGTAAAAAGAAAAAGAAAAAGTAATGGGAAATTATTTGGCCGCCCTTTGATTTTTTTTTATTTTTTTTCAACCCTTTTTTTTGACTTTTTTAGGAAAGAATTCTGTTTCCTTTCTGGCTCTGTTTTTTAATTTTTACCGATGGTAACAAATTGGCCATTCCTTTATGTCTTCAAACATGATTATTATCATTATTATTATTGTTGTTATTATATATAATTATTCTTCATTGTTTGCATATTTTTATTATAATAGATAGTTAGAATAAGAATGTTAGATAAAAAAATAAAATATGATTAGATTAGATTAGTTTATCATATAATTAAGTTTAAACACGAACCTACTTATTTTTGTTTGAAAAAGTGTAGACTGAATTTAAAAAAAAATCATTAACTCGATGTTTTTTTATTTTTACTTTATTACTTTATATATCTAAAATAAATTTATGTAGTTTATTGATATATTTTATTTTTTATTTTAAATCTTTGTTTTTAATCTATATTACCAGTAAACAATTCAGTCGAATATAAAGTAATGCTTATTAAAAAGGGAGATAATAACGCTAAAGTAATTAGTAAAATAATACTTTTTTTCTTTATTATAACAAACTATACATAAAAAGAAAAGTAAAAGAGAAGTAAAAATAAAAAAAAAATTGGCATAATTATTTTATATAGTAACTATTTCTTATTGTGTAATTAATTATTATGGGTAATTAGTTACAATATTTTTATTTTATTAGGATATTATATTTTTATATGTATAATATATGTAAAATACGATATCACGCCCTTCCAGGTTGAAGCAACTATCGGTAAGTAATCGCGGTAAAGAAGTAATAATGATAAATAGTAATGGGTTAAAGAAAAATAAAAACCTCTCCTTTTTTCTTTTCTATTTACCTTTCCTTTCCTGGTTCTTTATTTTTTATGATCGGGCGATTTAAAGTCCGTCACTAATTTTTTTCTTTTAAGCTTTTTGCTAGTTTCGAATTTTTTTTTTTTTTTTCCAGTATTCATCAATACATTCTTGTACATTAATATCAATATCTTTTTCCCATGTATTATAAATAACAGAATATTCTTTCCATCTTATTTTATATTCTCTATTGTTTTCAGTACCTCTATGATTTATTACAGCTTCAACTTCATAAATCTCATCTGTAGGGATAATTTCATATAATATAAACTTCAACTCTAATGGTGTATAATTCCTAGACATTAATGCACCAGTCATGTCTTTTAATGCATAATTACCGTTCTATATTTTATTAGCAACAATGAAAGGATCTTCATTTATAAGTGTTAGTTTAGTAGAACGTGTATGTAATCGTGTAACAATATAACTATTTATAATAATAATAAAAATCAAATATATGATGCTTTTTATAAGAAGCTTCTTTATGTGCTTTGGTAACTAAATCTATTTTTTCTTTTATAGCAGGAAAGACAATATCAATCATGCAATCAATTCTATGAAGTAATTTTTGATATGATATGGATCGTTTAGATGTAATATCTGTGTATCATTGTTTTTATTTAAAGCATCATAAGGTATATTCATATGATATGTAAACACAAGTGAAAATGGTGATGGCTATATTAGTTTATGTATTTTATTATTGATATATAATTGTGCAAGTGAAGCATACTAATCTCAATCAACCTTTTTATTTTGTATATATTTTTGAATTACTTCTTGTGCAGTATGAACATATGTTTCAGCAACACTATTGCCCTTTGGATGGTAAGGTGTAGAATAACGTTTATCAATATTCATTGCTGTAAATATTTTTTTAAAGAATATGTTTTAAATTCAGTACCATTACCAAATTGCACGATTTTAGGATAACCAAAATCACCAAATGCTTGTATTAAAATGTGGATAACAGTATCAGATTTTTTATCTGGTAAAGGACGAAATATATCGAATCCAATATATACATCAATTGTTACTAAAAGATAACTATTATCTTTTGTTAATGTAGGAAAAAATACACATAGATCAATAGCCCAATGATTATCTGGTGGATAGGCATATACAGAGCGTAGTAGGTTATATATTTTTCTTACTATACTATGCTTTTAATAAGATGGACACTATTTTACAATTTCAAGTGCTTTTTTTATTATATTTGCCCAGTATAATTATCCATTGTGAATAGCTTCGACAGTTGCTTCAGCTCCAAAATGTACAAAAGAATGAGCTCTTTGTAAAATGTATTTATGATCAACAGCTGGTAGTGTGATATAATCAATAGATTGATTGTGTATTACTTGGATCAAATGTTTTTCTTCAAAGTAAGATTCTTTTTGTTTCATTTTATTTATTTTTTCATTTATTAATTTAGCTGATTTTTTTTATTCACATATTCTATATTAAGCGAATAATGTTTTAAATCAGATTTAAATGGTTTAATATCCTCGTCCATCTCTCTGGCAAGTTTATCAGTATTATGTGTATTATCTGTATTTTCTGTATTATGTGTATTTTCTGTATTATGTGTATTATGTGTATTATCTATAATACGTATATTTTCTGTATTATCTGTATTATGTGTATTATGTGTATTATGTGTATTATGTGTATTATGTGTATTATCTGTATTTTCTGTATTATGTGTATTATGTGTATTATCTGTATTTTCTGTATTATGTGTATTTTCTGTATTATGTGTATTTTCTGTATTATGTGTATTATCTGTATTTTCTGTATTATGTGTATTTTCTGTATTATGTGTATTATGTGTATTATGTGTATTATGTGTATTATGTGTATTATGTGTATTATGTGTATTATGTGTATTATCTGTATTATCTGTATTATCTGTATTATATGTATTATGTGTATTATCTGTATTTTCTGTATTATGTGTATTATGTGTATTATCTGTATTTTCTGTATTATGTGTATTTTCTGTATTATGTGTATTTTCTGTATTATGTGTATTATGTGTATTATCTATAATAAGTATATTTTCTGTATTATGTGTATTATGTGTATTATCTGTATTATGTGTATTATCTGTATTATCTGTATTATGTGTATTATCTGTATTTTCTGTATTATGTGTATTATGTGTATTATGTGTATTATGTGTATTATGTGTATTATGTGTATTATGTGTATTATGTGTATTATGTGTATTATGTGTATTATCTATAATACGTATATTTTCTGTATTATGTGTATTATCTATAATAAGTATATTTTCTGTATTATGTGTATTATCTGTATTATGTGTATTATGTGTATTATGTGTATTATCTATAATACGTATATTTTCTGTATTATGTGTATTATCTATAATAAGTATATTTTCTGTATTATCTGTATTATGTGTATTATGTGTATTATGTGTATTATGTGTATTATGTGTATTTTCTGTATTATGTGTATTATGTGTATTATCTATAATAAGTATATTTTCTGTATTATGTGTACTATGTGTATTATCTGTATTATGTGTATTTTCTGTGTTTTCTGTATTATGTGTATTATCTGTATTATGTGTATTACGTGTATTATGTGTATTATCTGTATTATCTGTATTATGTGTATTATCTGTATTATCTGTATTTTCTGTATTATCTGTATTTTCTGTATTATCTGTATTATCTGTATTATCTGTATTATGTGCATTTCCTGTATTATTTGTTTTATGCGTATATACGAATTTATTTTTGCTAGTATTTGATTATTAATTTAAATATCGATATAACAGTGATTGGCGACCTATTAAATTTTTATCAGGAATGATCTTATAATTGATTTTTAGGCTAAAGAAATGATTAGGCGGATTTTTAATGATGGCTAATTAATTTTTTATTATGGTCCAAATCTAGCTGGAAACATTGATAAAATGAATTCGACTAAATTTGGCATCTGTGTTTAAACTATAGCGATGATGATCTCTAATCATATTTTCATTATTTTTTCTTTTATCTATCATCATTTTTATTTTTTTTATTACGCATTCCAATTTTATGATCATCTATTATAATAATAAAATTTTTAAGCAATAGAAGATTGATATATCTAATAATAATAATAATAATAATAATAATAATGTTTGGAAACACAAAAGGATGACCATTTTTGTTTGAGAAAAATATTTATGTTATAAAAAATAGTAGTAAATAAATATTCCCACGAAACGCAATTGCGGCGTTTTAAATTTCCGTATTTTAAAATAAAAAGGTCAGAATAAAATAATGTCTTATTCTTTTAGGCGAAGCTTATGAAAATGAGGGGAAGTGGAGATTTTATTTTTTTTTTGTATGGGGCTAAATAAAGATCTTCCTTTCAATTTTTTTTTTTCTCTTTCTCTTTTTCTTCTTCTTCTTCTTCTTCTTTTCAATCCATTTATATTTTTCAATTTAAAAAAAAAGTATTATAACCCCTCTCTCTATTTTTTTTCCTTGTTTATATATTAATAATAATAATAATAATAATATAATATGGCCGCTGCAGCATCTAGATCTAAAGTAACCAGATTATTGGGTCTTTTACAAGCTGGTTCTAATAGCTGTCCTTGTCACTCTCACGCTCATTCTCACTTCCATCCTACTACCACTGCTGGTTCTTTCAACAGTTTATTAAAGTATGGTCGTAACTATGCTAGTGCTCAAGAAGATACTGATTATGCATTTGAAATGGCTGCTAGTAACATTCGTTTCGGTCCTGGTGTTACAAGGTAAAAAGAGAGAAATGAATATATATATATAAAAGTAACAAAAATAACAACAGCGATTTTTTTTTTTTTTTTGCTTGATCGTTTTTATTTATTATTTATGATATATATATATATGTGATCATATGTAATTTTTTTTATTCATCCATCTTTATTTATTTTATAAAATAGTGAAGTTGGTAAAGATCTTAACAATCTTCAAGCCAAGAAAGTAGCTGTTTATACCGATAGTAACGTAAGTTTTATTAAAGGAAAAGAAAAAATAAATAAGGAAAGGCGTGTATAAAGTATAAGAAAAGATTATGATCATAATAATAATTATATTTATGTATATATATATATATATATGTATATATATCAAATAGCTCGCTAAATTACATCCTGTTAAAGCTGTCATTGAATCATTGGAAAAAAATAAAGTTAATTATGTATTATATGATACAGTACGTGTTGAGCCTACTGATTCCAGTTTTAAGAGTGCTATTGAATTTGCTCGTCAACATAATCCTGATGCCTTCGTTGCTGTAGGTGGTGGTTCTGTTATGGATACTTGTAAAGCTGCTAGTCTTTATAGTTCTCATCCTGAAGCTGACTTTTTAGATTTTGTTAATGCTCCTATTGGTAAAGGTTTACCCGTTAGAAAGGCTCTTAAACCATTAATTGCTGTTCCCACCACTGCTGGTACTGGATCTGAAACCACAGGTACTGCTATTTTTGATTATGAACCTTTAGGTACTAAGACTGGTATTGCTCATCGTGCCCTTAAACCATTACTTGGTATTGTTGATCCTTTAAATACTCGTTCCATGCCTCCTCAAGTTCACGCTGCTTCTGGTTTAGATGTCCTTTGTCACTCTCTTGAATCTTATACTGCTTTACCTTTCAATCAACGTTCTCCACGTCCTAAGGATCCTATTGAACGTCCTGCTTATCAAGGTTCTAATCCTATTTCTGATATTTGGTCTTTACATGCCCTTAAAATGGTCATCAAATACCTTCCTCGTGCTTATAAAGATCCTAGCGATTTTGAAGCTCAATCTCAGATGTTATTGGCTGCTACCTTTGCTGGTATTGGTTTCGGAAATGCTGGTAGAGTATAATTAAATCAACTGATATATATAAAAAAATTAGGATATATATATATTGATCTTATTTATTTTTTAGGTGTACATTTATGTCACGGTTTAAGTTATCCCATTTCTGGTTTGAACAAGACTTATAAGCATCCTGGTTATAACGTTGATCATTCTATTGTTGTAAGTATTTTTATGATCATCATCATCATCATTATCATCATAAAAAAAAGATATATAAAATAAATAATCGTTAAATTCATCCATCTTTTTCTCTTTTATTTTTTTTTTATTTTAATGGTATAATTAGCCCCACGGTGTATCAGTAGCCTTAACTGCCCCTGCTGTATTCAGATTCACATCTCCAGCTTGTCCTGATCGTCACATTGACGCTGCTGCTGCCTTTGGTGCTGACCCTGCTCATATCAAGGAATCTACTGCTGGTGAAGTTTTAGCTGAAAAACTCACTGCTTTCTTAGAAGAATTGGATGTTCCTAATGGTTTGAAAGCTTTAGGTTATGACTCTTCCCATATTCCTGCTTTAGTTGAAGGTGCTTTACCTCAACATCGTGTCACTAAATTAGCTCCCGCTGGTGCTCCTGCTGCTGAACAAATTGCTTCCATCTTTGAAAACTCTTTAACTAATTATTAAAAAAATTCCTCTTTTAACGTATTTATATATATGTGTGTATGATTATATTGAAAAAAAAGAATAAAAATTAATTATTGAAAAATTAATATATATAAATATATATGTTAAAAAAAATATTAATAATAGTGATAATGATGTGATTTGTATAATGACTTTTTTAATTAAATATAGATATATTAGATTTATATTTTAGGATGCTAGTGAAAATAATAATAATAATAATAATAATAATAAAAATAATAATAATAATAATAACTATAATGATTGAAATTATTTGATAATCGTATTTTTATTTTTTATTTTTGTCTATAAATAATGCGGCCATTAACCAATGAATTTATAACAAAAACGCCATTTAACCCCAAACATAAAAGCAGACTAATCAATCATTAATTAACAAATTCAAATGGATAAAAAGAATATTTTTAGATATTTTTAATAATAAAAAATAGATACATTATCAAGATTTTATAAAAGGCAGATGTTATTGACGGTTTCATATATAGATATAAAGGGAATGACATTTTTAAAAAAAGGGTAAAAAAAAAAAATCATAAATTAACATACATACATTAATAACTTACATAATATTGTCAATTATAAGAAAAATAACATATATATGATTTCATAGTTACTATATATAGAATCGTCAATTAAGTTTTTTTTTTTTTTATTATTATTGTTATTTTGTTAACCTATTTTGATATAAATCATTTACAAAATAGCATACTTTTTTTCCTAAATGAGATCCACTCCATTATTTACTTTTCATTATTACTATTATTTCTTTATTTTCTCCCTTCATAAAATTATATATATATATATATATATATGAAATACAAATACTTCTTTAGGTAAATTTAAATAATCCTTTTTAATTTTTATATATGTTATTTTATAATTTTTCATATATTTAATAATATAAATAAAATTAAAGATAAAAAATGAGTTAATTCCGGGTAAATAAATAAAAAATAAATAAAAATAAATAAACAATTAGTGAGCATAAATAATCAGACTTAAATAAGGAGGTGTGATAGGTTATCAAATCTCAGGGTAAAAAAAATATATATATCAATGTTAAAAAGATCATGCAATGCAGCTTATTTATTTACAATAGCCTTTTTTTTAAAAAAAACAACAGATTTTTTCATTTTTTTATTATAGATTAAAGAAAAATCAGATGATTTTTAATAAATAACTAAAAAGAAGAAAAAAGATAAAGATCAAATACCTCCTCATTATATATAATTATATAATTATAATAATAATAATAAAAAAAAAAATGCTTTATATATAATTATATACTCCTAAAAAATTATATATTTAAATTTGATAATTCACCTACATATTAGAAAACGCTAATGCACAGACAAAACAAAACAAAAACAAAACAAAAAAAAACAAGGATTATATAAATTATCAATCATCAAGTTCTTTCTTCTTTATTTTTTTTTCTTTTTCTTCCTTATTTTTATTTTTTAAAACTACTCTTTTTTTTTTCTCCCCTGTACACTCTTTTTTCATATACTAATCATCATAGATAACAATAATAAAAAAAGAAGGAAATAGATAAAAGTTAAAAATAAAAATGAAAGTAATTCTTGATTATGAACGTCCAACTATTAAAGAAAGATTACGAAAATTAAAACCAAATGGATTTCTTTCATTTTTAACTTTTTTTTTAAACTATTTCCCAATATTAAAATGGATTCGTCGATATAATTTCTCGGTAAATTAAAAAGAGATAGTAATAATAAAATAAAAAAATGATCATTAATCTTCTTCTTTTTTTTTTTATCATCATTATATAGTGGGCAATTCAAGATGCTATTGCTGGTATTACTGTTGGATTATTATTAGTCCCACAAGGAATAGCTTACGCAAAAATTGCAAATTTGGATCCTCAATATGGTTTATAGTAAGTTGGAAAAAAAAGGAATAGATGATGATGATAATCACTCCTATTTTATATATAATTAAGAAATTAATATATACTTATATATAATAATAACATATTATCAGTACTTCATTCGTAGGGGTTACTATCTATTGTTTATTTGGTACTTCTAAAGATATTAGTATTGGTCCTATTAGTAAGTACTATACAAAAGAAAAATAATGCTAAATTAATTAAAGCTCCATTTTTTCACTTTTTTAATTTTGGTTCTCCTATTCTCTTTTAATTTTCTTTTTATCTTTCTTTACTTATTTTTTTTTTTCTTTTATACTATTATTTTATATAATATGTAATAGCTGTTGTATCTTTACTTGTTGGTGAAGCTATACATAAAGTAACAGAGGCTCATCCTGATGTTACTGGTCCTGAAGTTGCAGTATGTTTATCATTATTTTGTGGTGTTATTGTTTCTTTAATTGGTCTTATTAAACTTGGTGTACTTGTAGACTTTATTTCTGGTATTTGATAAATAATAATAATAATAATAATAATAATAATAATAATAATAATAATAATAATAATATTCATATTCATATTTATTTACTTATTTATTTTATATATCTTTTTTCTATTTGTTTTTTTTTGCTTTTCTTATTAATAATTTTTAGGACCTGCTATTGCTGGGTAAGCCTTTTTTTTTTTTTCCCTTTCCCTTTTTCACCTTTTTTCTTTTATACTTTTTGTTTTATGATGTTCTTATTTTTATTATATTTTTATTATTATTATTTAGTTATATGTCAGGCAGTGCTATTACTATAGGTTTAGGACAATGGCCAAAAATATTTGGATTAACCGATGTAGACACTCATCAACCACCTTATTTAATCTTTTACCAATTTTTTAAACGCTTTTCCACTATTCATATTGATGCAGCTTTTGGTATTTCTAGTTTAATTATTTTATATGTAATTAAATTTGGTACTGGCCATTTGGCAGCTAAATTACCAAAATTTAAAAAACCTTTATTTTTTATGGGAATCATGCGTAGTGGATTGATTGTTATTATTGGTACGATCATTTCATTTTTAATTAATATGAATCTAAAACCAAATTCAAGTAGTCCTTTTAAAATTATAAAGGAAGTACCTGCTGGTTTTGATGCTATTGGTGTTCCCTTTTTTAGATTGGATATTATCTCTGAATGTATGGGTGTGTTACCTTCTATCATTTTAATTCTTATTTTGGAACATGTTTCTGTTGCTAAATCTTTTGGTCGTATTAATGATTATGAAATTGATCCTAACCAAGAAATTTTAGTCATTGGTATTAGCAATATTATTGGATCTTTTATTGGGTAAAAAATAAATAAATAATAATTGACAAAATAATAATAATAACAACATTAATACTAATAAATTATTAATTTATTAATTATTAATTTATTTATTTTTTTTAGTGCCTATCCTTGTACAGGAGCTTTTAGTAGAACAGCAGTTATGGCTAGATCTGGATCAAAAACTCCATTGGCAGGTGTGTTTACAGGATTAGTTGTTATACTTGCATTATATGTATTAACACCAGCTTTTCACTTTATTCCTGAAGCTGTTCTTGCAGCAGTGGTGGTCCATGCAGTATCTGATTTAGTCTCTGGCCCAACTTATATTTTAGAACTTTATAACACCAGTATATTTGAGTTACTTGTATTTATTATTAGTGTCTGTATTACTTGTTTCATAGATGTTGAAACTGCTATTTATGTTTCAGTTGGATTATCTCTTATCATCATGCTATTAAAATTCTCAAGACCACCTGTCAAAGTGTTAGCTAGATCACCTTTGAAATGGAAAAACTATTCAACAATAAATAATAACAATCATCATCATCAGCATTATCACCATCATCAACAACAAGATTCTTCTAAAGCACAACATTACATTTATGTAGATGAAAATGATCACCATTACTCAAAAATGATAGAAGCAATGCCCCCAGGAATATTAGTTTTACAATTATCAGATTCTATTTTATATCCCAATGCTGGTCATGTTGCTGAAAAATTAACAAGAATCGGAAAAACACGTACTCGTAATGGAAATAATCAATTAGATGCAAAATCATTACCATGGAATGAATCCTTAGATACAAGTCAAAATCATCATAGTAAACCATTATTAGGAGCTGTTGTATTAGATATGCATGCTGTTAGAGCGATGGATTCTACAGGATTACAAGCATTAAGTTGTGTTAGAACCACTTTAGAAAGACACGCAGGTCAAACCATTGAATGGCATTTTGTTGGATTACAAAATCCTATGATTCGACATCATTTATTATCTTTCGGATTTGGTACTTTAAATAATGATCCATTAGAAATGGTTATTTCATCTCCTAATTCAAATCATTCTCATTCAACTACTTCTTCTATTATTGATCAAGATTACCCCATTGTTATTCGTACAGAAACGTTATCACCACCATCATCACAATATCTTCAACAACAACAACAACAACAACAACAACAAAATCAACAACAAAATCGTCACCCATTACATAGATCTGTTTTATTAAATAATGAAAATAATGATAATGAAAAATCCATTGTAGAATCTTGGCGTCAAGTGGCTTTCACAGATGTTGGTAAAAATAGATTTTCTTCTATGAATAGTTTATTTGATCCTATGGAAATGGATATTGACCCTTATTATGCTTCTATTGAAATCACTAATGATCCTCATGATCAATTACCTACTGAAAAATATCCTTGTTTTCATTGGGATGTTGATACAGCAGTTAGAACTATTTGTGATCGATGGCATAATAAAAAAGCTTTTGAAATTTATTATCAGGCTTAAAAAAAAAAAAAAAAAAAAAAAAACCTCTCAAATCATCATCATTATAATTATATGTCTCACAAATATATAAATATACATATACATATATATACATATATGTATTATTTTTTATGTTTTTATGTTTTATGTATACTTCTTATAAATAATAGTATGCTGAGCGTCTATTATTATTTTTTACTTTCTTTTCTATTTTGATATATTAACCATATTAATAAACATTTAATTTAAATTAAATTTTATAGTTTTGTTGTTGTACAAACATTTTAGCGAGCATAAAAGGTTTAGTTAAGTTTTATTTTTAATTTTTTGAGTTTCTGCAATATTAATATAAGCGAAAAAAAATTATTGGTTGATATATATATTTGTGGCTAGTTTTCTAGATCAAAGTATAAAAAAATTGATGATTTGCTCATGTCAAGCATTCTAAAACTAGTATAGTTTTATTATACTAAACCTCTTAATTGATACTTTGTGTAACAGAGTAGTAAATCATAAAAAGGGAGATCATTTTTCAATTTTTTTTTTAATCCTTTTTCTTTATTATATCCATATTATTTTTTTCTTTTTCTTTAAAACAATTTATATATAAACATATTATAAAAAATGAAATCTATTACTTTTGTTGCTACTGCTGCTTTAACTATTGCTTCTACTCCTAATGTTTTTGCCCAAAGTAAAATGATTTATAAAAATGTATAATACTAATAGTGAATCATTACTATCATCATAATTATCATTAATCTAATGATTCTTACCCTTATTATTTATTAGATGTTCCTAGTATAAACATACCTGATATTAACATGTCTTCACTTCAAGCTGCTGCTTCTGAAGTAAGTTATTATTTATATCAATAGATATAAAGAAAGAAAGAAAGAAAGAAATACTATAAACTAATATATTATCGTTATTATTTTTATTTTTATTTTTATTTAGGCTTCTCAAGCTCTTAATTCCTTAGAACAAAATCCTACCTATTCATCAGCTATTGCTTCTGCTTCATCCATGTTCAAATCTGCTCTTAGCTCTTATACAGCATCAGGTAATGCTCCTACTGGTGCTCCTAATTCTAATTCAAGCAGTGGTTCTTCATCAGTAAAACCTATTACTGCTGGTGTTCTTGCTCTTTCTGCCGCTGCTGCTGTTGGTTTATTATAAGCTAGTTGTTTCTTTTCTTTATATATCATCTTTTATATATTATTTTTTTATATTGTAGTTATAGTAATAAAATAAATAAATGTTAATTAATTTACTTGCTTATTATTAAAATAATTTTTTAGTGCTATCTAATATATATATCATGATAATAAAAATAATAATAAAGATAATCATAAGGCATTTTTTTTTTATAATTTTATATAAGGGTTCTATAGAATCTATTTTTTTTTCTGGTGGGGGAAATACAAAATAGTTAAATGGTTTATTTATACACTCTTTCTATTTCCAATAGGTGCTTTAATATACACATAAAAAAAAAGATTGGTTTGTTGAATGATTATCATGACAATATATATATAAAGTGTATTTATATACATAAACGATTATTTATTATTTTAAACAAGTATATATTAGTACATATTTTTTAAATAGTACTAGTTAAATAAAGCTTATATATATTATACTCCTATTTGAAATTTTTACTAATTTCTATTTTTGAATAAGTTTGAATTTTTTATTTAACAAGAATTTGATATTTTTTTTTACTTCTCTTTTATTTTTCATTCACTTTTTTATTTACCACTTCCTTTTTTTAAAATTTATTTACACTCCCTTTATTGTTACCATTATATAATAGTTTAATAAGGCTTTATAGATGGGATCAGATGGATTTGTACCTTTGCGCAGTTGATCCTGCTAATCAAGACTTTTAGTCTTGAGAACTAAATCAAACCCTTTATTAATATTATTATATTATTTTATTATATATATATATATATATATATATATATATTCTTACTCATTAAGTATTGATCATAAATAGTATACAGTATACTTATGCATATTGAATTATAAATAAATTATCATTATAAATGCTATAAAAAAACTGACAAAAGTCTTCTTTCTTCTGGATTAATAAATTTCTAATGGGTGCATTAAATATATACATTACAGTAATTGTTTGAATTAATAATAATTACTGGATTAGCTATGTTTTTTTGAAGAAGAAAATTGTTAGCATCATATTAATGACTATATATATACCTTTTTAATATTATTCATTTGTTCCTTTACTTTATATTAAAAGATTCTTTTATTTTTGGATGCAATCTACGAATCAAATTGATAAACATTCAATAACCTAAAAAGGAATATATACAAAATCAAGTATATATAAAATAAATAATTATACTTGTTTATATCTTGGCATATCATGTTGATCATTTCTTCAATACTAAAAAAATGCTTATTTTTCTCTTTAAAACAAAAATAATAATACTAGTAAGAATATATATATAAAGAAATAGAAATAGATAATATATAAAGGTTAATTTTTATTCCCTGACTTTATATCATATAGAAAAAAAGGTAAAAAATTAAAAATTTAAGCCCCGAATCGTAAGATGTGTGTGATCAAAAGATGCTTGGCTTTTTTTTTTTTCTCATTCTTCTTTTCTTCCTTTTCTCTTTTTTCTTTACTTTTTGTCAATAAATATATACATATATATATATATATATACATAGATTAAAATGGATAATAAAGGCCAACCATATCCTCCCCCACCCGGCTACAGCTCTCCCCCACCTCAAGCCCATTATCAACCCCCACAAAACCATTATCAACCTCCTGCACAAAATGCAAGTTATTTAAATCATCAAAGTCAGGGTCAAGGTCAATATTACCCACCACCTCAAGATCAACGATATGGCCAACAACCTCATTATCAACCTTATGCTCCACAACCCCAACCTCAAACAGTTTATGTTCAACAACAACCTCATGGTGGTTCAAATGATGCTATGTGTATGGGATGGTAAGTGATATATTTTATAAATATGATAATAATGATAATAATAGTGAAAAAAAGAGGAGGGCGTTATGCTTTTATATAAATTGGTTTCCATGTATTAAGCCTTTATTATTTGTTATTATTATTATTATTACTTTATTACTAAATTAGTCTTGCTGCCTTATGTTTCTGTTGTGCTATGGATGCTCTCTTTTAAATGGTATTTTAATCCACTTCTTATTAAAACTTATAAAATGAAAAGTAATTATATGATGATGATGATAATTATTACTATGTTTAAAACAATAAGTTAGATTAATCATGATTATCATTAATTTATATATATATATATATATATATATATATATTTATTGTTTTTAATATCACTACTTTATATACTTTTTAATTTTTTATTTTGATGGTCAATATTCCCTTTTTGATCTTTATTTATTTATTTTTTACTTTTTATTTAATTATGATTTTTGTATTAAAGAATAAACATCCTTATCAAATTCTTTTGGTGTAAAAAATAATGATTTCAATGATTTTAAAATTCCTTATGGTAAAGAATGATTTACTTTTTAACCGTGAGCAAATTTGAAAATAAAAATAGATTTATTTATTTATAAACGTATATTTATACATGTATATACATATTTATATTAAAAGCTATATATTAATAAATATAAACTAGTAATCATTTCTTTTTCATTTCTTTTTTTAAAAAAAGATTGTAATATATTGCCTTTGCCACAAAAAAAGAACAAAATTAAAATAATTGGCTCTCGTCCAATTTAAAGTTCATCATCACAGTCTTTCTTTCCCAAACACTACAATGAAAAAAAAAAAAAAAAAAAAAAAAACAGGATAGTATTTGAAGCATAAACTTTTTCTTACCTTCTCTCTCTTTCTCTCTTTCTCTCATTATTATTAAATAAAAACTAAAAAGATATAAAAAGGTTTAACTTTTATGTCTTAACTCGAATAATAAAATCACACAATAACATAAAAAAAGGATAATAATAATAAAGTTGTCAATGAAACAGCGAAAGAGTGGATAAGTGTTAAAAAAAAATGACACGCACCGTTTTCAAAGACATATTGGCACTAATCGTAGTAAGCTAGATGAAAAATCAATATATATTTAAAAATGACATTACCATTACTTTTTTTTTGTTATTCTAGAACAAATTATTAACTGTTTATAATGGAGGTTTTCTATATTTTCAAAGTATGATTATCCAATTAAAGCATTTTATTAAAAAGGAAATATCGGAATTTGAATATTATTCTCCTGAACTTTTTTTTGACAGCTTGGTACTAGTTTACAATAATATAAATAAATAGATGGATAATGATAATTCTATGAGAATCATGATGATTTTTTTTTTATTTAAAAAGAAAAAGCAGTAATATAATTTTAATAAAATTAAAGTAAATAGAATATGAATAAAATATATTTATATATATATATATATATATATATGATAAAGAAAAAAAATAAAGGATGAAAAGAAAAAAAATCTATTATACAGAAATTGAAGATTGACGAGAAGATAATTCATTTTGTACAGCTTCTTGAATGGATTCTAAACTGTTTGAAAATTGTACTTTTTTCAAATTATTTACAAGAGATTTAGGTAACTGGACTGATTGATCATCTAATAAAGCTTGTACTGAAGTTGAAGAACGAGATTCTAAAAGGGTTGCTAAAGTTTTAACAACGGTTTCCTTTTTTAAATCATTTGGGCCATCAATATATTCAATCACTGCCATAGGTGCATTATCTCCATATCTATTACCAATTTGTTGAATTCTAGTATATCCTCCTTGACGATTGTTGAAACGAGGTGCTAATTCGTCAAATAATTTAGGTATGGTGATAGTTGGATTCTAATAATAGGTTTCCAAATAATAGTATATAATATATAAATATGATATATATATATATATAAATATAAATAAATAAGTAAATAATAATAATAATAATAAAAAGTTTAAGGCTCTATTTTCTTTCTTTATTCTTTTCCTTTCTTATTTTTCTTCTTTTTTTTTATAGTGAAAGAAAAGAATATAAATTTCTATTTTTTTTATATCTGTATATACCTTAAGAAAAGCAACAGCTTGACGTTTAGCATTTACATCACCTTTCTTTCCAAGTGTAATCATACTATCAGCAATAGGTTTTAATTCTTTTGCTTTAGCTACAGTGGTTTCAATACGACCATGTTCTATTAAAGAAGAAGCAAGATTTCTTAATAAAGCATTACGATGGGATGAAGTTCTGTTTAATCGTCGTACGTTTTTGCCGTGATGCATCTTTTATTTTTATAGTAAGGTATATATATATATTAAAAAAAAAAAGGAAAGGAAGAAAAAAGAGAAAAGGAAAAAGAGTTGTAAAAAAAAAAGTACAGTAAAAAAAACAATAGTTGTGACTTTGACGGAGTTTAAATCTAATTCTAAAAGTAAAAATTTCCAAGGTACCAAATTTGAACCATCTTTTTCTTTCGCTCTTATATATCCTTTTTGCTTTAATATAATGTTTATTCCTAGAACTTTACGTTCAACAAAACAGTTTGGTGGTAAATATTACTGATAAATATAACACAAAAAAATACACAAACATATGCATATATATGTATACATATATATATACAATGATAAAAAGATAAATAAAATTAATTATTATTACTATTCTATTCTATTTTTTTTTTTACCTTTGATAAACAACTTATTTTATAATATATATTCTATCCGTCTTTTCTATCTTATTATTTTTTAACAACATAAATTAGTATTCACCTATCGTTTATTCAGCTCAACTAAAGAAACATGTTTTCAAGAATTAGATGCTCTTCATCAAGGGCATCACTATAGTTCAATTCCTAAACGATATTTACTTGAAATGGAAGGTCCTGATTCTTCAAAGTTTTTACAAGGATTGATTACAAATCATATGCCTTTGATATCAAGTGGAGGGGCAGGTTTTTATTCAGCATTTTTAACTCCTCAAGTAATAAATATTATGTATAAATATATATAATTATAAAATGCAATATAATATTTTTCGATTTTTATTTCTCAACCCTTCATTTTCTCATTATTTTTTTCTTTGCTTTAGGGTCGTATGTTATATGATGTATTCATCTATCCTGTCAATGTAGGTGAAAATTTCCCTCATCCAAAATTTATTATTGATTCACCATTAATACCTGGCAATCCTATATTAAAACATTTGAAACGATATATTTTGAGATCCAAAGTTAAAATTAAAGATGTATCTGAAGATTATAATTTGTATCACATATGGGGTAAATCTCATCTTCCTTCTGTGGTGAATTCTACTGAAGCTAACCATGTCCCTACTGGTACTTTAATAAAGAAAAATAATCAATTAACTAATATTGGATGTGAAGATCCTCGCGTTCATGGATTTGGCTATAGAGCTGTTCTTCCAAAAGATCAAGGTAATAATAATAATAATGATAATAATAATGGGGAAATTAAACAATAATAATATAGAAATAAATAAAACAACTTAAATATTTCCTTTTTATTTTTATTTTTATTTTTAGACATCTTATCTATTTTAAATCATAAAAATGAATATACTGAATTACCATCCGATGAATATACTATTAGAAGAATATTGCACGGTATACCTGAAGGTACTGATGATATCTGGCCTGAACAATCTCTTCCTTTGGAATCAAATTTAGATTATATGAATGGAGGTAATAATAATAATAATAATAATAATAATAATAATAATAATAATAATAATAATAGATTATTTTTTATTTCTATAAATAGTTGATTTTAGAAAAGGTTGTTATATTGGGCAAGAATTAACTATTCGCACTTATCACACTGGTGTAGTCAGGAAACGCATTGTTCCTATTCAAATCTATAAAGATGGTGAAAGGTAAAGTGATCTATATAAATATATGAATTGTAATTATAATATATATATATATATATATATATATATATTAATTCACCTATCACTCTTTTTTTTAATAATGATGATAATGTATTATATTTTATAGTGTTCCAACTATTCAAAGTGTGAATAGAGATGTATCATTATTACCATCGATTGAACCTCAGTCAGATATTAGATTAAGTAATGGGTCAAGTAAACGTAGTGTTGGAAAAGTAGGATCTACTATTCATAATATTGGTTTAGCTTTGATGCGTTTAGAACATGTAGAAAAATGTGTTAATGGTGAAGAAATTGGTTTTAATATTCCTGATACAAACTATCTTGTTCGTCCTTTCCTCCCATCTTGGTGGACTTTTGAAGAAGAAGAAAAATAAATATAAAAAACATAAGTATGTATTGTAATCAACAATTGATTATTATTATTATTATTGTTATTATTATTAAATTCAAAATATTATAGAATAAAATTAAAGAAAAAAAATAGAAAGAAAGTGTATAAAATTACTACTCTTAATTAATTTTTATGATCATTAAAAATATTGCTTTATACTGTAAAGCGGAATAAGAAAATATCATTTATGCTTTGCATAAATTTTGTATCTAAAAATAAAAAATACCAACTTTAGGTTCTACTTTGCATCAGGTTTATCCTTTTCTTTTTTAAAATAGTAATAATAATAATAATAGTAGATGCTAATTTATTAAAATTAGATGCCTATTAATATATTATTAAATTATTTATTTTAAAGTATACAGTTATTTCAGTTATATACTGTAGGTAAGCTTGAATAAAATATAGCTTTTTCTAGTTATTCCATAAAATTGAACATAAATAATATTAATTATTTCATATAATTGCACATACTTATTATTTCCATTAAGGCATAGTTAAAAATAGCATCAAATATATTACAGTTACTTGGATATCAATTAAAAAAAAGAAAAAGAAAAAGAAAAAAGAAAGTACAACTAAAAATAAAAATAGCAATAAAAATAGAAATAATTAATATTATAAAAAAGTATAAAAAGAAAAAAGCAAATAGAAAGTAAATAAATAAATAAAGATATAAAACAAATTAAAACTGTACATATAACAAATTGTTTAAAAAAAAAAAGCGATCCAACCTATAATGAACAAAATGGATAGAATGGTCTGATTAATCCTCTTCTTTTTTTTTATGGTGTTGATCTATAATAAAAAGCGTTTGGAAAAGTAAAACCTGAATTGTTATGACCACTAGTTGTTGAATTAAGAGTTTGAGATACAACAGTATTACGTCTTCTGAATATTTGTTCTTCAGCTTCTTTTTCTTCCAATTGATCAGATGGTAACATAACAGCACGATCAATAGATGAAGGTAATCCCCTATGTCGTCCACGATACATGAGTAAAATAATCACCAATTTGCTTAAAGTTCTATATTCTCCAGATTGTGATACTGAAGCATTAGGATATCCAGTAGATGCACCTACATTACCAAAAGCGGATACACATTCATAAATGATGGTCCATACTGTAATAGGTGATGGATCCATGATTCTTTGTGATTCCAAAATAACAATAACAAATAAGCAAGCAATTAACCATGTTATATCACTAGATAATTGGCGTTGGATTTGGGTGACTACAAAAAAATCAGGTCGACGAATAATTTTTTTTCCTGTTGTCATGACGCTATTCATGGTTGGATGTCTCCTTAATTTTAAAATTAATGATGGTCCTGTTGTGGGTACATGTTGATGGCTATCATCATCATCACTTGCTCCACGATATATACCTAATGCTCGTTCCTAAATTAATAAATCATATTGTTAGTTTTTAATATTTAGAGAAAAAAAAAAGATATTGAATCTCCATTTTTTTTTTTTTAACAAATACCTGATACACATTACTATTACGCATCGAGATTGCAACAGGATAAACACTGATGTACATTGCTACTATATATACAAGTTGGGTTCCAGGATTTAAGTCCATCAAACTGATTACAGAAAAACCAGCTATTATTTATTTATTTTTTTTAGAAAAAAAATAGGTAAATAAATAAGTAAAAGTAAATAAATAAATTAATAAATAAATCATCTTACCATTTCTTGTTGCAACCGATTGGAAAAGCCCATCCAAAAATCTTGAACCATCAGATATACCATCCAATACAGGTAACCAATAGTTAAGTGCTAAAAATGAAGTGAGTTCTACCAGAGTAATCACAACTAAAGTAAATAATAACCAATATGTTTGAGTTGAAGGGAAAAGAGTTGTATAGCATCGGCGTGGATGATCAAGTAAATATCTTAAAGCTTCTCTTCGCATATGTCTACTAGAAGGAGTTAATTTATACATACACCATATAATAAATCGTAAAATGATGGCATAAGCAGTATTTCCAAATAAGATTAATAGAATTGTTAAAATTAAAGGTGCAGGTGCATTTTGAAAAGGAACCATACTGGCATCGATCAACATAATACCTAAGTTATTAAATCCAGATAAACTTTGAAAAAATGAAAAATGCCATGGATCAACAGGTCCAGTAGTATTAGATGTACGTAAAACTTCCTGTGCATAGTCTGAGCAAGCAATATAAATTCGAATAAAAAAAGCAAATAATACAATGGTGCCTACATAATAAATGGGTACAAGACGAACTAAAATATCTAATGCTTGATATTCTGCACCACCAATTCGATATCGTTGTTCACGAGTTAATTGACTTTTATCAACAGGTTCCCTCATAATTTTTTCAAGTTCACCATCATTATCATAACCTATTCCTGCTTCTTCATCATCATATCTTGGTGTTGTTTGCTGAGTGATACGATCTAATGCTTCTCTAAAACGCCGATCTTGTACTAATCGTTGCCTAGCCATCTCACGTTGTCGTTCTATATTATCAGCAAATGCAATTCCTGTGGTTTCCATTCCACTATGGTCATCATTATTGTTTTCGTTATCAATACTAATATTATTATCATTAATATTATTAATTTTATTGTTATCGCTATTGTAATCAATATCGTGATTACTCATATTATTGCTTTCATTTTTGCTGTTATTATCATTATTATTATTATTGTAATCATTAGTATCATCATCAGCATTATTATCAACAACATCATTATTTTTATTATTGTGATTATTATTGTTATTATTATTAATACTTTTTTCATCGCTAGTAAAAGTAATTGTACTACCGCCATTATTTTCATGATCGGACAATTTTGTTTCTTCATGTATGAAACTATTATTATTAGATAGATTAGGTGGACTTGAATTTATTAATTGAAGTGGTGATAAAATACTGTGATTATCATCATCATCGTTATTATTATTATTATTATTATTAGTAATTGTATTGGGATATATGTTTAATGAATGGTGCTTATTAGTAGTATTTGTAGTTTCTATAGCTGAGGAATGTGTATTTACAGGATTAGAATAGGGATGAGTAGGATCTTGTTCAAACATTGACGGTACAGAAGATCTTCTTAGCTTTCTTAAATGAAGTGGAGCGGATGGTCTTGCAGTTGTCATACTTTTATGTTGAGTTCTTTTTCTTTTATGTTCTTCACGCATACGCCTTGCTTTGTTAAAAAGTAATACATCTTCAAACCGTTTTGAAAAATAATGACGTCGTATAAGTACAACAATTAATGATACACCAACATGAGATCCAAAAAAGGAAGAAAAAATTAATACTATGGTTTGATAGATAGTGAGACTTGATATTGCAATAGTGTTAAGTCCTGTATTGGTACAACCTGTAGTTGCCATAAAAAGAGCATCAATATAATTCCAATTAGTTCCAGGTTGAATATAATATAATGCTGAAAAGAAAAATACATATATTAAAAAGAATATATAGTGTAGCTGAAGAAAATGAACATGATTAATGAAGAACCTTTTTACCCAGTCCCAGACTGAAGTAAAATAATAACGATTCACCATAAAGAGTGTTAAAAAAAGTATATATATATATATAAATATATATATAAAAGAAGAAAGAAAAAGAGAAAGAAAGGAAAACGAAAAATTTTTTTCCTGGTATATAATAAGAAAATTGATTGATTAGTAAATTTAAACTCAGAAATATATATTTGGTATGAGAGTGCGGTATTTCTGCCTTACAAATAAATGATGTTTATATTTTTATTGTAAAAAAAAAAAAGACACATTTTTATTTATGTTTGTCCAATAAATTATATCATGTAAGTCATCATTATCATTCAAATTACTCTAAAAAAAATGGGGGGGGGGTTTTTTATCTAGATGTGTTGGTTCTATTAGTATATGCTGTTTTATTTATTTTCTACCATTTCGTATTATTTACACAAAATATTTCTAACAATAAGGGTGTAACCATATTTAGTAAATCTGATCATCCTCATCGTCATTATTTACTGGTTAATATAAGATTGTATTAAATTAATCATAGTAGTAATTTATTTGATGAGAATCATTTGAATTTAAAATTTAGCAGGCATGATTTTTTTAATGATCAAAACATAATTAAAGAGTTTCATCCTTTTCACAAACAATAATTAAAAATATAACTTTATTTTTTATTACTATAATAATATATATAATGACAAATGGTAGTAGCAGAATGTAATTTTTGAAAAAAAAAAAAGAAAACTTTTAATCACATATGTTCAAAGGATAAAAAAAATAAAAATAAATAAACAATTGTGTAGTTATGAGTATGATAATAATAATAAAAAAATAACATAAAGCAGGAATGATGAATTAAAAAAAAATGAAAAAAAATTTATATAACAATTATATATATATATAGTTAAAAATGATATATATATATATACGTAAAAAAAAAATAATAATACTAAAATAATAATGTTTCAAATAAAAACAAAGAAAAAGAAAAAAGTATCGAATAGAAAAAGAAATAATACTCGCTCATAGAGAGTTAATGTATGATAATGTTTCTATTTAATCTTTGCTTTTCTTTTTCTTTTCTTTCTTTTCTTTCTTTTCTTTTTTAGCTTTCTTTGATTCAGTCTTGATTTCATTGTCTTCAGGACTAGAACGTTTCTTAGAAGTAGCATCAGTCTTCATAGAATCAACTGCAGCTACACCAACAGCAGTAATTTTGGGTTGAATACCAGCAGCAGATACAATAGATGAAGTGGGTTTACCAAAAACAGCATCAGGAGTATTACCAGTAGGGTTATTACAGAAATCAACATAAGCAGATTTCCATACATCAGGAGTTTCTTCTGTGATTCTACCAAATTTATCTAATTTGCCTTCAGTCTTAAGTTTCTTTTTAGCTAAAGCAACAGGACCCAAACCCCAACGACGAGGATAAGTATCACGTTCCATAATAACACGTTTTACTTTAGCAACAACACCATGATCACAAGTAGCCATAACAGCGGTTGTCATTTGGGCATAAGCTAAAGCAATAGCTTCACCTTTAGTGGTCATAAGAACAATTTCTTCATTAATATCAATACCACTTTCATATCTTAATAAACCAGGAATCATTAATTTAGCACCATAACAAATGGCATTGACGGCACTATCTTTAACTACAATACGCTTATATCCTGTCAATAAAGCTTCTAAAGGTCTTACTACGCGACGTAAATAACTTTCATCCTTGTTGTTATCATATACCCATTGAGCATCCAATACATCATGCATAGTAACAATATCATCATTTTCAGATGTACCTCCTGATCTTACACGACGAAGTTCTTGCATATGTCCACCAACACCTAATAAAAGACCTAAATGGACACATAATGTACGCATATAAGTACCAGCTTCACAGCTTGCCCAAAATACTGCTAAATGACGATCATTATCAAATTCAAAAAGTTTGCTTTCATGAATAGTACGAACACGTAATTGACGTTTGACAGCAGAGATAAGAGGAGGACGTTGGAATAATGCACCTGTTAAAGTTTCAATAGCCTAATCATTAATATTATTAAAAAAAAGTAATAGAAATAAGTGTTCGTGTTCGTTTTTCCTTTAAAAATAATAATGATATAATAAAACTGACTTTTCATATATTCATCCATATTTAAAAAACTTACTTGGGATAATTTTTTTTCACTTTCAAGAGCATCATGAAGACGTAAAATACAAACGTATTCTTTACCAGCACCTTGTTGAGATTTTACAAGACGAGTAGCACGATCAACACATACAATTAAACAGCCAGTAACTTTGGGATCAAGAGTACCACTGTGACCAGTTTTTTCAACACGTAAAATACGACGAATCCAAGCAACAACTTCGTGAGAAGAAGGATTAGCAGGCTAATTGATTGTTTAAATAATAAAGTCAGTTACTATTACTCTTTTTCTTTTTTTGTAAATATTATTATTATTATTATTATTATTACTTTATCTAAATTGATATAACCATATCTAACATATTCATTAAGAGGACGTTTTAAAGGAGAACAACCGCTAGGAATAGGTGTATAATGACCAGTTCTTACATTAAGTTGATCATAGTTCTAAAAATGAAATCCAAAAAAGAAAAAAACAATAAATATACATAAATATATAAATAAATCTATTTAATAAATGAAATAACTTTCAAATATATTTTGGTATATTATATATATATATATACCTTTAATAAAAGTGGCCAAGAAGAGGTGTTAATAGTTGGAACAGCAGCTGTAGGTTTAATGAAATGTTCGTCAGACATGGCTGTTTTAAATAATAACAATAAAGAAGAGAAAAAAAAAAAAATTGAATGAAAAGAAAAAGCTTTTCTTCTGAGTCGGGATTTAAATTATCTTTCTAAAAGAAAACAAGCCACCATTCAAAAAAATGACATCGGAGATTCAAATTCCAGTAATTGGTTTGGAATAAAATAAAAGTACCACTTTTTACCTTTTTCGTTTTCTTCAATACGCAACTTTTTGTCAACACCATTTACAATATGCCTTTTTATATATATGCATATATATATATATATATATATAATTAAATATAATCATTAATAATGTATTAATGAAACTGAAAAAATATATAGAATTGTATATTATGTTTAATAATTGATAGTTATTTTTTTTTCATTGAAAATATAACGTTACCTACGGTTTTGGAAAAATAAATAAAAGTTTACTATATACAACTCCATAAACTATAATATATATATATATATATATTAAAGGCAGATAATATTGTGAATAAAAAAAACGTCAAGGTAATGCAAGAGAAAACTTGAAAAAGTATAAATAAAAGGAATAATACGTAGTTATATATACATATATATAAATAATATGTTTTAAAAAGAGAATGACTCTAACTTTATATCAAATATAAATGAATACAAGTTAATATTTAATATATAAGGAGAAGTGGTTCAAAAAAAAAAGAATATACGAAAAGACTTTTTATTTACTTATTCGTATTGTTTCTTAAAAAAAAATATTGCACATTAAGCATAGTGTGTTAAGATAAAAATAAAGTTGATAAGGAGATGCTTATGGTAAAAAATAAAAATGCAATAAAAATAATTATATTAGCGATTCATTTTCCTCCCATATACTAGTCCTAATTTATAATATTGCATGTACATATATATTTATTTACTCACAATTTTCTGTATTCTATATTATATATACAAATATATTATTTAGAAAAAAAAAAAGAATAAATTTTAATCGTGAAATATTTCAAAGTGATTATCAAAATTGCCAAGTATATAATTAGAGATAGAAAGAAAGAAAAGGAAAAAAAATAGTGATTTTAAAAACGTTTAAATTTGTTTGTTTATTTCTAACTAGAAAGAATTTTATATATAAAAAAAAGTTATATCTATAAAAATGTAAAAATATAGTATTTTGTTTGTTTCTGATAAAAATAGCTAATAAGAATAAATATTATTATGTGTTCTAACCTCCTTTGAAATTTTTCAATATTTCAAAAGAGTGTGTTTAGCCGAAACAGGTGTTACAAGCATTTCTTAATGAGGTAAGTAGCTATTTTAGACTCTTCATCGGATCGAGATAAAAAATAAATTGGAAAATCCTTTTTTTTAGTTTTTGGATTTTCTTTTTTCTTCCTTCTTTTTCTTCTTCTTCTTTTTTTTTATTTTTATTTAATTCAGTTTAATATTTTAATGTCAACTTTAGATAATATTAATAACACTAGTTTATCACCAACTGGTGATAAAGTTAATAAACAACATGGTAAAATCATGCTAAAAAAATAGAGATTATATGATATTCATGTGTTTTATTTTTCTGTAGATCCTGAATCAATTGATGCAGAAAAAAAAATAACAAAAAAAAAGAGAAAACGTATGGAAAATAGAAATTGTTGTTTAAGATGCCTCTGTTGTGCTTGTTTACCTAAATGGGCTACATTCATCTGTTGGTTTATTATTATTGCTATTATTATTGTTATTATTGTTATCGGAGCAATAATGTCTAAATTCCAACTACCAACAATCGAAATTCAAGGCGTTACTAACAGTACATCGTATGGCGTGCCTCCTTTACAATTTGCTGGTGATACATTTAAATTAAATTTCGGATTGAATGTTAAAGCTATAAATCCTAACTTACTTCCTATCTATATAACGGATATGAATGCAACTGTAAATATGTCAATATATAAATATTTATATATAAATATCATTTATTGTATTTATTATTTTTAGTTTAATAATTGATATTTTTTATTTTTTATTTTTATGTTTCTAGGCTTATTATCCAGATGTAGAATCACGTTATGTGGGTGGCGGCGTAAGTTTTCCATTTTTTATTATTTTGTTTTATTTTTATTTCTATTTTTATTTCTATTTGTTTATATATATAAATATATAAAGCGATGATCTTCATAATTAATAGATTATTTTTATTTTTATTAATTTAAAAATCAAGTACCTTGGTAAACAAGATCTTCCTAAATATAGCAATTTTACTTTTGTTTTTCCGTTCTCTATTATTTATGATCCTGTCATTGACACAGATCAGCGTGTATTAACTGATTTAGCAACCAGGTGTGGGCTCACTGGACAGCCACCTCAAGATTTACATATAGCATATACAATAAATGTCGCAGCTAGAGTATTATTTGTTACTGTGCATCCAACTATTTCTTCACAATCTCAATTCCCATGCCCAATTGAGGTACAGTTAATAGCATATAAACATATATATATTTATAATAAATTGAATTCTTCCTCCATTAATCTTATTTATTTTTTTATTTATTTTTCATCATAGGGTTCAAAGTTATCATTTTTAAAACATTAATTCCCTTCTTTTTTTTTGTATATTATAATTATTATTTTTAATCTACTTAATTTATCCAATAAAAATGAACTACAATGAGTCAGTTGTTCGGACTTTTAAAAATTTCTTTCTCTCTATATATGATCTATTTTTTTGTCTTTCTTTCTTTCTCTCTTTTTCTTTTTTCTTTTTCAATAAATCAATTCACCTATAAACTTATTAAAACAAAATGAAATATCGTTCAACCAGAGGAGAAGATGTTAAAAACTATACTTTTGAAGAAGCCGTTATGATCGGTCTCTCTCCTAATGGAGGTCTTTTTATTCCACAAAATATTCCTGTGATACCTGAAGACTGGCGCCAAAAATGGTCAAACTTAACTTACCAACAATTGGCTGCCGAAATATTATCTTTATATATTGATGAAGATCAAATCCCTCGCTCTGATCTTGTTCAATTAATTGATCGTTCTTATTCCACTTTCCGTCATAACGATATTACTCCTTTAGTTAAAGTGAAGGATGGTTTATATGTATTAGAACTCTTCCATGGTCCTACTTTTGCCTTTAAAGACGTTGCCCTTCAATTTGTTGGTAACCTTTTTGAATACTTTTTGGAACGTAAAAACCGTAACGAACCTGAAGGTGGTGAAGTACATCGTTTAACTGTTGTTGGTGCTACTTCTGGTGATACTGGAAGGTAAATATAACTATATATATATTAAAAATAATAAATAAGGATAGTAATAATAGTAGTATAATGATGGATTATATTAAAAAAGAGAGAGAAAATATATGAGTATATATGTGATTTTTATTTTTTTTTATTAATATAAATATAAACAATAATAATAACTATTTAGTGCTGCAATTTATGGTTTACGTGGAAAAAAGAATGTATCTGTATTTATTTTACATCCCAAAGGTCGTGTTAGTCCTATTCAAGAAGCTCAAATGACCACAGTTTTAGATAAGAATGTACATAATTTAGCTGTAGAAGGAACTTTTGATGATTGTCAAGATATTGTTAAGACCTTATTTGGTAACAAGTCATTCAATGATAAACATCATCTTGGTGCTGTTAATTCTATTAATTGGGCTCGTATTTTAGCACAAACTGTTTATTATTTCCAAGCTTACTTTTTACTTTTACGTTCATTAAATGTTGATCCTACCTCACCTGAAGCTGATAAAATTAAATTTGATTTCTCAGTTCCTACTGGTAACTTTGGTGATATTCTTGCTGGTTACTATGCTTATCGTATGGGTCTTCCTACTAATAAATTAGTTGTTGCTACCAATGAAAATGATATACTTTATAGATTCTTTGAAACTAATGCATATGAAAAGAAAACAGTTGATGGAAATGTAAAAGAAACTTTATCACCTGCTATGGATATTTTAGTTTCTTCTAATTTTGAACGTCTTTTATGGTATTTAGCTAGAGAATCAAAATCAGATGGTAGTAATACTGATGAAGAATTAAGTGATAAGGCTGGGCATCAAGTAGCACAATGGATGGATGAATTAAAATCAAAGGGTGTATTCCGTGTAGATGATAAAGTTGTATTAGAAGCTAGAAAAATCTTTGATTCTGCTATGGTTAATGATCAACAAACTCTTGATGGTATTCATAAATATTATGAAAAACATAATTATGTCTTAGATCCTCATACATCTGTTGGTGTTACTGCTGCTGATAGAATTACTGAACGTGATCAACTTTCTTTATTACCTCAAGGTTCAGAAGTCATGATTTCTTTAGCTACTGCTCATCCCGCTAAATTCTCTGATGCTGTAGAAACCGCCTTAAAGAATGAATCTGGATTTAACTTTAATGATCAAGTATTACCAAAGGAATTTGTTGGTTTATTAGATAAAGAACGTTCTGTTGTACAAGTTGAACGTGCCGATCCTCAATTAGTGATGGATGTTATTGAAAAAGAATTAAGGAATGAAGGTGTAGAATATTAATCAATTCATCTTTTATTATTTATTTTTCTTTGCTTATATACTCAATTATTTTTTTTAGATAAATTATAATAAATACAATATATAAATCATTCTTATTTATTAATACTAGTAAATATATTTTGGATGCCGTTCCAGCTGTACTTCTAAAGTAGATTTTATAAAATGGCAATGTATTATAAAGAGTGATATTAGATAATCAATTTTTACTTTGAAAATATTATCATTTTATTTTTCTTTTTTAAACTTGATTTTTATAAATCAATATATATTAAAATTTACATCATTCGATTCTTCAGAATCAAGCATTTTTTATTATTATTTCAGAAGAGTTATTTTTATGATAAGTATATGCATAAAATTAAGTAGAAAGTATTAGTGTAAAGATTCTCTTTTTAAACTTTAATTTTAAAACTCCGATAGTCCAAATGCTGCTTTTCAAATAGTTTATATAAATATAAAATGTTGCCAGAATACATTTTTAGACTTCTTTTTTTTTATCATTTCATCCCAAGAGCTGTTCTTTTTGTCTTATTTAGTTCACTTTTTACTGATTGATATATAATAAATTTTATATTATTCGATCCTTAAAATCAGTAGTTTTTTATTATAATTTTATAGGAGCTTAGTTCATAATAAATATATTGAAAAATAAAAAAAAATATTTTTTGTTTAAAATATAATTTATTTATTATTACAATTAAGATAAATAATATAAGATTACGATTGTTTTTCTAATAAGTATGTGTTTTTTTCTAGTCATTAATAATGATATTTATTACATTTTATATTATTATTATTATAATTATAATTACTATTTTCTTTAATGTTTATTTTTTTGCTGCTGAGTCATTTCTATGTCCACCTAAAGGCACATCATCATCTTCATCATCTTCATCATTAAGATTCATTGATGATCCGAAACGATTTTGTTGTAATTGTTGATTTTGTAATAATCCATTGTTTTGATACATTGCCATCATCATTTGCATGTTCAGCATTGACATTCTAGGATCAAACATTTGCATTTGAGGCATTTGCATTGACATCCTTGGATCCATCATTAAATTATTATTCATTTGATTCATATTGAATGCTTGATTATTCATTGGGAACATAGACATTCGTGGATCCATCATTGGCATTTGATTCATCATTGGTAACTGATTCATCATTGGTGGCATCATAGACATTCTTGGATCTAACATTGACATTTGAGGCATACCTAATTGACTACCATTCATTTGACTCATTCCAAGTTGTTGATTTAGATTCATTTGACTTCCAAGTTGCTGACTAAGATTCATTTGACTTCCAAATTGTTGATTAAGATTCATTTGGCTTCCAAATTGTTGATTATTATTCATTTGATTCATTAATGTAGGTTGATTCATCTATATAAAAATAAATTCATGGTTAGAAATGATATATCTACGTACATTTATTTTTATATTTATATTTAATTTCATCCTTTAATTGATTATTATTATTATTATTATTTATATATTTAATACCTGAGGAAGCATTTGTTGTCTCTGTTCCCATAAGTATCTTTCACGTTCACGTTCTAATAATTTTTCTTTTTCCATTTGTACCATACGACTTTTACTTGAACTTTTCTTTTCGACTTCAATTTGAGAAATCATCCCTACTAATCCGGTACGTGGTTCAGGTGGTTTTTCAGGAACATGTAATAAAGTAGAACCAGTTTGACGTGCATATTCAATTTGATCTCTAGCAGTAGGATGATCGGGTCTATAAGTATCTAATAAACTATTTTGAGTAGCAAAATGGGATCCAAGTTCAGGGATAACTGGTCCATCTTCACCTATTTCAATATTTGAATGTATTCCAAATTGTGGATTACCATATTGATCATGTTCTAATTGTTCAGGATCATAGTACATACCAGTTGAAGGATCATACATTGTGCCATCAGGTTGCTGATCAAAGAATTGATCGTGTTGATTTGTTGATAACAATTGCGAGGATGATCCTTGTTGATTTTTATGATAATCTGATAATTTCTTATGATCATCATCTTCTTCATCTGAAGAGTAATCATCATCTTCTTCATCATCTTCACTTTCAGTTCCTGATCCACTAACGCTAGCTTGGGGACGAGCTATACGTTGTCTATTTCTAACTGGTGTAGATTTAGATGTAGTTTGTTTTTCTTCTTTAACAGATGTTTCTGACACATCAGATATAGTTGATTTATCATCATCATCATCATCATCATCATCAGACTTTTCACTTTCTTGTTTTTTTTTATTTTGAGTTATATTTTCATTTTTGTCTTCAATTTTAGATTTAGTATCATCATCATTTTCGATTTCCTTTTTTGGATCTAAAGTGTTTTGATTAGGGAGATTTAAATTATTATTTTTTGATATTAAAATATCATCATCATCTTCACTTTCATCTTCATCATCTCCATTATCGTTGTGTTCATCATCATCATCGCTTTCATCACTTGCATAGATTAACTTTCCACCACGACCAGATGTACTTGGTACCATTGTTCGTCTATTTTCTTGTGAAATAGCATTATTTGCTGATATATCTGTAAGATTAGTGGTAGAACGAGACATAGCAGGCTGATGATCAACATTGGGTATATCATTATAGTATTGATTAGCATGATTATTATTATTTGGTGCAGATGCTGGTATATGACCTTGCAATTTTTGTAATAATACATGAGAAAAGGCAATTTTGTTTTGTGCAAAAGTATCCTGAACGTTATTAATATGTTTTATATCATCAACTTCTAAAAATAATCTAGTGCCAATATTGCTTATATCACCAAAATTAAGAGAATCAACGTTGTAAGCATCATCAAAAAATGAGTTAGGTCTACCATAAAGTTTAAAAGAATCATATACTGCAATTAACCATTGGATCAATTCATTACGAGAAGAAGCCATAATAAGAGTACTGCTAGTTTCTGTATTATTTTCTTGATGATTTTCAAGTTTTCCACCAGACGATATACCTTCTACTTTTAAAATAGTTGCTACCTCGATTAATTGAGGTGATTCAGGATATAAGGTATAAGTATTGACTATATTTGTAATTGTATAAATTGGATTTTTTTGCTTTTTGTTTTCATAAAAAGATAATTGTGCTTGAGCAGGCACCTTTTTTTTTCCAAATAATTTTTTTTCATCACGACTATCAGATACAACAGCCCAGTATTTTTCCCATCCTGTTTCCCCTGGAAGTCTAGCTTGAATATACCCTTCCATTTTTGGATTAGATTTAGTAGCAGCTGCAACTTCATTAATATATCTTTGAGTGAATTTTTTAGTGTATATTTGATGAATGCGAGACCATTCAAAACAAGAAAGACGTATAGAACTAACCCATAGTAATGATTGGTTAGGTGCATCTTCTACAGGTTGGAATAAAAATCTATTCGAACCGGCTGAATTTAAAGAGAAAACACCATTTTGTTCATCACTAATATAGACATTAGCATCTGCCAAGTTAATATATTGAGGTATCACAGGTGTAGTTTCACCATCATTATTCACTGTAGCAGGTGTTTCTGCATCCCACATTGTTAAAACAGGACCACAAAGCTCTACATACCAAGTTGTCCATTTATCAGCACCATATGGTGATCCATCTACTGTTAAATCGTTGTATTTTGCTAAATAACCATCCATATAAATTTTTTCTGTGTATCTATCATACATATATTGAATTGCTTGAATATCTGCTGGTAAGTTTTCAATAATATTCATAGCTGGTTGAGAGGCTGGCTTAATAAATTGTGGTGGACGAGTAGTATTATAATTGTTATTAATATTGCGGATAGCTGTAGGGCCTTGATGGCTACTATTATTATTATTATTAGAAAGTAAAACAGAGGCTGTTTTTGAAAGGGGTTGATCATCATCAGAATCATCTTGGGGATAATATTGGTTCATCTGTTGTGGTTGTAGTTGTCCATTATATCCTACATCATCGTATTGTAAGTTTAAATTATTTATCCCAGTTTGTAATTGTTCTACTCCATCTGTTGGATGACTTTGCATATTATTTGAATATAGATGATCTTTATAAATAATAACCAATAAAATATTTATAGAAAAAATTGGATATATATCAGTATAATATATTTATTTTAAGTTTACGTTTATTTAAAAATCATTTTATACCTTCTAATATTTAAAATATAAATATAAATAAATATATATGACAAAGTTATATAAATAAAGAACAATAAGAACAAAAAAAAGGAACAGAAAAGGAATTAAACCTTATTTTAATATAACCTCAAATTAAAAGTAATTGAAAAATTAAAATTCCGAAAAATCAGCATTCGGACTTGTGTGTGACAGCGAAAATTTTTTTAAGCAACTTTTTTTTCAAGAAGAAAAAACTTTCCTTTTCTTCTTGATCGATCAAAAAAAAGGCAAGAAAAAGCACTTTTGAAAGCAGATTTTATTTTCTAAAATGTTAGATAATAAAGGTGCTTCTGAAATTAATTCAGGTCAAGGTGCAAATAGATTTAAGGTATTATTTTATTTTAATAATGGTATTAATAAATCTGTCAAATAAAGTTATACTAACTTTTTTTTTCAACTTACTATTTTAGTTCCGCTCCTTTAATTCAAGAGTAGAAGATATTAAAGTTGATATTGTTCGTAGATCTAAACTTGTAGAAGACGAAATTGAAGAAAATGGATCCTTCTTTTATGAAGCCTTATTATCTTGGAAAGAACTTAATCTTTCAAAACAATTTACACTCTTTACTCGTGAAATTGAACCTTATGCCAAATCTCTAGCTTCTATAATTCACCATAAAGATAAAATAGTTGATATAATAGAAAAATATCTTACTGTACCTAATAGCTTAGCTGTTGATGGAATTTTAGAGTAAGCTAGTTATTTCTTTATTTATTAGTGAAATACCTAGTTTTATTATAATAATAATAATACCTTTATTTTTTTTTCGAATAGTTTAATAACTAAGTTAGCAAAAGACTTGGAAGGTGAATTTTATCCATATTATAAAAGAATTTTTAAAAGTATGTTACCACTTGTATATCATCAAGATGTTAAACTATTAGAGGTAAAAAGGAAAAATATTAATTATAATATATCTTAATAATCATATAATTTTTACTTATATATTTTTTCATTTTATCAGTGTCTTTTCAACAGCATAGCGTACTTATTCAAATTTCTCTCTAGACAAATTTTACCTGATATAAATGACACTTTTGATATGCTATCTAAATTACTTGGTGAAGATAGTACAACTAAGCCATATATTAGACATTTTTCTGCTGAAGCTTTTGCATTTTTAATGAGAAAAACTCGTGGTCAAGCATTAAAATCACTTATTGAACATATTTTAGCCTCTTCATATAATGAACCTTCCAAAGAATATTCTGAAGGATTGGCTATGCTTTTTTTTGAAAGTACAAAGGTAAGGGGTTTATTAAAAAAAAATAGAAACAGGATTATAGATATAAATTAAATGCACATTGTTGTTTATAGCAAATTGATCATAGACTGCACTCTAGAGCTGAACCAATTTATAAGGAACTTTTAAATCAAACTGGAAATAGAGTTAAACCATCAGACCGACTAGGTAAATAATGATAATTATGATAATAAAAATATCTAATCATAATGTATTTTAATATTCTAATTTTTTTCTTTTGATTTAAAAATAAAACTAGATTCTGTTGCTGAAATACTCAATAAAACCACATTATTATTATTACATCATACATACCGTCAACATTTCTCACCTATAATTAATATCGTATTAGAAGATATTGATTCACAAATTAAATTACAAAAAGTAGATGAAAAACATTTGCATACCGACATATCAGTATTAACTATGATTGTAACTGTCAGAAAAGCCAGTCGTGTTGAAGGTAACTAATTTTAATATTGTAAATAGCCTCTAAATAGGATTTATTATTTATTAAAATTATTTCGAACATTTTATTTCTTTAGATTTTAAATCAATTATTACCTGTATGCATAAAGTATGTCAACTTGTTTTTGCACCACAACGCCGCATATATTCTGATGAATTTTATAAAGAAACTTTGCGATGTGTTACTGGTATTTTGTGTTTTGGAAATTTAGATGTCGTATTTAGTGGTGGAAGACTTATATTGGATTCTATTACCTCTTTTAAAAATCCTAAACTAGTATATGGATTTTTTGTGGGGTTAGCGCAATTAGAATGGTCCAATTTTACTCAAGTAACTTTGCCATATATTACAAGGTAACGTATATAAACATATATAACCTCATTTAACCTTTAATACCTTTTTTTTCCTTTTTCTTTTTTCTTTTTCTTTTTTCTTTTTCGATCCACTATTCTTACCTCCTTTTTTTTTCTTTACCTTTATCCTTATTTATCTTTCTTTTTCTTTTTTTTACAATAGATATGTTTCCAACCATATCAATGAATGTCCTAAAGAAACAATCTTCTTTTTATCCGAACTTTTATCATTAAATGCTATCACATTCACCAATGCAAATTTAGTATCATCTTTTACAGCTAATGGTTTAATACGTTTTCCTTCAATTGAAAAGAAAGAACCTGTTTATAAATATTTGCTGAACTGTTTAAACACAAAATATGATTGGGATGTAGAATTGGATAGTATAAACAATAATGATATTGAAACGGTAAGAAGAAAAAAAAATATTGATATAAATATTAAAATAAGGTTTTAAATATTCTTATTCTATTTTTATTATTTTTATTACTATTATAGATCCATACTAACTCAAATCATTCATCAGCTATCGCCATTGTAGCTTCAGTATTAACTATTTTACCCACCATCGATATTGATCATGATTTAGCATTCAACTCTATATTTTCAATATTTGAATCAGTATACAGTTATTTATCAGAATTGAATAATAATGAAATAATAAACACTGCTTTCATCTTAGGTCGTAAAGGATTTGCATTAGAGTCATTACTTGGTATCATTATTCAATCTTTAGTAGAAATATCAAAAAAAGAAAAACGATATTTAGTAAAAATACACAAGAAGCATGATATTTTGATGTATTTACTTAAAAATCATAGTCATAATGAAGTCATAATAAAAGGTTTAAAAGATTATATGACTGTTTTACAAGAAAGGTAATTAAGAAATACAAAAAAGAGGAAAAAAAAAGCACTTTATAATATTCATTATATATATACTAACTTAAAAACATTATTTATAGTGATATGAAAGGCGATCATTTTACTTTGACCAATTTAGAATGGGTTTACAATACTGTGAAAGTAAATCTTAGATCATATCAACGTAATTGTCGTTTATTCACCATGGAATTATTATCATTATTTGAACAGCCAATGATGAAGAAAGACTCTAATCATCCAAATGAAGGAGCTTGTGATATTGCTCGAATCTCTTTGGATATGGAATATATTGTACCTACTATGAGTGATTTTCGTGACAAGATTATTCTTATACAAAAACTTTATATAATATCCTCCACAAAACGTATACCTGATCTATATGTAGATTTTATTCCTTTAGTATGTCTTGGTAAGTATCAAATATAATCAATATTTTTTTTATGAATTTTACCATTAAATAAGTAATAAAAATAAAGAATGAAAGGAAACTATTAAACTTTTATATTGTTATTTTTTTTAATAGGTTTATTGACTGTAAATTTCAAACCTTTATGGGAAGAGGCTAGTAAAACTTTACGATTATATTCCGAAGTCAATCCTGATGTTTATTGGAAATTGTGTTTTGATGAATTAGCAAAATTTGAAGATGAACGAAAATTGGTTTGTGATGGATTTAGTTCAGATGCTCTTGAAAAATGTTATTCACCAATTAATATTACAGTTGGTCAATCCACAAAAACCGGTAATCTTTCATTTGAATGTCCAACTTATATTAAATACAACACAATTGAAAACCATGCCTTTGAAATCATGAATGAACAAAGTGTAGTTCACGGTAATCTTCTTTTTATTAAGGTAATACTATATATATACTAGCATTTTTTTAAGCTTTATTATTATCTATTTATATTTTATTATATATATTAATAAGATCCTTTTTTTTTTTTGTAAAATATTTAGGCTACTAAACAAGAAAATAGTCATATGGATTTTTGGAATTACTACAACTTAATACTTAAAACATTAAAAGAAACACCCACAGTTGTAGAACAACGATCTCGCCATTTAATACCAACATTTTTCAAATTTTTGGAAGATGAATACAATTCTGTGGTAGCGGAAGATAATTTGTTGGATGATGAAAATGATGAAGATGATGAAGATAAACAACATAAATCATTAGGTCTTATTCCACGTTCTGTGCGCAACTCTAAGAGTAAGATGATAGCATGGTTACAGCTTTTTAGTGGATTTTCCAACCCTCGTGTTGTATATAAATCTCAAGATCTCTATAATATTTTACTTCGTTTGATTACTAAAGGTGACATCAAATTACAAGCTGCAGCATTAGAAGCATTATTTGCCTGGAAAGATGCTAGTATAAAGCCTTATCAAGATAACCTTCGTAATTTAGTAGATGATGCAAAATTCCGTGATGAATTATCAACATTTTTGCAAAATCGTGATCAAGAATTTATTGATCCTTCTCACCGTTCTGGACTTTTACCTATTGTCATGCGTATATTATTTGGTCGTTTAATTGAACGTCGCTCTAAAGGAAGTAAACATCTTAAAAAATTACGTCGTAAAGCTATTCTTAGTGCTGTTGCATGTTGTAGTATTACAGAAATCAAAACATTTATAGATTTAGCTTTTGAGCCATTCCAACCCATCGTTGATCTACCTGGTGAAACTTTAGATGAAAATAATAACGTTGTATCATTTGAATTAGTAGACGAAGGTTTAGAAATCATGCGTTCTATTGTTTGGCGTCAACAACACGGTTTGATGAATGTACTGGAAGATATGATTAAACAACTTGGATCTAGTTTATTACCATTTATGCCAACAATTATTAAAGTAGTCTTGTATATTTTAAATTTTACACAAAATGGATCTAAAGCAGATATGGATGAAGATGAAGAGCAAGAGGGTGATAATGAAAAAGTAACTGGAATTAGTAATCGATCTAAGCAAATCAGATCTTTAACTATCCGTAGATTAATAGAAATATTTATGATTAAAGGAAAATTCAACTTTACACCTTATATCCCTGCATTATTTGATTCTTACGTTTCACCAAGATTAATCAATTTCGTAGATGAATCATCTCAGCAAACCAGTGGCCTTCTTTCATTATTTGCAGTTTGGGCAGATATACCATCCTATGTCACATATTTAATAGAATACAATCCATTACTATTACAAAATCTTTATGCTATTTTATCAGCACAAAAAATTGATGAACAAGTTCTTGGAACTTTATTAACTATTTTCGAACGTTTATTGGATTATTGTGATGGAACTATCAATATTAATAATAATGCTAACTCTGATACTATGGATGTTGACTTAGATTACTTAAAACAAAATATTATTATAAATCACGTAGATTCATTACTTAAATATTTCAAATTCCGCCTTAATCAATCTAAAGATGACAGGCGTTTTGGTAATGGACGCTATTCAGTCAGACAAATTGGTATCATTGCTCGTATTGCACCTTATACTACTAATGGAGAACATACTTCTACAATTTTAGATGTGTTAATTCCAAGTCTTAAAAAACCAGCCCGTTTGATTCCTGAAGATACCAAAAAACATATTCTTAGTATATGGACAAGCTTTATGCCTCTTGTACCTGGATTTGAATGTGGATCTCAAGTGTATATTAAATACTACAGATTAGCATGTAGCACATTTTCAGTAGTACAATCTCGTGAAAGCCGTCAAATTTTGATCAATTTATTTAAAACTTTTGTTGATATAAATCCCTCTTTGGTTAAAGTTGGAAACTTATTAGAAAACATGAATGCATATTCTAAAAAAAGACTTGATGAACCTGATTATGATAAAATGATTGAATCACTTGGTGAAATTGGAGAAGATTTATACATGACCTTTGATCATATGCAATGGTTGCCACTTTTACATCAATTGATTTATAATATGCAAGATCCTGAAGAAATAGCTATTCGCGGTACTGCTACTCACTGTATAACAAGATTTCTTATTGCAACTAAAGATCAAAAAGACCCAGCAGAAAAAGAAAAACTACTCATCTATGTTAATCAGATTGTTTTTGCATCAATTAAACGTGGTTTATTAAATCATTCTGAAATGATACGTATTGAATTTGTAAATGCCTTGAATGAAGCAATTAAAACATTCCCTGAATTACCAAACTTTTCTACTTTAGTACCTTTACTTGGTGACAATGATGAAGAAGTCAACTTTTTCAATAATATCTATCATATACAAGTACATAGACGTTTACGTGCTATGGCTCGTTTAAGTGATTTATCTCAACAGCACATCATATCAATTTCTTCAATCAATAATGTATTGCTTCCTATTGTATCTGGTTTCATTTATCAAAGTGATCGTCAACTTGATCACAATTTAATCCATCAAGCTATTACTACTATTGGTACTCTTGCAAAATGTTTACCATGGGGGCATTATTATAGATTACTTTCAAAATATTTGGCAATGGTTTCACGCAAAGAAGAAATGGAAAAGATCTTTGTTAGACTTGTAACAAATGTATTAGATGCATTCCATTTTGATATATCTCAAGTAGAAATTAATGATGAAAAAGCAGCCAAGATTATGGGTGAACAAAAAGTAACTATTAATTATTTAACACATCGTGAAATCGTTAATAGAGCTAAAGAACAAAAATCTGAAAATGAAGCTAAAGAAATCATGAACCTTGAACCTGATGAAGAAGATGAAAAAGTAAATGAAGATGAATCAGTTACAAATGAAAAAGATAATAATGAGAATGACAATGAAAATAAAGAAGAAGGAGAAAAAGAACATGATGTTGAAGAAAAAGAACAAGAAGTAGAAGAAGAAGAAGAAGAAGAAGTTAATGAAGAAGATAATAATGAAGATAGTACACCAGAATTTAGTAGACAACAAGCTCAAAAAATTCATGACACTTTGATTATTAAAGTATTACCTGAATTAAATTCATTTATCAGCAAAACTAAAAGCAGAAAATCCGTCATTTCTCGTATGCCAGTTGCTTTAGGTATTGCAAAACTTCTCCGCCAGCTCCCAGAAAAATCATTACGACTTAATTTACCTGGATTACTTACTATTGTTTGTCAAACTATCCGCAGTCGTGCCCAAGATGTTCGTGATATTGCAAGAGATACATTAATCAGCATTAATACATTCCTTGGCGTTTCTTACTTCCAATACATTGTTAAAGAATTAAAAACAGCTTTATTACGTGGTTATGAATTACATGTTTTAGGATTTACGGTTAATGCTCTTATATATGATATGTCATCACGTATCAACACTGGTGATTTAGATTATTGTATGGAAGATATTGTTCAAGTTTTAATCAATGATATATTTGGTAAAACAGGACAAGAAAAAGAAGCTGAAGGAATGACCGGAAAAATAAAAGAAGCTAAAAGTCGTCGTAGTCCTGCTTCTTATGAAATACTTGCAAGATTTATTAAATTTCCAAATATTGGAACTTTATTATTACCTCTTAAGGACATCATGTCTGAAACTCAAAGTTTGAAAATATTACAAAAAGTGGATGATTTGTTTAAAAGAATTGCTTTAGGTTTGGTACGAAATGCAGCATTTGATTCAATTGAAATTTTAGATTTTACAAATAATTTGATCTTGGAAAATGTAGATGCATACAAAGCAAAAGCAAAAGTTAAAGTCACTAAAACACAAATGGAAAAAAATTTTGAAGTTCAAATGAAACGAGAAGTTAATGAACCAGTAGATTATTTATCTGTTAATTCGCATCGTTTTGTCTATTTTGGATTATCATTACTTAACTCAGCTTTAAAACGTGAAAAATATGACTTATCTAATGAAGAGTATTCATCAAGATTAAATACATTAGTAACCACAGTTGGTAATGTTTTATATTCAAATCAAGCTGCCAATATTTCTTTAGCAGCAAAAAACATGTGCATTTTATATAGATTGCCACTTTCAGCTGTTAATGATTCAGTCATTGTAGTCATTAAACGTATCTTCCAATTACTTAAACATTCAACAAATACAAGCAATACTACAGTACAATCATGTTTCAAATTATTAACTGTTTGCATTTTAACTAAAAAAGCATATTTAACTGATCATCAATTGACTTACCTTATTAACATTATTCGACCTGATTTGGAAGAACCCGAACGAAGAGGAACAGCATTTGGATTAGTCAAAGCCATTGTCACAAAAAAATTTGTTGCTCCTGAAATGTATGATCTTATGGATATTATTGGAAACATTTTAGTCACTAATCAAACACCAGAAATTCGTGAACAAGCCAGATCTTTATACTTCATGTTTTTAATGGATTATCCTCAAGGAATTGGTAGATTAAAGAAACAAATGGCAACAATTATTAAAAATTTAGAATATGTTCATGAAAGTGGACGCGAATCAGTCATGGAATTATTACATCATATCATCAATAAATTTGGTGATGAAATTTTAGCTGAATTTTCTCAATCTATATTATTAGCTCTTATTATGCAATTGATTAACGATGAATCTGCAAAATGTCGTGAAATGGCTGCTGAATTAATTAAATCCTTACTCTTACGTATGGAAAATGAAATCGATACAGTTTATAAACTTTTAGATAAATGGATGGATAGTAAAAAACCTAATTTACAACGTGCTGGATGTCAAGTTTATGGATTGGTTATCGATGCATTTGGTCAAGATTTTAAGGTAAGATTATATACTTGATACATAAAAAATAAAAATAAAAGACTAATACAATTTTTCTTTCTAAAAAAAATAGTTGGCACCACAGTTAATTAATCGTTTAGCAGGATCAATTGAAAATAGTCGTAAAGTATGGATGGATGCTTTAAAGAAACAAGCTGACCAAAAGGAAGATTTTGATGGTGATGATGAAGAAGAAAATGGCATGGATATAGATGTTCCATGGGAAGTTGGTTATTATAGTTTAAATTCTTTTGCCAAGGTAGCATCCACTTTTCCTAATTTGGTTCATGATGAAAACACAATATCTATATGGCAAGGTGCTGAAACACTTCTCTTACATCCACATTCATGGATAAGATCATCAAGTTCAAGATTGTTTGGTGTTTACTTTTCTGGAATTGATCCAGTTGAGCGCAATAGTTATTTAAATCGACAAGTTCTTAGAAGATTATCATATGATTTCGTAGAACAACTTAAAAGTCCTTATATCACTGAAGATAAAGCCAATCAAATAATTAAAAATTTATTCTTTATTGGAAAATGTTTGTATCATTTACCAAAAGATGAAGACATCTCAACAGCTGAAAGTAACGAAGAAGAAAAAGATATGGAAGATGTAACCATTGATAATGAAGAAGGAAATAACAATTCAGTTGATAAACAACAAGATCAATCATCATTATTATGGTTATTCCATAAAGCCTCTTATACTGCTCGTGGTGGCGGTAAAAATCAAAGCAAGAATTTCTTGATGGTAAGTTTTTTCTTTCCTTTTTTTTTAATATACGCATTAGTAAAAACTTTTTATTAATATTATATATGTTTAATATTATAGCGATCATCTATTTTTAAATGGTTTGCAGCAATGTGTAATATTATGAAAACTGAAGATATGCCTCCTTATCTATTTTCTATTATTGCTCCTATTTATTTTACTGTTAATGGTCAAGAAAGCAAAGAAGAAGGATTTGGTAATTATATATATGAATAATTTAAATTTAAATAAATTATATACACTCTCTACATGAATTAAAAAAAACTAATATGTATTTTTTTATTATTATTATTTAGCAAATTTGAAAGATCTTGGAAATGAAGTATTAAATTTAGTGCAAAAGAAAGCTGGACCAACAGCATATTTTGCAGTCTATCAAAATATTAGACAACATTCTCAAGATGTAAAAGTGGAAAGAAAAACTAAACGTGCTATTGAAGCTATCACTAATCCTGAATTGGCAGCAAAAAGAAAAATGGCTCGTAACTTGAAAAAACCAAAAAAGCGAGTTCGATTTAACAACAATTAAATAATTACAAGCTCATATAATAATTAATCAAGAAAAAAAAAACAATAACTAAAATGTTTGCATTTATTTTCATAAGATATTCTACATCTTTTCTTTTAAAAAAAAATTATTACTATTATTAATAATCATTGTACTATTATAATATATATTTATATATTAGTAAATGTATATAACAAAAACCATTTATCATTTATTCAAATAAAATTCATTCTATAGATAAATTTTACATTTCTATCTTAAAAAACAATTATTAAAAGAATAATCAAATCATATTCCACCATAATATTTTATATATGAGTATATACATAATAAAAAAACATTATGCAAAAAAATAAAAATAGCGGACACTCTTTTTATAATTATTTTAGATACTAATAAAGTTTTTCGATTTTTTATAGCCTTTAATTCTTCATTCATCTGTTTTATTAAAATAAAAAACATGCTGATGTAAATCATCCATAAAAATCAAAAGTTTAGAATACATCTTATTTTATATAATTCATTTTTTCTAATAGGTGTTTTAAAGATAAACATAAAAAGCAAAAAAGAATGGCTAGTTGAGATAACCATCATAAAAATATATACTTCATATTATATTTTTGTGAATATTATGCAAAATATATATTGTATAGTAATAAAATAGAATTTATTACTTTAATAGAAAATAGCAAATAAAAAGGAAAAATAACTGAATTCCTATTTTTGGGTAAAAAGTATATTATTTGGATTTTTTCATTGTTACTCTTTTTTTTCTTTCTTTCTTCTCCTTTCTCTTCTTCACTTTTTTTTAATATATATACAAGCATCTTAAAACACAGATCAAGAGGGTAAATGTGGTAATAATTTTTATTTAAATATTAAGAGATCTAATATGATCATCTTTATTTAAAAATTAAGAGGATAAGTATGACCATGAAGTTATTCTTCTAGTTACATATGCCTTATAAATTAAATTAATTTATATTAAATATATAAATAATATAATAATATTTACAGATGATGTTTTTTTTTCTTTCAAGATTACTTCACTTTGGTAATTCTTGTATTTTCTTTTTCCTTTGATTGAATATTTTTGTCTGATTAATTTTTTTCACACTACCTTGTTGATCTGGTTAGTTTCTTTGAATAATTACGCTTTGGATGTTTTTGTATCATTTTTGATGCTTCTGAAATTGGTTTTGGTCTACCGGGTGTTATTATTATTATATTTTATTTCTTTCTTATACGTAAATATATATATATTTAATTTACTCATTAAATATTCTTTATTTTAAAATCATTCGGTTTAGCATATTTATTAGTAGTTAATGATTTATAAAAATAAAAAAAAAAGAAAACGAAGAGTTGAATAGTTGAAAAAAATAATGAAATTATCATATATATTTGCATATACTATGGAGAACACTTCATTACAGATACAATAAAATTACAATAAATATGAAAAATTTAAACTCGACACTTTTATTGTATTTTCATTAAAAGCTAGGTTACAAGTTAGATATTTTATAACTTTACTATAAAAAATGTTCTTTTCATTTCTTGTTTTAATTGAATTTTTTGATTTTCTGATAATCATGCTTTTTTTTTTATTCGTCCATTTTCGTATGATAATAAGAAGCATTTTGCTATAAAAAATCAAAAACAGATAAAAAATTTAAAGAGATACACTTTTTTATTCCTATGGAGGTAAAGCAGTATAAAGCACTTGATCACGTGACCATGAGTAGTGTGGAGGCAAGTATCAGACCATGTGGCTTTTACTGTGAGCGGTGTGGTGTTAATTTTTTACAATGGTTAAATTTCCACCTACTTTCAAAAAAATGGAGGTCAGCATTTGAAGAAAATCATACTAAATTTTTATGCAAAATGAACCAAAATAGAAAAAAAATGATTTGAAAAAAATAAAAAGCAATCAAAAAAGTAGCATAAAAGGATACCTAAAAAGCCAACATCACTAAATTTTGCAAAAAAAATTGGATTACCGTATTTAGGACACAAAATACCTTGTATATGTTTTTGATATTTTTGTAAATCTAGTGATGTTTTATTTTTTTTAAGTATCCTTTATTTTTATGCTAATTTTTTATTACTTTTTCAATTACACTTCTTTAATTTACTATTGTCTTATGAATATATATTTTTTCTTTTAGTTATTTTTTATTTAACTATTTTCAATTTAATTGTATCTTTTTTTTCAACTCTCTCTATAAATTTATTTTCAATTTAATTGACTTTACATTTACGTTTCTACATTAGATTGATTTTTCTTTTTGTTTTTTTTCGTAAGTTTAAGTTTGCAATTTGTTTCTTTTATATAATGAAATTTTTATTTTGTATTTTCATCTAATTAAATTTGAATTTTTTTTTCATTTAATTCATTTTTTTCTTTTTTTTTTTTTCATTTGATTCATTTTACATAAAAATTTATCGTGGCTCTCTTCAAATGACCATTGTAAAAAATTAACACCATACTACTTCCAGTAAAAGTCACGTGATCTAGTGCACAAACCTTTACTACGCCCAAGCCAGTGTAAAATATCACGTGCTCCGCTGTCATTTTTAAATTTCGCCTTTGGTCGGAATTTAAAATATTGGTTATTTTATTTTCTTTGACACCAATTTTATTTATTTTACTTGATTAATTCTTTCTATTTCTTTTCTCTCTATCAGTTTTTATTTTTATTATTAAAAGTATTGCTTATTCGACATTTTTTTTTATCAAAATATATTTTTCATTTTTCAAAAATGGGTAATTAGTGAAGTTGATTACTTAATATATTGATAATTATACTATTAGTATTATTAGTTGCATATATATATAAATTAAATATGGTAATGGCGTGTTTTATTATGTTTTTTTTTATTTATTTATATAAATTTACAATAATAATATAGCAATAACACTAAAAAATTCATTATAAGGTGTACATTGAATCTATTTCATCTATTTCCTTTTTTTAATATATAGTTAAAATTGATATTAATCTATTTTTTTTTTATTTCTTTCCAGATTGTTGCTCTGATAATTTAAGATATTGTTTTTGACGTTCATCCAATACACGACGTTTATTAAAATATTCCACCTATATAATAATATATAACATATTGTAATATATATAAATAAATAAATATGCTTTTTTTTTTCTTATATATATGTAATTTTTTTTTCTTTTTTTTACCCAGCTTGCCATACAGGCATTTTCATATAATTTTTTTAAGTCAAGACAAGCAGTAGCTCGTTCAGGGTTTTTCTCGATTAAAGTGGGATCAATAATGTTTAATTTATCAAGACAAGCAAAATAATCGTCTCTCACTTTCCAGCATTTTTTACGTTCTTCACGGGTAGGTGGTTTATCAGTAGTTGGTGGTGGTGACATTATATTTAAAATTTGAATAAATTAAAAAAAGCAATAAGAAAAAGAAAAAGGAAAAAGAAAATTGGAGAAAAACAAACAATAATAAAAAATAACGGAGTTTTAAAAAATGATTTTATTTTAAATAGAAAAATCATGCTGGTTATCTATTTTATATGTATAAACTATTATTTATTATTTTAATAACAGTATATAGTAAAAGTGGTTGATTTTTTTTATATATGTAAAATAAAATAAAATAAAAGAATATTATAATAGCAATATATATAAGGTAAATATATATATAGGTAAAAAATAATATAGCTACTAAAATTTAAATATATATAAATATATATATATATATTCCCCTTGCTTTTTTTATAAGTATATATATTATAAATGCCATATATATATATAAATTATATAAAGAAACAAAAAAAAAATAATTGATGATGGCAAAAAGGAGATAAAGAAAAAGAAAAATGGAAAAATAAAATAAAATAAAATAAAAATAGGAGCTAACATGAAAAAAAAAAATTAAAAAGGGGAAGAATATTGATTATATATAAAAAAAAGCTATGTTCAAGTTATAATAATTATGATAATAAATAATAATAATATATAATAAATTATATATGTATGTGTAATATGATAGGAGTAAAACAAAAAATAAAAATGTAAATAATGATAAATGAAAAAAAGGTATTATTTTTTTTTAGTTATAATATTTCTATATATATATATATATATTTATATATATAGATGATTATTATTGTTCTTCTAAATGTTTAGTAGATGACTCCACATTATTAGTAGGTAACACTTGTTCATTAGCCTTTTGACCTTCTAAGACCCATTTCTTTAAAATTTCTACTTCAAGATTACCAAGAATAAGTTGTTCAACATGGTATAATAAAAGAGGAGTTGATAAGACACCAATGGTACCTGGGTCACCATTTTGATATAATACGTTAATCAATGGAACACCCATAGCAACCGTTTTAGTAGCACCACAATACTATTATTTTAAATAATAATAAATTTGTTAAATAAAAATTTCTAATGAAAGTAATAATAACGATACTTTATTATTATTACTTACCATGACAGCTACAGTATCTTCTCTTGAGTATCTTAATTTTTTAATCCAATTAGGAGTATTAATGAATCCAGGTAAAGGCAATCTAGCCAAGAAAAGACAAAGTAAAGAAAAGCTAACATAAAAGATAGCATTAATAATGGCAACAACAATGATATCTTTAGCGGTGACGGCAGAGAAGGAACCAGAAGCAACAGCATCCGAAAAGACAGACCAAACCATAAGTAATAAAGCAATACTGCTAATATCAGATAATCGCCACTTTTCTTTAATTTTAGCAACTTCCTCGGAAAACAACCATTGGATGATTTGACCCACAATTAAAGGAATTAATACTGTTAAGCCTAATTGTTTTAATACAGATACCATATCGACTACACCTCCTACTTGATTTTGGCTTTCATCTTCAGGTGTGGCATCTAAAAGCGGATCTTGAAAGGTAGATACTAAAGCGGGTGATACAAAGATACCTAATATATATTTATATAATAAAAATAAATAGTCGTATTCTTGTTTTTCTTTTTTCTTCTTTTGTTGATTTAGTTTGATTTTATTATTATTATTTACCTAGTACATTTCCTAAAGCAGCGTTCATTAAAGCTATATACATTTATAATCCATTAGTATAGTTTAGCATTATTATTATTATTTGTATAATATCATTTAGTGTAAAAAAAAAAAAGATCCGTTAGAAAAAAAAAAGGCTTATGAAAATAAAATAAAATACACTATTTGTTTACTTGATTTATTATATATTTATATATTTGTATTCTTCTTTTATTTTTTATTTACCAGAAGCCTCATTTCCTTTAGCATTTTTGGTCATGACGACATTAGAAGAAACAGTCGTTGGGGTACTAGCAGCAATAACAACACCAATTAAAAGTAAAGAACTAAGAGGAGTTTTTAACTTGAATAGTAAGATAACTAAACCAAAGACAAAGAAAGGGATAATAACCAAATTAACCACTTGAATTAAAAAATGTAATCGAATACGTAAAATGGTTTGTGCTAATATTTTAGTTCTTAAAGAAAGGCCAGATATTAAGAAAATAATAATGACAGCACCTATATATATATATATATTTATATATATATTTATATATTTATATAAAAAAAAATCGGTTAAAAGAAAAAATGATATTCCAACTTTATTTTATTTTTATAATTACCCCATTTAATTGAATATTCAGCACGAAGATAGCCACCTTTTTTTGCAACATCAGGAAATTGAGAAGCCAATAAAATAACAAAAGCTAAACCCAATAAAAACCAGTATTTTTTTAATAAGGCTTTTACTTTAGTTTTCGTTGATGGACCATTATCATTTTTATTATTATTATTATTATTATTATTATTATCATCATCATTTTGTTTTTGTGAAGCAATAGTGATTGATTTTTCAGAAATTGACATTGATCTTTTTTTTCCAATATCATCATCACTTTCACTTGATTGTGGTGGAATGGTCACTTCACTACCAAATGAAGTATGTGATTTAAGTTTAGATTCATTCATCATTAAATTAAAAAGTCCAAAAAATAAAGAAGGATTTTTGTTGTTACTATTGTCGGATAATTTCTTCTTTAACATAAAAAAAAAATGTATGTCTTTTACGTATATGTATATATATATATTAATTTAATTTAATCAATATATATCTATATCTATATATATATTTATAGATAGATAGATTGATATGTGTTACAGTATATCTAAAATATATAAAAGGTGAAAGAAATTAAAATGGGATGATTAAGGAGATTTTTATGATTTTTTGATGTTCTAAAATATATATTACAATTACTTTTTGTATTTACAATATGTTGATGCTTTTCTTTTTTTTAGAAGTGAGTTAAAAAAAAGAGATAAAAAAAGGAAAGAAAAGAAAAGAAAGAAAAGGCAAAAGAAAAAAAAGAAATGAAATTAAAAAAAAAAAAAGAAAAGAAAATAAAAATAAATAAACAAATAAATTTAAATAATAATAAAAAAAAATCAAGGTTTATGGCTTTTTTTTATTCTGATTTTATTATAATTATTGATTTTTTAAGATTAGCTAAAAAAATAATCCTTTTATGGATTGTCAAATATAAACTCAAGGGGCAACATTAAAGAAGAGGGGGGAGAGTGAAAAAGTGATAATCGAAGTATTCTTCATAAGGAGATGAATAAGCAATTTAAAATAGAAAATAAATAGCAAAAAAAAAACCCATAAAAAAGGAGTTTAGAGAGGAGAATAAGGTCAAAAAGCCATATAAAAAAATTCATTGTATTATTTTTTTTAACCTATTCTTTTTTTTGTTAAAAAGATTAATGAATTCCCTTTTTATAACACGTATTTTATATCTTTTTTTTTTTTTTTTTTTTTTTTTTTACCACATTCATAAGGGAGTTAAAAAAGAAAAGTTCATCTTTTTTTTTCGATTTGGGGGGTTGGAATATTAAGATATACATATATTTGATCATTTCATCCACCCATAGACACTCACTTCTACACGCCTTTTAAAAAAAAACGAGGGATTTAATGCCAAGAAAAAAAAAATAACGATTATGATGCATGTCATTGAATAATTCAATTCATTAAATAATATCATTTTTTTCTTTCTTTCAAACATATATATATATATATATCATCTTTCATCATTATTATTATCCATCTGCTTTAAGTTTTGAAACTCCGTCGCATGATTTTTACTTTCCAGGAATGTTCTTAACTGTCTATTTTTTTCCCGCTTAGATAATTTTTATATACAAATATAATCCCTTTTTTTTAAACTTGATCTTCACAATTTCTTTCTCTTTCTCTCCCGATTTAAGTCATATTTCTATTATAGTAGTATGTAAATTGCATAGCTTAAATAAATTCTTCGATTTTGTAGTTTTTTTTAATATTTACTTTTTGACATTAATATCCAAAATAGTATATTTTTACTTAAAAAAAAAGTAGATTAGAACTTTAATTTCGTTATTGATACGAAAAAAGAAAAAAAGAAAAATATTATCATTAAATTTTCAACATGTTTCTTTTTAAAAAAATCTATTATATATATGTATATTAAATAAGACTATGTAATATACATTTATATGGCATTGCTAATCTTTCTGCACTTTTTTTTTTTGGTTATAAGATCATTATTTATTTATCGATTAGATATTGATTTTTATTTTTATTATTATTATTAATGATTTTACATCAATAAAACAAAATAAATACATCTATTTAAATGAATTTTTTCTTATTTCAACTTATCCAATTATATATAATAATTTCTATTTTCTGATCAAAAGAAGAAAAAAAAATGAGATCTTTTTTTACTCCACTAAATATTAATATTTTGAATAAACTCAAATTAAATTTTTTTTTTATATATATACTACTCCTTTTTTTTCTTTTTCCTGGTTAAAAGATTGTTTATTAGAAAAGTAAATGGAAGTTACGTTCACTTCTATAAACATATCATCCCCCGAAATAGTTATTTTATTAACCATTCTTTTTTAAAATATAAGAGATGAAAAATAAAATAACGTCATTTACTATTTCATTTTAAAAAAAGTATATATATAAACTTTAATAATGCATAGTAACAAAAAAAAAATATCGTAAAAAATAAAGATGTTTATCAAATAATTCAAATCATTGTAATAAATAAAAATAACAACACACATATATAAATATATAAGCACACGTAAATAATCATAAAAGAAAACAAAATATATAAAAATAGATCACCCTAATTAACAACACTAACAACACTGAAAATAATAGTATTAATAATATTAATAAAAATAAACTTAAAAATATTTTTATTCATCTTGTATATATGACAAAAAAAAATTATTACCAAAAATAGTAAAGAACGTGGTGGCTATTAATTACATAAAAAAAAAAGATAAAAAAAAAAAAGGGATGCCCTTTTTTAATCTTAAATCGTAAAAATTGAGTGTAAAAAAAATAAGGAGTATGAAATCATTTCTACTTTTTTTTTCTCATTGTTACAGAAAGATGAAATTGAAATTGTACATAGTAAAAAAAAATATCATATATATAAATGATGTACACTTCTATATATATAAACTAATATATGTATCATAATATGAGTTAACTTCAGGTATTTTATGCCATAAAATATGATTTATTACGTATATTAAATAACTTTTTAATAAAAAAATTTAAGTAGTCCTTTTTTTCTCTCTCTTCATAACAAATGGATACATGATTGATAACATTTTTATTCAAGTAATAATAAAATGATGATAATGGTTGATAAAAAAGAAAAGTTCATTTAATTAGCATTTCCATAACATAATAGTTGTTTATTCTTTTCCTTATAAAGTAAAAGATTTGCTAGAATGCATTTTATTTATGTGATACAGTATATGTAATCTATATTAAATTAAAAATATGAATGATGATCTCATTATTATTTTATCCGAGGTTACTACTTTGTTTATTCAAATAAATAAATAAATAAATAAAAATCCCAAAAAAAATGTTTGTTTTAGTCAATTTTACTGAAAAGAATGCATTATATCCAAATGGTCATATATAATGATAGTTGGTAGTGAATAAAAAAATAGTAATAATAATAATAATAATTCTATTTCGTTTTATGATAATCTTCCTTTGGAATATTTATATATATTTGCTTTTAATCACTTCAAATTCATTATACTAATTTAAATTTATTTTCATTCAAAAGTAGTTATAAATAATCATACTTTAAAACAATTGAAACTTTTTATGCATTAAAAGAAAAAAAAAAAATGGAATCAAAATTTTAAAAATTAAAATAATCATTTATCTACAAAATAGTTATTTTTTTTTTATATAAATAAAAATACATATTGTTTTTTTTACTGGTTTTTTTTTATCATTTTCTTTTTTTTTATGAAAATCAAGCAAGTATATATATGTAAAACATAGATGAAATTAATCCACCTGTGGTTTAATACCTAAGAGTTGGCAAGCATGTTTATATCCTTGAATTACTTCTAGATACTTGTTTTTAAATAACTTTTTCACTGTTTGGATGACAAGTATATCAGTGGATTCATCACCTAATAAAAATGCATCTTCTTCACCTATCCATCCCCTATTTAAATAACAATGAATGAATAATAAATAGTCGTTAATAAAAAATAATAATCAGACTTATAATTTTTATTGTTATTTTCTTTTTTTAACTTACCATCGATGAATTACAGGTACTTCATAAAATTCTACTAATACAGAATGTGAAGGTGTTCGATTTGATAAAATGCTATTGCTAATTTTAACTGAACCCGTATCAACAATCTAAGTTTATATATATATATGTATATATATAGAAATAAATTAGATGAATATATTATATATATATGCAATAATAAAAAAAAAAGTAAATAGATAATTACTTTAGCAGGATGAGCAGGAAAACCAGGTACACGAGCCCATACAATTTTTCCAGGTGTAGTAGTACGTAATTCTTGTTTGATAGGTTTGAATGTGGGTGAAAGGATTTTTTTCTTTAAAAGGTTTTTACGTAATGATGAGCCATCTTTTTTTACTTTTGGAGATACATGTGATTTAGTCATTGTTTTTTCCTTTTCTTCTTCTTGACTTTTTTCATCTTTTACTTCATCATTTTCATCATCTTCTTTTTTGATACTAGTATTAATGTTAATATCCTGTGAAGAGGATGGTGTTCTTCTAGTTGATTTTCTTTTACGTTTAGATGATGTACTTGACTTAGATGATTTGTCGTGATCATCATCATCATTATCATCGTCATTATCAGAAGATGAAGATGAAGAAACGATTACATATCCTTTAACGGTAGGTGCTGTTTTACTTTCTTTATAAGATCCTTCTTCGTAAGCTATAGGTTTGATTTCAAAACTATTCGTTAAGAGTTTCCTTAATTCTGAATTCAATTTACGATCTTTCATATTCTTTACCGTTGGAATAGTTAAATCATTCGCCCCTGAACTTCTTGTTCTTCTTCTAAGTGAAGACGACGATGATGTCGATGATACTGTTGAAGAAGGAGATGAAGAAGAAGCTTTTATTTGTTGCTTTTGTTTTTCTTCTTTAGATCTCGCCGATTTACGCGTTGACCGATCATTAGAATGTTTTTTTGATGATAATGAGAACGGTGGTGTTGATGTTTCAATATCTAATAACTCTTCATCTGTTGAAGAAGTTGGTGATAAAGCTGTAGATATGCTTGGTGATATGGATGATGATGATATTGTTCCAGCTAAATTTACAGAAGAGGGTGAAGATGAAGAAACTGATGAAGAGGAAGGTGATGATAAAGAAGATGATGATGATAAAGATGATGATGATGATATAGGTGATGTATTAGAATGATTGGATAATGATCGTGTAGTAAGTCGTCTTGTTTTTCGTGGATTTTTTTCAAGTTGAGAATGATTTATAGATTGTGGGTTTGAACGTGTGCTTCGTCGATTTGAAGCTGAGGAAGTAGTAGAATGTTTCTCTGAAACTTTTTCTCTTTTTCTTTTTAATAGATTTGATTTAGAATTAGCTTGCTGTGTTTCTGATGCATTTGTAACTATACCTTTACTTTCTGCTTCTGTTGATGGTTTAAGTTGTTGAAGTTGGTGATGATGATCAGCATCTGTTTCTATTTCTTCCATTTTAACCACAACTTCGTCTTTCAATGGTTTTATTTCTTCTGATAATTTATATTCAAATATTTCAGGATCAATACCAACAGATAAAGTCCCAGATTGTACAGATATTTCCAATGAATTAAATTCCTCTCGTGCTTTTTTCATTAGTTTTTTAAATTCATCTTCCATGCGTTGTGCCAATTTATAATAAGCTGTATCCGATCTGTTGTAAGTTTTACTATTACTCCAAATTAATTCCAAATCAGCCTATATAAATAAATAAACAAACTAAGTATTCATTATTGTTTTACATATTTATATAACTTACTTCAACTGCATCAATAGATTCATATTCATGTGAATGAAATTTGTCAATTATATCTGTGAAACACATTGGATGTTTGATTATATCATGATAATCTGGTGCCATTTCAGTAGTAACTGGGTAAAAAAATAATTCCTTTTTATCCAATCTAGAAAAAAAATATTAGATTATATGGTTTTACTTGATAATATATAAAAAAATAAATATATGCAATACTTACTCCATCAATTGATTTAAAATAGGTTTAACGATATATTCTACAGGGAACAAGATCATATCAATATATTCTTTTTGTTTTCTTATTCTATCTAATTTTTGTTTTTCACGTTTTTGTACTTGTTCAGATAACATTCGTACTCGTTCCAAATCAGATCTCAAGGTCATCATTGCCTAGAATTGTAAAAAAAAAAAAAATTAACACTTGCATTTAATATATTAAAATAATTATTTATTATTATTTTCTTTATTATTACCGATGCTCTATGAGCCTTTTCAACTTCACTTTGCTTCATTAATGAGGATGATGCTGTCCATGGCTATTAAAAAAATAAAATAAAATAAAATAATTACAAAATTATTACTATCATTACTATTTTTTTAATATATATATATATATATATATGTGTGTGTTTGTTCCTGATAAACTTACTTCAAGATGAAGGCGCTTAAGTAAAGGAGCACCACGACGTGATTCACGTTTTAAAGACCAATAACGGCAAATACTTGTAATAAGTTCAGCTCTTTTTCTCAAATTAGTTTGTTGACGTACGCATTTTAATGTTTCCAATTTATTTAATATATAGTCAGGAGCCACTGGAGCACCAGCCGAATAATGATGCTGATGAGCTCTTGCTGCTTTTAAACTAGGTGTAAGTTTAGTCATTGTAGTGGTAGTAGTAGTAGATCTTCGTTTTCTTTTTTTTAATGATTGATTATTATTATGATAACCTTTTCTTTTATTTTTATTTCTATAAACAGACGAATATCTTTCTTCTTCATAACCATTGCCATCATCATATTCAAATTCATCATCTTCATCTTCTGTATTTGATTGAAAATCAGAATCACTAGTATCATCATTATCATCATTTTGATATCCTGCTAATTTTGCTTCTTCTTCTAAAAATTCATCAATATGACGCATTCTTGGTATACAATTAGAACTAGGTAGACCTTTATTTCTTGGTGATTTTGGATCAAGTACTTCCTGAGCTGCTAAAACACATTTTTCTACATCCACTTCTTCTCTATAATCACGTGGTGTATGTTTATCACAATAAGCTTTAAGAGCTACACCATCTTGTTGATTGCCATGAGATTTCATACGCATACATAATCGAGCCCATCTTGCACAGGTTACATGAAAAGCTGTAAAGCAGTGCTTATTATCACATTGAATACAAGCACCTTGCTTTTTACGACATATGTAACAGGATAACTTCCATCGACTTTTAGGAATACTTTCAATATTATCAATTGGTTCCATATAAATAATATTACTAACATCCACTTCAGGTATCCAAAGGGCACAAAGTAAATGACTCCATTTATTTGTATTGGTTTGTTTAAAAGCACCACCTTCATTTGGACAGAATAAGCATGAGACAGGTTTATCTGGTGAGACTATACATTTTCGACATAACCATTGACCTTCAGGAATATAAGGTACACCATAACAATCTATTTTTTTAATCAAAGAAAAGAGTAAAAAAATTAATTCATATAAGATTTACATCACATATATATACTATCTTTTACATTATTTACTATTATTATTATTATTACTATTATTATTTATTATATTTTTTACCCTGATGTACAGCCAAATTACACCCATCACAAAATACTATTGCATTACTATTTTCACATTCACCATCATCACATATAGCACAGGTAGAATCTTCTGGCAAAGTTGGCTCTTCATTAATTTGTTTAGGAAGATGTTTAACCTACAGAAAATTAATTTTTATTTTGAAAGGGGTTTTTATTAAATTTATAAAATTAAATATTAAACCTTTTTTTTTTTTTTTTTTTTTGAACTATTACGTATTTACTTACTAAATCAAACCACTCCTTTTCTAATTTATCCATAATATTTTCAAAAAGAGCACATGATACTTCACCAAGGTTATCTTTTTTACGAATGGCATTAAGAATTTGCAACCATGCTTCATCTATAATATTATAAATAAAATATTTTTATATATTTATACATTTTACCCCTATATGTACTTTTTTTTTTTTTATCTCTGATCATCCATCAATGATATATATTTACCTTGTTCATCCATATCATATTCTACCGTATCAAATAATTCTTCTTCAGTTGGTTCTATTAATAATAGTAATAATCAAAAATAAAACATACAAATATACAAATATTAGTTTATAAAATCTATGATCATTGTATATATGTATCCTTTTACTAATTATTCTCTTCTTATTTTTTAATTTTATTATTTATTACCAATATAACGAATATAGTGATTTTCTGGACGTTTAAAAACAACTACATCAAGATCAGTATTTTCTTCTGTAGCATTTTCATCCACTCCATTCATATTGTTTGATCCACTTTCATTTTCATTTGTTTTCTTTACTGCTATTTTTGAATTTCGACTTTTTCTTTGCCTTTTATCATCATTATCATCATTATTCTCTGAATTTTGAATATTTTCTGAAAGTGATTCTCTGTTGGTTAATTTAATGAATCTAGGTTTTGGTAGTGTATGAAGATTTACAGAATGGCTAGATGATGGATTTTCTTGATGGTGATTATAGTGCTGAGTATCATTATTATTACTTTTATTGATGCTTTTATTATAATTATTGTCATTATTATTGTTACAAGTATTTTTATCATTATTATTTTGATTATTATTGTTATAATTATTATCATTATTATTTATAGTAGTAGTGGTAATAGTATTTGTAGTGATATTAGTAGAAAGGGTTTGCTGATGATCATCCTCATCTTCTTTATTATTAATATTATTATCATATTTATCTTTATTTATTTTAGATTCAGTTGATGTAAATGGCGGTGATTCCGATTGATTTGATAACTTTAATGTTCCAGCATTATTAATATTATTATCTTCATCGTCATCATGATCATCATCGTTTTGTGATTTGATTGGAGTGGTATTTTCTTCTCCGTTATCATCTTTATCTAAAGAAGTATTAAGTAAAGTTAATGGAGTGGGTGTAGTAATTGATGTATCTTCAGCTGTTTCCATATTAGAAATATTAGAGTTGGTTTCTAAATCTGTTAATGAACTAATATTATTGCTACTATTACTCTGATTAGATATACAAGGCGAAAGTTTATCTTCAAAAGTGCTACTATCATTATTTGTACATATTGAGGATGGAGAAGAAGAATAAGAATCTTTTGAATTAGATTGATCAATAATAGCTGCTACTACTGATGTATTAGATGAGTATTCATTATTAATAGGGAAGTCATTGTAACGAATAATAGTTAGTGCTTGTTTGAGCTTTAAAAAAGGAAAAAACTCTTTATATGATCTTTCCTCTCTTGGTTTTATAGATGTATTAGAATGTGTTGTTGTTGCTTTTGTTATAGTATTAGTAGTAGTAGAGGAAGGATGTGCTGTTATTGCTTTTAGGCTCTTTAGTGAATCTAAATCTGTTTTTTGATTATGCGATGATGTTAAATCTGACGTTATAGAAGGTGGTGAAGCATCTAGATTTATATTATTTGGTTGATGTCGTTTTGGAGGTCGCCCTCTTCTTCCACCACGTCCGCGGGTTTTAAGTGACATGAAGATTTACTGAAACAAGGGTAAGAAAAGGAATAAAAAAAGAATAAAGAAATCCCTAAATAAGAATCCAAGTTTAATAAGATCACTATTATTAGTAATAATATAATAATAATAATAAAAAATCATTAATAACACATAATAAATATCAATCAAAGCACTATATTATTATTTTATAATAGTTTCCTATGTTTATAAAGCAGATCATTTAAACGTTAAATCAAACAGAAAAACTGCTATTGAAAGCGCGTATTCTTTTTTTATTCTTATAAACAACTACAATAATAATAATAACAATAATAATAGTGTAATAGTAGTGATATAAAATTACCTTATAAAAAGTTAATTATAAATCAGTGTAATAATATTAAATGATGAAGGATATAATGATGAGAGTAATAAGTTAAAAGATAAATAGTAATATTATAAAGTACAATAATAAAATAAAAAGGGGAAGGAGAAAAAAAAAAGTGAGCAAAAGAAAAAAGAAAACGGAGTTTTAAAAAGAAAATCCTTTTCTTTTGACCTTCTTATTTTTTTTTTTTATTTCTTTCTTTTCCTTTTATTTTTATTTTATTTTATAATATAGAACGTATATATATATATATATATATATATTCATTATTCTTTAATAATATATATACAATTCATTCATTTTATTATAAGAATATAGATATATTATTATGTTCTGGAGTAATGAAATATTTTGAAGTACTTTTTCTTTAGAAAGAAATAAACTATACATAAAAAAAAAAAAAAAAACAGACATCCTCTAATAGATATTTTTCTTTTCATAACTATATAAAAAACACAGGTACAGAATTGGCACCAACTCAAAAACATTACATTTTAGCCTCTGGTTCCATTCAATTATCACATGTAAATAAACTACAAACAATAATAACTTTAAAAATATCAAATAAGAATATTAATACTAATAAATATATGTAAACATCATATAGGCAACTTTAAATACAGAAAATATTAAACCTGGAAAAACACAACTTAAAGTAATATCTAAAGGCAACGAATATATATTATGTACTTTATCCAAAGATACGGTAATATCAACAATAGAGAAATGATTGCAAAATATATATATATATATATATATATAATTTATTCATAATATTTTTTAGGTCCAAGAACAAAAACTTGATATAGCATTTAATGAAGAAAATGATAGTGATTGCATTTTAACGGTAACCGGAGTGAAGTAAGAATGATATATAATAAATAATCATACAAAGAGTATATGATTATTATTATAGTTTTATTGATAAAAAAAAAAAAAGGATGATTCATTGTTGATATTATCTATTTATTTATTTTATCTATCTATCTAATCTATATATTTAATTTATTTATTGATAAAAATAGTACAATTTCATTGATAGGTAACTTAATTGAAGAAGATGAAGATGAAGACGATGATTATCAATTTGAAGAAGATGAAGAAGATGAAGAAGGCGGAGGCATATTACAATTTCGTGATCCATCAGATAATAGATTTTTGGGTGGATTTGAATTACGCCATTTTGGATTGAAAGTAGATACAGAATTACCAGGTATTCCAGTTGATAATATTGATTTAAGAGAAGAAGAAGAAACTGAAGAAGACAGATCATTACAGTAAGTGAAAATAAAATAAATTGAAACGATATAAAAAGTCAAAAAAGAGATTAAAATAAAAATTATTCATTCTTCGTTTTTTATTCCAATAGTAATAATATTTTACAGGGATTAATTAATGCAATGATAAATTCAGGTGACTCTTATCAAACTGCTAGAGCTAAAGCAGTTAAAAGTAAGTAAAGAAAAAAGAAAAAAAAATCTAGCATATATATAGAAATGATTTGATAAACCATAATTTATTAATGGCAATAAACAATTGTTATTATTTATTTTATTTATTATATAGAACTATTAAAACAGCAAAACAAAGATAAAAACAAAAGCAAAAACAAAAACAAAATTACTAAAAATAAGATTAAAAAATAATAATAAAAGACATTTATTATCATTTGTGTATAGTTTTCTTTTATATAAAAAAATCATATTACTGTATTAAAATCAAATTGTATTCTTATTTTATTAAAAAGAGAGAGAGGATATCATTAACAAAAATTTGGTGAGCTTGGAAAACATTGTGGCCCAGAATAGCCCATAAATCCTATATATTGTAAATCAATATTCTCATCATCAAATTCAGACCTTAATAGCTTTATCAAAACGTATTTTCCTGATCTAAATAATAATAATAATAATAATAATAATAAAGATGGTGATAAATACACTTTTCTTTTCCTTTTCATATTGATCCTATTCTTATTATTACCTATTATCAATATTTATTTCTTGTTGGTTATCATTAACACTAAACCATGCAACTGGATCATGCTCCTCTCTATCTAATACATTTTTTGATTTGCAATATTGCTGATAATTTTCTTTTGTAAAATGATCGTACTGGAAAGTTTCTATATAAACGAAATGATAGAATAATTTAAAACATTTTTCTCTATACCCTTACATAATTATATGATATATATATTTACTTTCAACATCAATTGGATAATGAGAGATAAACACTAAACCATCTTTGCCTAAATAAACAAAAGAAATACATAAAATTTTAAATGTTTATGATTAATAATAATGTTTTAAATAAATATACGAATAGTTCTAATTTACTTACATGGCGCTGTAAATCTAATAAATACAAGTAAAAAAATAAATAAACAAATAAATAAAGTAAAATAAAAAGAAATCAATGTATATACCTATATATCATTATTTATTATTATTATTACCCTTGACCTGGAGATCTAATGATCATCTTAGATAATGTACAATTTTTATCCATAAATCCACGATCACCATTATAACGCAATAATATATTTACAGTACCTGTTCTCCCAGAACTAAAATCACATTTTATAAATATATATATATATATTTATATATATTAATTTAATTAATTTTTCTTTTTATAGATATATATATATATATATACATTAATTTTTCTTTCTATTGATTATTACTTACCAATAAACAGATGAATCATTATTTAATATATTTCTAATATCGTATATAGAACTATATAAATGATACATAAAAATTAAAAAATAAAAAGATATAAATAAATCAAACGGCAACTGAGTTTTAATATGCATGAATATTTTCTTTTTTTAAAAAAAGAACTAAAAAGGAACTGACCTATAACAGCCACCATCATGAGATATTATTTCAAAGTTTAGAGGATATATAGAATGATGGTATTTATTTTTTATACACTTTGTATTAGTATTATTATTATTATTATTATAAGAAGAGGAAGTAAGAAAAGATTCATTAGTAATATTTTCAGTTAAACAATGAGCTGGTGTTAACCATTGATTGGTTACAGTTGTTGGTGGTGATATTAAGTCAGATGAAGATGAGATTTGTCTACGAGATCTAGAAAGTCGAAGTATATGTCTTGGTGGACGTTCTAAAGGTTGTGTAGTTGATTCTTCAATAGAAGATATGACTGGATAATAAGTATATCTAAAGCTTTGTGGTTGTAGATTTGTATAATCGCTGGTTTCAATAGATGGTATTTGGGAATCAAGTATATGTTCAGATTCATTTAATATTGTTTCTGTATCATTTTCGTCAAATACCCATGGTGTACTGATAGGTGAAACTGTTATATCGTTTGTTGAAGGTACAATATCTAAGGAAGGCATAATATTCTTTATAATAAATTATTTATAAATAGAAAAGAAAAACAAAGAATAGAAAGAGAGAGATAAGTAAAAAAAAAAAGATAGAGAAAGAAAGAAAGAAAGAAATTAAAAGTTTCTCCATATTTTTTTTTATCAAACAAAAAGCAAAAATTAAAAATATAGAGGCAATAAAAAAAAAAAAAAACAAAAATGACACTTAAATTCTTTTTTTAGATTAATCTAAAAAGGGAATGACCACCTTTCCCCTTTATATATATATAAAAAATCATTAATATGGACATTTATTATTATTAGTGATATTTTTATTATATTTGAGTTTAATAATAAATTATTAAATGAATAACATATTTAAACTATCATTACTATATTAATATTATTATTGTTACTTTTATTTTCATTATAGTTTCTCTATATATATACCCGAGGTTTAAAAAAAATAATTTATTTTCTATTTCATTTATTCAATTACATCATGTGAATCTTTTATACGTAATTTTTTTTAATCATAATAATCCTATTAAAAAGAAAAGAGTAAAAAAAAAAAAAGCGAATTTACTTATATAAATATGTCACTATCATATATATACTTTTATATATATATATATTTATACTTATATACTTTTTTTCCTTGTATATTAGGATTATCAAATATTAATTATGTAGTGCGCCAATTAAAAATGATTAAAAATAAATAAAAATGTTTCTCCTGATGCCTAAATAAATTAACTGCAAAAAAAAAAAAAATAACAAAGATAATAAAAATAATGATGAAACCAAATATGATAATAATAATAATAATAATATACTAGATATATATGATTTTTATTTTATTATTATTATTATTGTTATTATTGTAATTTACGTCTTGATAAAGCTCTTTGTCTAATTTGTTCAATTTCTTCAGCACGCCTTTTTTGTTTTTCCTTTAATTCATTTTCTTTTTGTAGTTCTATTGCCTGTTTTTGTTCTTCCTCTTGTTGTTCTAATTCCATTTCTTCTACATCAGGTCGATCTTCACCATTTAATCGTGTTTTTGGTAATCGATGGACCCTTTTTAACCCATCACCTTCTTTTACCCAATCCCATACAATTTTACTTACTCCTTTCATTACAGCCTTATTTGTATAAGTGACATGCATATACATAACCCAATTGATATCCCTATATTTGATTTTGTGCTGATCCAACAGGTTATAAAAGGAACAAAGTGGATGTAAATGTAAGGCTAATAATTCCGTAGAACTTGATGATATATTATTTTCATTCCCATGTACTTGTTCCATCGATGCAATACCACCATCCATCAATAAATGTTTATCTAGTGAATAATGTGAGAATACATGTCGATGTTCTGCTCTATTAGCTACATTACTAAAATACCCAGTTAAAAATGATTTTAAAATTGGTACAGCATCTATTTCATCTTTTTGGCTTTGTTGTTGATCATCATCGCCATCATCATTGATTTTATCATATTTCCCTTCTCCTTTTAATGATTTTGACTTTTTCTTTTTTTTCTTAAGTTGAATAGTAGGTGCATGTAAAATTGGTAAATTTAATTTTTTCATAACATCCATTAATTGATCACGAACATGTACTGCTGATTCCAATACTTTTGAATGAACATAATTTTCTTTACACCATTCTCGTTGTGCTTTGATGTCTTTTCTTTTTGATCGCCATATATTCCATACATTAAGATAAGTCATATGATCACCACTATGATGAGAAAAACTCAATTTACATTGTTCTGCTTTGATGGTTAATTGTTCTATTTCTTGTTTATCAAGATGTTGACCATGTTTACCGCGTAAAGAAGGCTGTTTAAAAAGATCTAGTTCCCCAGCTAATAAACTTGCAATAGTAACTACTTCATAACTACAATGATAAGTGGTTGCTGATGTGACTAATACTTTTGATAAAGAAGGTGTTAATGGGAAAGCACTCATTTGATCACCCAATGTTGTTAATTGTCCAACTTCATCAATAGCTCCTAATAGATATAAATGTTTTAAAGCTGTTTTTACCATAGTTGGATCTGGTGGATCAATGAATGGAAAATGTAATACATCAATAATTCCACGTTTTTTTAATCCAAGTACTGTACTAAGCAAACTACTACGTTGTATTTCGGGTATAGGGTTTAATCGCATTGAATTAAAACATTCTTCTTTATATAATCTATATACTTTTCCTGGTGCTGTTCTTCCTGCACGACCAGCTCGCTGGATAGCTGCTGCTTGACTGATTTCTGTCACTAATAAAGCATCCATCCCTGTAGTTGCATCATAAGATTTTTCTTTTATAAATCCAGAATCTACAACATATTTTATACCAGGAATTGTAACAGAAGTCTAAAAAAAAGTCAAAATATAGGGAAAAAAATGGTCATTAAAAAAAATAATTAAAAAAAATGGATAATACAAAAAAAGGATAGTAAAAAAAGATGATTTTTAAAAAAAAGGATTATCAAAAAAATTATATGATTATTATAAGTGTGTTATTTTTTGTGTGTGTTTGTGTGTGTTAATATTACCTGAGCTACATTAGTTGCAAAAACGATTTTCCTTTTTCCATTAGGAGAAGGAGTAAAAACAGCCTTTTGATCCCAAGTTTCCATACTAGCATATAAAGGATATACATTGACTCTATTCAATTGATTTGATTGTTTTGCCTTTTCCATAAAGGCTTTACATGCACGTTCTATATCATGTTGACCAGTTAAAAACACCAAGATATCACCAGGTGAGTCTTTATAACGTTTATGAATATCCCAAGCAGTATCAATAGCTAAATCCACAAAAGAAGATTGTAATGCTGACAAACGTTTAGCTTCTGGTACATAAATAGTTTGAACTGGGAAAGTACGACCAGGGATAGCAAAAAGTGGACATCCATCAAAAAAATCAGAGAATTTTTCTACTTGTAAAGTAGCAGACATGATTAATATTTTAAGATCAGGTCTTAATCGATGTGTTTGTTTTAATAATCCTAATAAAACATCTGTTTCTAAAGTACGTTCATGGGCTTCATCAATCACAATACATGAATATTGTTTTAAAAGTGGATCTAGAGTGGCTTCACGTAATAATACACCATCAGTCATATATTTTAATTTGGTTGACTCATTGGTACAATCATCAAAACGAATGGTATATCCAACTGTAGTTCCAAGTTTAACATTCATTTCTTCACTAACGCGTTTAGCAACTATATATTAATAATAATAAGGAACAGTTTAGAGATTATATATATATATATATATATATACGCATGTTTACTTAAACTATGAATATATACCTGTAATAGCAGCAATACGTCTAATAATAATATATACGATCATATAATAATTAAATTAGTTCAAATACTTAAATACTATTATATTGTGTATGTGTGTGTGTTTGTGTAAAGAATATAAAAAAAATAGTAGATCTTCACCTTGGTTGAGTAACACCTATGCGTTTGACATCTAAACCTTCTAAAATATATTGAGGAATTTGTGTTGTTTTTCCAGATCCTGTTTCTCCAATGATGACTAAAATATTATGTTCACGAATGGCTTCAATTAAATCTTGTTTGTATTCAAAAGTAGGTAGTGATTCTCTTTGTTGTTGAATATTATCCATCATGGTCTATATTTATATTTGAAAAGAAAGAAAGAAGAGAGGAAAAAAAGAGCATATATAATTTTAAAACTCCGCATTTTATTTCTGGACTGGGTCTGAATTTATATCAAGATTGATTATTATATTGATGATCAATCAATATTCAAATATGTGGAATATAAATTATTAATGAAAGAATAGAATTACTATATTTTTTTTTCCTTCGTTTAAATAATCTGTACATTTAAAAAAATCACCTTTCAAAAGAAATGAATATTTACATATATAAAAATAAAAATTAACTCCCAATACAATTCTGTGTAAAAAAAAAAAAATACGGAGATAAAGATTAGTTTTATTAAAGTCTATATTAGGTCGAAGGCTTTTTTTTTTCATTCCACGACAGCTAGATAATAAAAAAACGGTGGTGATCAGTAATATATTTATAAAAAGGATGCTATAATATAATTATTAAAAGGATGCTATATATAAAGAATATAGTAATAATAATAATAATAATAATAAATAGAATAATATGAAATAAAAAGAAGTGGAAGCAAATATAAAGTTTAATCATTATTTGACTGAACTTTTTTTATATTATATGAAACCTTTTAGTTGACCAATACTGATATCTGTCTATGAATTCGGATATATATATGAATAGTTAGTCTAGTATTAATTTAGAACTTATGTTTGATTATATAATTTTTTATATCAAGAAAAAAAAGTATTAATCCATTTATTTGCATATTTGTTGAAATTGAATTTTCATTATTTATATTATATATATAAATATATGTATATTTATATGTCATAGAATTAGATAGTTAATTTTAAAATAAGTAAATAATAAAATTTTTAATTATTGATTTTTAATTTGTCAATAAAATAAAATTCATGAAGTTCATGTATTTTTTTTTTTTTTTTTTTTTTTTTTGATTTTGTTCTTTTTTGATTTTGTTCTTTTTGTCTGAACAAATAAAAGAAGGTACACAAAAAAAAAAAGAGTACATCAATTACTCCTTCCATATTAAACATTAAACTCCGGCACGAACGTTATTCCCTTAAAATAAAATTTTCTCTTGTTTTCTTTTTCTTCTTCTTTCTTTTTTCTTCTCTCTCTTTTCTTTTTTTTTTTTTTTTTTGTTAAAATATAAATTATTATTTGATAGTTTAGATAAAATAGAAAATCAGTTCGCCAAGGGTAAATTCATATACGCTTATACATATAAATATAAATATGCCTATAAAATACCAATGCAAGTATATTAAAGTCATGTTGGGAATATATCAATTATAAACAGAAAGCGTGAACTGATTCTTCTTCAAGTTGAACGGTTATAAAAAAATGAAGAACCTTTAAAGCAAGGTTAACTTTTTAGTAAAAAAGGAACAACCTTTATTTATTTGAAGAAGGGTAAATAAATAAATAAACACATAAATATATGTAATATAAATATATAATACATATAATACAGAAACGTAATATATAATATTAATATTGTAATAATATAAAAAATGTTCTTTCATATTTATATAGCGACTGAGTATAAATAAAATGGCTTTTCGGTGGAATCTGTAAAAAGTAGTTACTGTCACTACCACAACAAGGACTCCTTGGCTGTCTCTCCTTAGTATATCTAAAAATAACAACACAAAAAATATTTCAATGGTTAGTATATATTTTTGTTATCTCATCCTATTTAAATGTTTATTCGCAGTTTTTAGTAAAATAATGAAAAATAAATTCTTATATATATTTTAATTCTTTAAAATCTATTTGTAATAATTTTTATTGTCATTGTTAATACTTTTATACAATTAATTTTTCTTTTAAAAAAGAGGGTCATTTTTAATAAAGTTTAATTTCAACTTCCATTCATTATATTTATATAAAAGAACTTCTCTTAAATTTTATCAATTGGTTTTATAGTTGTATGTTACACGTGATCGAGTTCAAATAATACATTTATTAGGATAATCTTTTACTTTTTTGATTTTTTAAATAAAGTAATATATATATAAATTAAAGAAGCAATAGAGAAGTTAAGATTTACGCGAAAACCTATAGTTTTTTAGTTTTTAGTTTTTTCTTTTTCCCTTCCTCTCCTTTTAGTTTGATTTACTTTATTCCACGCTCAAAATTTAAAAATAATAAATAAAAAATTATAATCAGTTTTCTTTTCTCTCTAAGAAAGGAAAATAAAAAATAAAAAAATTGATATTTAAGAAATTCTTAGTACCAGATCCTCGGTCGTCGATCGAATATAATGGTGTCACTAGCACTTTATTTTATATATATACTTTTTATACTTTTTTTAACCCATTAAAAAAAATTGTAATACATGATCATTGTAGAAAAAATCATCAAAAGCAAACGGATAAAAGTTTTTTCTTAAAAAAAAATCATACCAAGTATCATAGTTTTTAAACCAGTTTTGAGATTAACAAAGTTTTTCCAAGAAAGATAAAGGGGTAAGAGTTGTACAAATGGTAACAGCTGACACTTATTTTTTTACAAATGAAAAATATGTATATCCATATATGTCAATTATTCATTTTAAATTACATTCGTTCCTAGATATCTCATCAGTTGGTATTTTCTTATAAAGAAAAATTTAAATTACACAATTTAATATTTAAAATTATATATATTATATATTGCAGATAGATGTATACTTTTATTGATATTGTAAGGTAACGAGTTTGACGGAATATGAATCTCATCTTTGCTGTTGCATGATTCAAATGCTGGGTTCTTCATTTATTATGCTGTATGATCATCCTTGAAATATGGTTATGCCTTTTTCGTTGTTTTTATTTTTTAAATATATATAAACATACTTCTTGTATTTGGATTTATTTTTTTCCTCTTAGAATCATTAACCATTTTCAAAAAAAAAGAAAAGAAAAGGTGAAGGTAGAAAAAAAAATATAAATATAAATAAAAATAAACAAATAGAAATAGATTGAATTATATAAATAAGTGAGCGTTTAAATAAGATATATATATATATATTTGTATATGTATATATAAGCATGACTGTAATTATAATAAAGTATAATAGGATATATAGAATATTAAAAAACTCCAAGAATATATATATATATATATATATATATATATTAATTTACATTGGAAAGTATTCTTGATTGCATAAAGCTTACATCAGGAACACCCAATTCTGCCTATAAAGATTTTTAAATATAAGATTAAATAATTACCGATAAAAATTAAATAAATAAATAAAAAGGATATACACATTTTTATTATTTACTTTTATATCTGATGGCTCAATTTGTTTTTCTGTTAATCCTGTTATAGAACATCTATAAAAACCACATTTCTATATGATTATGTAAAAATATATAAATATGAAATGAGTATTTTTTTTTTCCTATAAATAAAAAAAATGAAATGAAATAAAAGATGGTATACAAATAAATTTACCTCTGACCACGCAGAGCAACAAGCCCAACAAAAACTAAATCCACATAGTGAACAATCTACTTTATTGCATCCTTCATCACGAGTAATCAATATTGAACAACTTGGACAACGTTTACTATAACCATATTTATACATAAGAATGAAAGAAAGAAAAAATAAGCTTTAAAAAAAAAACCCCTAATTCAATAATATATTTTTTATTATTATTTTTTTACCTATTTTCCAATTTCCATCTGATTGGATCTGAGTCGTTTGATTCAAGATAAATCATTTGTTGCATATTTTCTTCACATGTTCTTTCATTATGAGACTTATAACCACATTGTAAACAAAAATTTATATGACATGAAGAATTCGTACTATACATATTTAACAAAAAAAAATCATTTATATAAACATATAAAAATAATAAACACATTACTTATTATCATTCTATTTCATCTAGTTTTGATTATTATATTATCTTATTTTATATATAAAACAAAAAAAAATGTATAGCTTACCATTCTACATTAGGAAAATATGAAATGTGAGAGAATTGTAATCTTTTCCAAGTTTCAGGCTTCATATCTAATAATAAAATATGTCTTGAGATAGCATATATTTTAGGAATTAATGAAGTATCTTTAACATGATGATTAACAAAAGATAATAAAGAATTCATTGTACGTTGATGAATCGATAATAAGGTTGAATTTCTCCAATCTTGATGTTCGTAAGTTTTTAATATTGAATATATATCTGAATGAGGATGATCTTTTTGTTTACATGATAATAATAAATCTTTAATCATTTCTTGAATAAGTTTAGAACGTTGATTATCACTAAAAAAAAAAAAAGATAGATAATATATATATATATATATATTAAATATAGGTAAATAAAGTGACATTTTAATAATAACTTAAATTATATATATATATTAATAATTATATATATGTTAATTATATATTTATATAAAAATATGTATATCATGCATCACATGGTTTGACTTACCGATGATGAAATAATGTTTGATTTTTTGTATATTCACAAGCCGTCACTTCAGTTTCACAATCAGGACAGCACCTGGTATAGCTTCTAAAGGGTCGATTAAATTTATTATAAAGTTCTACAGTACTATCTGGTACATATTTACTCCATTCACTTTGTGGTATATGAACTTGACAAACTGGGCATTTTATTTTTTTTACTGATAGACCCCAAGAAGAATGAACTACTTCTGTAACATATCTATAAAAAAAATATTTAGATATACATGTATAGATAAAATAAGGTTGATAAAAGGAAAAAACATAAATTTAAACCTTATCTATCTTATGACTTATTATCTTCTTTTAAAAAAAATATATGCATATAATAAAATAAAGAGAATGAAAAAAAATAGAAAGGATAACAAGAAACTTACCTTCTAAAACAGTCAAGACAAAATTGATCACGGCAATAGTCTAAACATAAATCTAATCTAGAGTCAAAGCAAATAGAACATCGTTCAATCCAATAAGAAAAATCGTCTTGAGGTGAAGAAGCGTTAGAAGAAGTATTACTCATAATAGTCCTAGTTGTTGTTGTAGTAGTAGTAGTAGTTGTAGTAGTAGTAGTAGTAGTGGTAGTTGAAGAAGAAGAGGAAGAGTTATTTTGAATGGCCGACGAAGAAGGATATAAAGAAGAAGAAGAAGAAGAAGAAGAAGAAGAGGGAGAAGAATTGGAGGAGGATAACCGAATATAAGAATCATTATTAGTTGTTGAAGTGTGAGCGACCCTGTGCTGTACCATGTGATTGATAAACAAGCGAAGGAGTTTAGATATCAATGTAGCCGTAACAACCATTGGAAAGAGTATTAAAAACATGATAGCCGTCCATAATGGATTTTTTAACCATCTATTCAGTTTATTTTGGATAAATAACCATGGGTGAAGTATATATAAAATAAATATTTCCAAACAAAAAAATATACGATCGTTCATTTTATAATGAATCTTAAATAAATAAAAAAATACTTGTATATAAAAAAATAAAAAGTTGGAATGGTATAAAATAAGAAACAAAAAAAAAATCAATATACCATGTGGTTTTTTTAATAATAAAAAGTTTATCCGTTTAAGGGTATAAAAAAATTGTGATATGAGCGTGTTTAAAAAACATATATTAAAACGAAAGAAAAGAAAAAGTGTGTGAATTAAAATGAAAATAAAAATAAATATGAAAAAAAGAGAGGGAAAGAAGGAAAAAAAAGGAGATCAAATGAAAAAAAAAGCGGATATTTAAAAAAATTAGCATAGTTTGTGTTTTTATTGGCTAAACATAAACACAACTGAGAGTTCAAATATAAATAGTAAAAAAAAACTGTATTTTTGTTATTATACAAAAAAAGAAAAAATGAAAAAAAAAAATAAAGAGAGGAAGAAAAAAGAAAACATACAAATGATAAAATGAAATATATATAGATATATATATAAGCAAATAAAGAATGATAAATAATGTATTTTTTTAAAAGAAAGAGAAAGAGAGAAGAGTGGTACTAAGATTGCAAGTTGACTATTTGATTACTGTGATTTTCTTTATTGGAAGGTTGTTCTTGTTTTGATGATGATGGTGTTTCAGTTGAGTCATTATTAGTGTTATTGTTATTATTATTATTATTATTATTTGTAGTATCTTGATTATTTTCATTATCTTTTGTAGGAAGTTTTCCATTCTTTTCTAATTCAGCTATTTCACTGGCAGCTATAAAAAAAAATATTTATGTTTATAAAAACAATAATAATAATTATAAAAAGCACATATGCAGATAATAAGTATATAAATGTAATATAACTCTTTATGTTTTTTTTTTTTCCTTCATCTATTTATTTTTCCCCATCTATTTTTTTTTTCTTGTGTTACCACTTTTCCTCTTTTAAAATAGTGAAAATAATAATAATAATAATAATAGTAGTAGCAAAAAATAGATATAATAGATTTTTTTTCCTATTTCCTATTTATATAAATAATAAACTTACTTAAAAATCTACCACCTGGTCCTCTTGGTCGACGCATAGCATGACGATGTCTGCTTTCATGAAGATAAGGTTTTCTTGATTTAGCTGCTTTATTCATTTCTTCTAATTTAAGTCTTGCTGCTCTTCTTTTTAATATTCTATGATATTGTTTCGCGTTAACATATAAAGGCTCTTCCTCTTGAGGTGGTGGTGTAGCTGTAGTTAAAAGCTCTCCATTAGGGCCTCGATATAAAGAAGGGTCCACTACTTGCGAGGCAGCAATCATAGTTGAAGGCTATTATGTCATATATATACATATATATCAAGAAAGTCATATAAATATATATATATTTATATATTAATATTATCTAATATCTATCTATTTATTTTTTATATTTACCATAGAATGAGAATAGTTAAGATGACGATTAGGATCATAACCTAAAGGTGATCGAGTAGAATCAGACTAATATAAATATAAAACAAATGAATAACAGTTAAAATAAAGATAGGTACTATATAGTTTTTATCTCTCTTTGACATACAACAGAGGGCTGTGATTGATCTAAAGGACTGTTAGTGTTTTGATAGTTGTTCATAGTCTAAATAATTAAAACTATGTATACATTAATATTTAATAATAGATAAATACTTTTATGGTTAAATAAAAAGTCATACTTTGTCTTTTCAGGAAAAAAAAATAAGTTTAGATTTATGCAATATATAATTAACTAGTGGCAATGGTGTACAGCGTATTAGAAGCGGGTAAAATAGTCCAACCAATAGTTTGTCGTTGAAAAGAAAATAGAAGAAAAATGATAGGTTGTATTTTTTTTTTAAGAAAAGAGAGAGAGAGAAAAAAATAAAATCATGAAAATGAAATGAAATAAAAAAGGACTGCTAAAAAAATATTTCGGAGTTAAATTCATCTATATATAAATCTTTTTTGTAATACATTTATATTAAAGTTTAAACTCTTTTTTTGAAACAAATTAATTATATTATCATCATGACATAATTATGTATTTAATAAATTTGACACTTTCCTGTTATAATTAAATTATATATACATAAACTGTTATCTTTTTTTTAACGAAATAAAAGGAAATAAAAAGGAAATGATAAAAATAACAATTTCGGATATTTTATTAGAATATCATAAAGTATACTTATTATATAATATTATTAAAAGGAGTAGGTATTTTTTATTTTTGGTTTATATAAGAAAAGTTAAAATAGTTATTTCTAAAGTTATTAATGAGAGTAGCTATTATTTTTTTTTGTATTTTTGTTATTTTATAAGAATATTAAAATAATTATTTCTAAAAATAATATAATCAATCAGGCTAGTAATTCATTTATTGTTTGTCACTATCCCATTTTTTATGATCATCCCATTTCTTTTCAGAGCCTTCGCTATCATGATTCCATTTCTTGCCACCTTTGCTTTCTTTGTCATCATCATGACCCCATTTCTTTTTACCACCTTCTTTTTCATCTTTTTCATCATCATCGTGGCCCCATTTCTTATTTTTCCAATCTTTTTTATCATCTTTATCGTCATCGTCATCTTCGTCATCTTCATCATCGTCATCATGTTTCTTCCAGTCACCCTTTCCATGATTATCTTCAGAGCTAATTAAATTAATAAATAATAATAATAATAATAATAATAATAATAATAATAATAATAATAATAATAAAATAGAAGTATTAGTTAAATTGTATGATTGATCTTTTTTCTAAAAAAAGAAAAAGAAAAAATAGGAAATAGAAAACTTACCCGACGGTCTTGTAAACAGTCTTCCAAACAGTTTGGGTTACAGTAACAGTATCTTTATTTTCTTCAGGACGATAGTTTTGGGATTCAACACGAGTGTTGTTTTCAGTACCTTCAGGTTTGTTTTCAGTACCTTGAGGTTTGTTTTCAACACTTTCAGGCTTATTTTCAGTACCTTCAGGCTTATTTTCAGTACCTTCAGGCTTATTTTCAGTACCTTCAGGCTTATTTTCAGTACCTTCAGGCTTATTTTCAGTACCTTGAGGTTTGTTTTCAGTACCTTGAGGTTTGTTTTCAATACCTTCGGGTTTGTTTTCAGTGCCTTCAGGTTTGTTTTCAGTGCTTTCTGGTTTGCTGGTGTCGCTCTTTACTTCACCTTCTTGAACCCATTGTTTGATACCACCTTCTTGTTCCCATCTCTTGTCACCATTTTCTTGGTTATCACCCCATTGTTTGGTACTATTGCTCTTTACTTTATCATCACCATGGTCCCATTTCTTGTCACCATCTTCTTCTTTATCATCATCTTGACCCCATTTCTTATTTTTCCAATCCTTTTTACCATCTTTACCATCATCATCTTTATCATCATCATGGCCCCATTTCTTTTTACCATCTTCTTTATCATCATCATCTTTGTCATCATCATGACCCCATTTCTTTTTACCACCTTCTTTTTCATCATCATCGTGGCCCCATTTCTTATTTTTCCAATTTTTCTTATCATCTTTATCATCATCGTCATCTTCGTCATCATCATCATCATGACCCCATTTCTTATTTTTCTTCTTATCACCATCATCTTTGTCATCATCCTTATTCTTCCAACCACTCTTCAAGAGAAGATTATTTCTACCAATTAAACGAAGAGCAGCAGTACCAGCTTCATAAGGACTGTGAGCCTTAATAGTAATTTCATGTTCACCTTTTTCTAAAGGAAATTCGCCTTTACTGAATTTTTCATCACCTAAAGCCTCTTGAGGAGTACTAGCATAAGCTTGAACAGCTTCATCATACTCAATCTTGGAAGTGGAACCAATTAAAACACCTTTATCATAAATATCAAAGGTATCACCATGATGTTTAAAATCAGTGACTTGAAGTTTAGTAGGTTCTTGTAATTCAAATTTGAAAGTTTCAGTAGCTTGAGCTTCTTTACCTGTCCATTTGAAAAGTGAGAATTGATCAGATAATTGTTCAGAAGTTTTATCAGCAGCACCAGTGGATGGATTTTTAGCATCGGGAGCATTAGGAACACCTGATGGTTGAGGAGCAGCAGAAACAGATTGGAGAACTAAAGCAACGGCAAAAGCAAGGATAGTTTTCATATTTTTATTTGGTATATATTAAAGGAGTGTATATATAAAAATTAAAAGGAGTGTATAAGATATTATTAAAAAAAAAGAGGTATAAGTTTATAATGAAAAGAAGAGAACTTTTTTTGAATAACTATCTGTTTCTTTTATATTATTTTTTTTTTTTTTGCTTATTTTGAATCCTGTCAAAAAAAAATAAAAATAAGTATTAAGTTCGAATTAAAACGTAGAATATTTATTTTATAAAAATAGTTTTAAATTAAACTTACCTTTAGATTTCCCAATTTTTCATTTTTCATTTTTTTATTCGATCCATTCAAGTCAAATAATTTTGACTTAAATAACTTTATTGTATTTTGTCATTACCTTTTAAAATTTATCACCCAAAGCTTTTTTTACTTGTTGATCTTTTTTTACTAAATAAAGTTCCGGTTTGTGAGTTTTAATTTTAACTTTATAACGATCATATATATATTATTTAGCATTAAATATTTAATACTATTATTTAATACTTATATTTATACTATTATTATTATTATATTTCCTTATATATATATATATATTACTTTACCATTTTATACATATATGCATATATAGAATTATTCTTCTATATATTTGGTAAACACGGAGAATATTGTATTTGATAGGATAAATAAATGGTGCTAACTTATTTTATGCAAGTAGATATTTTAATTATGTAATTTGATCAAGAAGATTAAAATACTTTTAAAACCATAAGGTTAAATAAAACTATTTTACTGGTTACTTTGAAAGTAAAATAAATAAATACATAAAATATATAAATTTAGATGGTTAAACTTTCAATAGAAATATATTTTTTTTACATAAATCGCTTATATTTTAAATCAAATTCGCGCTTTTACTATTCTTTATTATTCATCTTTATCATATTTAGTTTTTTTTAGTTTTATTATTTTACATTTATATATTTGTGTTTCATTTAAGTACTATATATAAATAATAATATATATATTTTCATTTTACTGACAATAATAAAAAATAAATATGTTTTATAAAATAGAATATGGAAACAGAAAAAAAGAGTATGGTAGTAAAGGAGAAAGAAAAAAATACTGGGTTTAAATTTTTTGAATTTTCAAGTAATAGTTTTACTTCACCCTCTATTATTTTTTTATGCGCTTTTATTTATATATATTATATATATAATATCTTGTTTAATTTTACATTAGATTTACTAGGTTAAATGTATGCATATATTTAAAAAATGGAATATAAAAGTACTAAAAAAAGGTTATGGAAAAAAGAGAAAAGATATCGGAGTTTGAAGTTTGAAATTTCAAAGTGGTGTGGATTATATTTTTCCAGTCTCTTCTCTTTCCCTTTATTTTCTTTTTTTCTCTTACTTCAGAAAAAAAAATGACTAGTTTGACACTTCAACAACAAGTAGATAACATTATATCTGTTACAAGTAAAATAAAATACAATTTTTGTTTTAAAATGGCCAAAAGTGAATTTTATTGACTTCTTTTCAACTCATATTTAGATCCTGATGATATCATAAATAATGCCAATAATATAAATCAACTTTTTATTCAGTTACAAGAAGAAGATGCTTGGTCTCTAGCGTGTCAATTAGCAAAATATGTCGGTGATAGTGTTCGTACAGGTAAATAAACAATTTTATTTATAAGAACTATTCATTCTATATTTTCTTTTATTCGCTTCTCTTTTTCCTTTAAAAAAAGCTGATGAATATATAAAGAATATACTCAGGCACCTTTTATTTATTACTGCTTTTATATATATATATATATATATATATATATATATATTGTTTATTTATTAATAGTACCAATACGTGCTCCTTTTGGAAATGCTGGTATTATTGACTCTGTTGCTACTTTAATGAAAAAAACACCCCATCCTATTGTATTTGATGTTCAAGCACTTCGTATTCTTGGAAACCTCTCAATTGACAATGGTATTACAAATATTTTATTTGAAGTTCCTCTTTTTTGAACTTGTTTTATTTCTTTTTAACAAACATATCTTTCTATTTTATTATTATTAGATGAAAATAGAAAACGTGTATTAGAAGCAAATATAATAGAATATATACTTGGTTTATTCCAAAAGGATGATCCTAACTTAACTTTAATGCTTTGTGGATTTTGCCTTAATTCCAGTATGAACTATGGTAATAAAAAATAAATAAATAAATAACAGTAAAATAAAATTAAAAGACATAATATAATAATAATAATAAAACATCTTTATCTTATTAACATGAATATAAACACATACTTATAAAAAAAATAGAACCTGTTCAATTAGAAATCATTAAATACAATGGCGTTGAAATTTTATCTCAATTTTTAAAGACTGAAAACATTGATAATACAACTGGATTAGCTGTTAAAGCATTAGATTCCTTATTAGGACAAGAAACAGGTAGATTACAATTTACATCATCCAATGTACATTTAGAAAATAGTTTAACATTATTTATCAATGCATGGAAAATTGAAGAAATGTCAGATTTAGACATTATGGATTGTATAGCAGATATTTTATTACAAGTATTATTAGATGATGATAATGCTCAACTTAGTGTAGCACAAAGTGGTTATTTAGATGAGTTGATGGCTTTCCTTGATGATAGTGTATGCTTTAGAGATTATGAAGTGGATGATGAAGATGTTGAAAAGTTAAAAGATATTAAAAGAACTATTAGTAAGGTGATCGTTTATGCTACTTCATCAGGTAAAAAAAGATCTATGTATTTCATAAGAATTTTAATGTATTTAATATTTTTTTTTCTTTGTTTTATTTTATAAAAAAAACAATAGATACTCTCATTGCTCCACTCTATAACGATGAAGCTTTCTTAAGACAATTGTTTAAAATGGCAAAGAGTAAATCTGAAGTACTTCATCAAACAGCTATTTATATTATTGGAAACCTTGCTAGAACAGGTATAATAATAAATACAGTATTTATTTATATACATCTAATCTCACATTTTTTTCCTTTCCTTTTATTTCATTATATTCTTTAGATGAACATTGTATTGATTTAGTAAAAACCCATCATTTGGAAATACTACTATTAGATTTATTTAAAACTACAGAAAATGCTCTCTTTCAAAGTGCCCTTTTAGGGTGCTGGAAACATATTAGTCTTCCTGTAGAAAACAAAGAAACTATTGGAAATACTGGCATTATTGAATTAATATCACCATTATTAGACACAAGTAAAGATATGTTGAAACGTAATCAATACCTTGTGATTGTAATTCTCAAATTACTTTGTACAAATAATATCAATAATACTAAACGTGTACTTACTACTAAAGAAAATAATGGACCATCCACTTTGAATTATATCTTGGATTTCTTACATCGTGTAGATGATGTAGCAGCAAAAAGTGAAGCAACCCGTGTACTTATTCAATTAATTAAATCTGTTTGGTCTCAACGTAAGTGTTATACATACATATATATAGATAATAACTGATAATAAATGATAGTAAACTATTTTATTAATATTTTTCACTTGTGTATTTTCTCTTTTTTTTAAAAAAAAAAATAGCAATCCAATTAGATTTAAGACAGCAACTTGTGCAAAACGCAATTGTAGAATCAATCATTGAATTAATTCGTACTGCATCATTCCCAGTATTGAAAAATGAAGGTACTATAGGCTTAACAGTTATAATGGCAGATTACGATTCAGATACTTCAAAGGAATTATTGGCTAGTGGTAAAAAAAAATGCTCATAAAGAATTAGAAAATAAAGGAAAAAAATGAATACTTAAATAAATAAAAAGCTTAACATAAAATGCTTATTATTCATTATTATTTTTATTATATAGTTGTACCGTTACTTACTGCAGAACCCCCTAAAGTTGATATAATAGACAAAGAAAATGATCCATCTGAAATAGAAAAAAGATCTTTCTTACAAGTAATTGTTTATGATATTAGTAAAAATGAATTACCAATTGAAATTAGATGCAATATTTGTACACTTCTTGAAACAGCCATCAAGTTGTCAATAGCAGGTAAATTAGAATAATACATATATAAATATATATATATATATAATGGTATACATATTGAGACAATGAATTTTTTTTAAAAAAATAGTACATAATTACTCTGTATATGAAGTATTACATCAATATGCAGGAACATTATCAAATATCACAGAACCAGCACTTGATCCTTACATAAAAAAAATCATTGTAGCGCTTGAACGCAGCAGCTAATTCAACATAGTAACATTTTTAAATAACAATTACCAAATTTGGAAATCAATAAACTTTTTTTTACATTACTTCAAAAAAAAAGCATTCTTTTTTTTTGTATTTATTAATTCTTTTTATTTTACTTTTACTCATTTTTCTTTTTTAATTTGATATATTTCCTTTATCATCATTCCATATTCAAAAAAAAAAAATCAAAACATAAACTACTAACTTATCTTTATCACAATTCTAATATAAATAAGCAAATATAGATTCCTCTTTTATCATGAAAAATACAGTATCAGCGATGGATAAAATGGATAATAATAATAATAATAGTACATCTTGGTCATCATGGTTTCTAAAATTAATATCACAAACAGGATCCAATAACGATAATGATAATGATTATGGTAATAATACAATATCACCATTAAATAGTAATAATAATAATGAATCAAAAGCAACTTTGGTAAGTATCTCACCACATCCACCACCATCACTTAGACGACAAATCACTCGACGTATTCAATTAACTCGAAGAGGACATCTTGTATTAGATTGTAAAGTACCTGATAAATTACTCAATGTATTACCTGAAAATGGAGCAGAGTTTAAAACAATGAGATACTCAGCAGTATGTTGTACACCTGATCAATTCACTGCAAAAGGTTATACTTTACGTCAACAACTATATAAAAGAGAAACTGAATTGTTAATTGTCATTACGATGTATAATGTAAATTGGCTATCTTAAATAAAATAAAATAATGAAAAAACAAAACATAAAATTTCAATTAATGTCTAATTAATTTTCTTTTTTTTTTTTACATATATATATATATATTAGGAAGATCATATCTTATTTGCTAGAACATTACATGGTGCTATGAAAAATATTGCACATTTATGTAGCCTTTCAACTCCTACATGGGATAAAAATGCATGGAAAAAAGTAGTTGTTTCGATTGTTGCAGACGGTAGAAAAATCATTCATCCACGTATATTAAGTATATTGGCATCCATGGGTGTTTATCAAGCTGGTGTTGCAAAAAATAAAGTTGATAATGAAGAGGTTGTTGCACATATATATGAGGTATTCTCTACATATACATATATAAATTTATTACTATTTTATAATAATTATTTGCATCTTTATATTTAAAAAAATCTTAGTATACAACTCAGATATCAATCGATTCAGATATGAATATAAAAGGATATGATAAGGTATAAAAAATAAATATAATAATATATGTGTTCATAATGAAATAATTTAACTTTATTTTTTTTTAAAAAATAAAATAATAATAATAATTCATTCATAGGGCATTGTTCCAGTACAAATATTATTATGTATCAAAGAAAAAAATGCAAAAAAGATAGATTCTCATAAATGGTGTTTTAATGCATTTGGATCATTGCTTAAACCTAAAGTTTGTGTATTATTAGATGTTGGTACACGCCCAGGCAATACAAGTATATATGAATTATGGAAAGTTTTTGATCGTCAACCTAATGTTGGAGCAGCATGTGGTGAGTTAAGAGTATTATTAGGTACATTAAACCATCAAATTCTTCATCCATTAGTCGGAGCACAACATTTTGAATATAAAATGGCAGCTATTCTTGATAAGCCTATGGAAAGTGTGTTTGGCATGATTTCTGTCTTACCTGGCGCGTTTTCAGCTTATCGATATGAAGCCCTTCAAAATGATATTAACCAACGTGGACCCTTAGCAAGTTATTTTTCACCACAAGGACATAGTTTATTTGAAAGAAATATGTATTTAGCTGAAGATCGAATCCTTTGTTTTGAATTGGTAGCTAAACGCCAACAAAGATGGTTTTTACATTATACAAAGTCTGCTTTTGCTGAAACGGATGTACCTCATCATTTGGATGAATTTATATCTCAACGCCGTAGATGGATTAATGGTAGTTTCTTTGCCACTATTTATAGTTTATATCATTTTTATTGGATTCCAGCTTATAGTAAACACTCTTGGTCTAGAATAATTCTTCTTTGTATTCAAGCTTTATATAATGTGTTTAATTTATTATTTGGCTGGCTAGCTCCTGTAAGAATTAAAGAAAAAAAACTGATATTATTCGTTCATTAATGACTTTTTGCTATATATATTATTATTTTTTACTATTTAGGGCAATTTTTATATTTCATTTTATTTTATTACAAAAGGATTAGCTAATCCGGATGTTGATCCATTTGGTAATGGGTGGGGATTGAAGTTGTTTGATTTTTTTCAATTTTTTTATTTGTTTTTAATTGCTGTACTTTTTTTATCATCCATGGGAAATCGACCTCAAAGGTAAAGAAATATATATTTATATATATGAACTAAATGATTTATTTATTTATCTTTATTTATTTCAAAATTAGTGCTAAACTATTATATCATTTTTGTGTATTCGGGTTTTGTTTAATTATGATATATGCTTTATTTGGCACCACATGGCAAATTTATAATAGCTTTAATGAATCAAATATAGCCAGTGGTCTTAATAAGCAACAATGGGAAATCATTATTTCTTTAGTGGTGACTTATGGACTTTATTCAATAGCAAGTTTACTTTATTTTGATCCTTGGCCTATGATCACAAGCTTTTTTTATTATTTATTATTATTACCTTGTTATGTGAATATTCTTAGTATTTATGCATTTTGTAATACGCATGATGTCAGGTAATATATATATACATATAAGTTTTTAATGGTTGATATCATATTTATATATATATATACATAATCATGAGTTATTAATATTATTGTTATTATTTTGAAAAATCAAGTTGGGGTACAAAAGGTGATAATGGTATGAATAATGATCTTGGAATAGTTAAAATAACAGATAATAATCAAACTGTAGAATTGGAACTACCAGCAGATGGAGTAGACTTAAATTTAGATTATGAAGCTGCTTTAGCTGATCTTGTTACTACTAAAGAGATTCAACCAAAGGTAATAATAATAATAATAATAATAATAATAATAATAATAATAATAATAATAATAATAATAATAATAATAATAATAATAATAATAATAATAATATATGAATTTTTTTAATACATATTTATATATATATAACATAAACATAGAAAAAGAATAAATCATTGGAAGATTATTATAGATCATTCAGAACTTATTTATTATTACTATGGGTAGTATGTAATACAATCTTGGTAGTTTGCGTTACTTCTGTCGATTATACATCATTATTTAAACCATCACCTGGCCAAACTTATATGACTGTTTTACTTTGGACAAATGCTGCTTTAGCGCTGTTTAGATTTATTGGTTCATTTCTTTACTTGATCATTCGGTTATTCTCCTCATAAACATTATCAAGTAAATTTATATAAAAAACTGAATGCATTTTTTTTTGTGGAAATAGAAGAAATTTATATTGTAACTCCTATTTCAAAAGAAAAAGATTCGTACAGAAAAAAGGAATAAGTTAACTGTGATGACTACAGTGGCAATATATTTCATATTCATATTCACATAAATATAAATATTATTCTAAAGAATTCTTTATTATTTTAAAAAAGTACAAGATATATTTTCATATAGTAATTGAATAGAAATTATGTATTAATGTATATTAAAATAAAGAAAAAATCATGCAATAATTGAAATTTAACCAATGATATTATTTTATTTCATATTCACTAAGGGAAGTTAAAAAAGATTATATTATTAACAAATTAAATATATATAGTAAGTTTACATAAATAAATGAATAAATAAATAATAAATTAGTAGTAAAGGATAGAAACGTAAATCACTAAAAATAGACATGGAGTATGGTTAACAAATATATGTTTTTATTAACCAAGTTTAGAAAGTTTTAATTAAGTGTTTTATAATCAAAGATGGTATAGATTTTTTTAACAAAGATAATGACATTAATATCCAACTTAAAATATTCGATGTTTTACTTTCCATTCGACATGAACCCTTTCATGTTTTGATTAATTATTTGTATCAGACCTAATGTAATATTGTTTATGATTTTATTATTATTATTATTTAAAACAAAAAACAAAAAACAAAAAAAAAGAGTGCTGTAAATAAATATGATTATTATTATTATTATTATCAGTATTTTATTTTTTAGCGTAACATGATTGCTAATTATACAATTATTTAATATATTTTATTAAAGGTAGGAAATATACTTATTTACATTCCAATAATTAAAAAAAAATAGGTAATTAAGAAATAAAGTATGTAAATATAGTGCAAATTTAATTATTATTATTTTTTTAATGATTCCTTTACTATTTTAGGTGATAAAATAATTTTTATTTATTTAATTGTAATAATTTACTGTTTAATAATACATAGGTAATATATATAATGACCTAAAGAAAAAAAATACATATATATAGGAAAGAATGAAACAAAAAGAAAAAGGTAAAATCCTGCCTTCAATCATATTTGAATACATTTTATAATCCAGACCAAGTAATGGATACTACACCTGCCTTTAAATTGCCAATCTTTGCAAATGCTCCAGGACTTAAATCCAAATCACCACTTCCACATCCAGGGCAAGTATCAACCTAATAAATGATTATCGTTTTTTTAAAAAAGATATAGATCAATAAATAAATAAATAAAAATCTTGCATGTAAATAATAATAATAATACTTACAATTTTTACTTTAACAGTGCCCTTAGGGCCTTTAACAGTTAAAGTTTTACCACATTTAGGATTTTTATTAGGATTACCAGAATTACCCATTTGAGCTTCGTTAAGTGCAACTACCATATCACTATCTGAGTAATTTCCACCACATGAAGTTGTACCAACAAGGTTGTAATAAGTAGCTTTACCAGATTCTCTTTTATATAAAGGAGCAGCTTGGATCAACAAAGCATACATAGATAATAATACAGATAATACAAAAATAAAGAATTGCATGATGAATGAATGATGTTTTTGTAAAAAAAAGAATGCCAAAAAATTAATGTAAAATATATATATATATATATGAGAATGATTTAAAGAAAGTATTTTTTTAAAAAAAGAAGGATGAACGACCAGCGTTTATATATATGCAGAAAGAATAATATAATGAATTGAAGTTTTTTTTAAAAATAATGAAATGATGAAAGAAAAATGAAAAAAAATGAGATTGATGGAATATTTATATATAATAAAAATTAAAACTGAGAAGAAACGGGATTATTGTCCTACCATCTAATCAAAAAAATGAAAACAAGGTCCCATTTTTTTTTTTTATTGTTATTATGATTTAATGGTTCATATATAGTAATTTTTGATTGTTCATCAATTTTAAAATCTTTTTGCTAAGTACATTTTATTTGCATTGGTGATACAAAGGATTTTTTTTATTACTATTATATTCCTCCTCCTCTCTCCCTTCCTCATTATTATTATATTAAATAATAGAAAAATATACAATAAAATGATTATATAGTGGAAATATATGCATATTACAAAAAAAGGATATTTACTTTTCTTTTATACTCTATATATGATTGATTTATCTTTTTCTTTAATTTTTGACAACAAAAAAATATTCTATCCAAATCAATTCTCGGATCTAATGCTTAAAAAAATACAATCAACGCGGAGTAAATAAAAAAAAAAAAATAGGAAAAAAATATTATAGGATAATAAATAAGCAATTAAGGCGCCCAGTTCATATTTTATTCCACCCACTCTTTATACACATGAAATAATAAAAAATAAAATAAATATCATTTTCTTTATATAGAACCTAAGTTGTCCAATGAAAAAAAAGTCCTATATATGGCTAATTTGATTCCTGACCCCAATAATCAAAGAATAATAAAAACAGCAATAACTACTATAGAAGGATATTCTATAATTGTATTTTATCAAAGAAAAAAAAAGGTATGTGTATTTAGGATATATTTATATAATAAAGAAAAAAGTAGAAAATAAAGAAACGATCATGGAATGATTCTGACTAATCTAGTAATATATAATTAATTATTTATTTGCTATTGATATCTATATGAATGAATTGTTTTTATTATTATTATTATTATAATATATAATACAAAAAAAATAATGACGATATGATTATTTGGTTTGATTCTGTTTCCTTAAGGTTGAAGGGGATGGTTTTAATTCTGTACAATTTTTACAAGATAATACCTGTTTATAATTATAATATTGACAATGAGGACATATCCAATCACCTAAACGAAGTTGATTAACGGGAATAGGCTTTGAACATTCACCACAATTATTTCGAAAAGAATGATTATGAAACTGACAATATGGACATACCCAATCACCAGGTCGAAATCGTGGCTTTATTTTATTTTGACTAATATTGTTATTATTATTATTATTGTTTATTTCCTTTGTTGAATTAGTATGGTGACGGTACTGTAGTACTCCACTAAACTATAAAATAGGAAGATAGAAAAAAGGAAACACAAAAGGTTAAGGGGTTGAGGCTTTTTTTATGTTTATGTTTACTCGTTTCAAAATAAAAGTAAGGTGAAATAAATATTATATATATGTAAGTTTATTTATTTTTTATTATTATTACTTGTTGTCTTTTACTTTTCACATTTATCCATGTTCTTGAAAATATATTTTTCAACATGTAATTTTATTATTTATTGGAAGGAAGTAAAAGTAAAATGAAGAGTGAATAGGAAAAAAAAAAAAAAAAAACTTTAAAATTCAGATTTCTGCACATCTTTTTTTTTAAAGTCACACACAACCAACCAAATTGAGTCCTTTTCTTTTTCAACATACATTATTCTTTAATAAGCATTTAGATCTTGCCAAAAAACACATTTTATACACAACTCTTTACTTATTTCATGATAGTTTAATATTGGATTAAAAAAATTCGAGGAAAAAAAAATATACATTTTTTATTCATAAGTGTTTTATATTTGGAATTCAGATAATTAATTAAACCAAAAGTTTGTATTAATATTTAAATGAAGTTCTAAAAAAAACTACTTCTATTTTTGTTTTTAACAAGAACTCATTAGTGACAAAAATGGACAGGATAACGACAAGATAACAAATAAAAGAGTTTCTTTTTTTTTTAATGGGGAAATGGACAAGATAATTTTCACTCAATCAAATAAAAAATTTCTTTTTGGCATGAAATTGGACACTTTTTAACTTTAATTTTCTCTTTCACTTTCTATTTCTTTGTTTTAAAATGATATACGAACTAAGTTAGTATATATATATATATATATATATATATATATATATATATATAAATACAAAGCTAATATCCATACCACTATTAATATTAAATTCAACTATAAGTTTAACAATCATAATTTTATCAGAATAATGATAATAATAATAAAAAGAAATAAAAACATGCATGTAAAACCATTTAAACAACATTTCTAAAAAAGTATCTTTTATATTTTTTAATCTTTTTATCTTGCAAAATAAATAATTTTGATACATTTCTGACTTTAATTTAATCATCAATAGAGGATCATGATTGTGATCATCAATGAAATATTAACAATAAAAAAAAAATATCAAATCAAATAAAACACGTTGCTCACTTTTTTCTTTTTTTTATAAATAAATAGATGATATATTTTAATTAAAGAAAGAATAGTGTTTATTTATAAATTAAAAATAAAAATTACAACTCATTCGTACATACACATATTTATATATTTATAAACGAGAATTAACAGGAGTGATAATAAAAGTAGTGATAGGGAAATGAACGTAAACATCACCTGTAAGTTCATTAGAGATTTTGATGGTAACTCTTTCGGGAGATAAAGCGACAAGAGTACCAATAGCAGGTGTCTTACCAGTATCAAGAGGGGTGACAGCCACTTTTTGACCAATAGAGAATAATTCAGATTTACCAGGGAAAGTAATAGATGAAGGTACAATAGCAGTAGATTGCTGATTATTTTTAGCAATGACTAAAGCATCTTCAGCAGAAATTTCATCCAAATCATAAATACGACCAGGATCAGCTAATTCCATTAACTTTTCAAAATGTTGTAATAAAACTGGGAATCTTTCCTTTAAAAATTCTTCACCAAGAACATTAATAGCAAAGAAAGTATCTAAAGCCAAAGTAAAATCAGCATCGGATGGTTCATTTGTATTTAAAATCCATAATGATCCGTTTTTTGGATGAAGATGTTTAACAACTCTTTCTAATTGAGCTTCAAGATCTAATCTTAAATAAGGTTGCATAGCTTTTTGTTTTTCAATATTTAGTTCTCTACCAGAAAATTTAGCTCTATCTTCTAATAATTTCTTTGGCAATAAATCCAAGTCAAATTGTGTTGGAATGGCTAAAAATACAGCATTTTCTAAAAGATAGTTTAGACCTGTGCATAATAATTGAGTGGATTGATCACCATTATTTACGGGAGGATATAAACTTGGGGTTGGATATCTTTTTTCTAATTCTGCAATAATAGCCTTTGTATCACAAAATACTTGATTGCCAATTTGTAAAATAGGTGTCTTTGTATATCCTCCATCTAAATATCTACGTTGTGGTCTTGGTTCTTGTACACTTATGTTGACCCATTTATAATTCACTTTTTTATAATTTAATATCCAAGCTATTTTATTAGCGAAAGGTGAAAGACTGTAAAAGTGCTATATATATACATAAATATTTAAAATAGGAATATAGAAAAGTTACTATATATATATATATATATTCTTTATTATTTTATTATTATTATTATATAAATACCACATACAAGTACAACTTCTTCTTTGGTTGACATATTTAACAATTGTTTGTTTAAAAGAAAGTGAGTGAAAAAAAAAAAAAAGGAAATACGAAATTTAAAATCAAATATAAAAGTGGTAATCTTTTATCAATCAAATTAGGAAATAAACGTATTCAATTGAAATTCCGACATTTTTATGTGCTCAAACTTTTAGCCATTATTTACAATACATAATAAATTACCATTATGTTTCTGATATAGTATATATATATATATATATATATAATCATTATTATTATTATTATTAATATCATTTTAATTTAGCTTAGTCATTTGTATATTATTAATTTTTACATATTTAAACCTAGACAATCTTTATTCAAATAGCTTTGACAACTTGGATTGGCTTTTTTTTTTAAAAAAAATAATTTGTAGTCATCAATTAAAAAAAAAATATTTTATAAATATAATCAAGTCATTTTAAACCTTTAATCCATTGATCAAAGGTTATTTTATATATTTGATGTTAATATGAGTTTGTTTTTATTTTTTTTAATCAGTTAAAAAAAAGAAAAAATATGCATATTGTACTATTTTTTTACGTAAAAGCTAATAATCATTTTTGGTTAACATTAATTAATGGATATTATTTTTTTATCAGATCAACTCATTTAAAATATTTTATAAGACGATAGGAATATAAAAAATTTAAGAATTACATAAGAATCCAAATAAACTTTATCTAATAAGACCCTATTCTATATAGCTTTCATGTTATTGAATAAGCAATTTTTTTTTTCTTAATTCTTGGTTATGCAAAAAAAAAAGAAAGAAAAAGGTAGTTGATATTTTTTAGTGTAAATTAAAATAGTTGGATCATGTTCCTCGTGTCTAAATATGGTATTTCATAACATTCTCTTCTCCACATCCATGAGTTTCGTTTTTTTTTTTTTTTCATTTTTTTTTAAAAAAACAATGCCCTTTTTAAACATTTATATAAAAACATTATTTTTATTAATGAGCATCAGGGAATCTTTACTCCCTTATTTCATAAATATACAAATATACATCTATATATAAATGTATATAACGTTAAATATTTGTGTGACTTGTTTAATTTTTTTTTCCAGAAAAATCAGTTTACCAATTATTTTTTACCTAACAAAGAAAAGTCAGAAGTGGAAAAAAAATATTTTTTGTTTTAACCAATAAAAATAGAATATTGTATCAGGTACAGTTTATAAAAGTTTCATGTAATCTTCCTGAAATAATAAATATTATCATCAAACTTATTCATTATATATATCATAAAAACAAATTAATAAATAAAAAAAAGGTTTTAAAAAATAATAAAACTAAAAAATGTATTGAAATCATTGATCTAAAAATGCTATTTTAAATGAAGAAAGAATACGATTTCAAAATAATTAAAACTCCTAAATGTGTGAAGAAACAAAAAAGAAAAAAGGTACACTTATTGAATCTTAACAAATTAATTAATATATATATTTCTTTAAAATTAATATCATATATATATATAATAAAGATAAAGATAAGACGAAAAAAAAAAAGATCGTTTAATAAAACAATAAAGGTAACAAAAACAACAATGCGTTTATTTATTCTTATATAAAAATTTCACAGATTAAAAATAAACTTTGCTTCAGATCAAAAAAAGGTTCTTTTTTGTAACCACACTAAAAAATAAGTTTATATCTTAAATAAATCTTAAAAATTCTTTATATTATATATATTATAATTTACCATATTTTCAATTTTTTTAATCATCTTGATAAAATGAAATAAGAAAAAAAGAAAATTATTATTTTTCAAGTATATCATATTTTAATATATATTTATATATATTTATATATATTATAACCTTAGTATACTTTTTGTATATACTAGCTTGCTTGGGAAACAGGGTGATGATTTGCAATTTTATACAGTTTAAAGATTTAAAATCCCGCTCCAAAAATTTCTAGCCACTGCTGTCTGAACCTCCGATTTTTTTTTCTATCTATTGTTTCAAAAATAACTTTCTTTTTCCTCTTTTTCTCTTTTCTTTCTCTCTTTCTTTTTTTCAACTTGTATATTTTTTTTTTTTATATGTTCTATTAAAGAACAAAATTTATTTATTTATTTATTTCAACTTATAGATATATATAGAAATATATATATATATTAGACTTTATATATATATTCATACTTTCCTTTCCTTTTCAATTCACAACAAAATAACATTTATTTAAATATGAGTGAATATAATCAAAATTCTACCACTACTCATTCAACAGCTACAACTACAGCTATAGACGATTCTTCAGCTACTACACTTACACAACGTTTAAGATCTGCTTCAGCCTCTTTACCTTGCCCTCCACCTTTAGCAGCTCATATACTTGCTTCAGCTAAATCCAAAATAAAAGAAATTGAAGATAAAGATTCAACTGGATTTTTACATTATGTTGATGATCAGGTTCATGGAGCTAAAACAGCTGTTGTTGATGCTACTCACCGTTTGTTATATTTACATGAATTACCTACTGAATGGCAAGAAAATGAATATGTTTTATCTGGGTAAATAGATAATTATGTGTAAATATATATATATATATATATATAAAAGGGGATGATGGAAATAATAGGGGAAAAAGTAAAAAAAAAAAAAGAAATCTATAACAAAAAAAAAAGACAAACATTAAAGTGAGAGGGGAAGGGGAAAAAGATAAAATGGCAAAAATATATAAATATATATAAATAAATAATAATAATGCTCTCTCCTCTTTTTTTTTTTGATTTAATATTATGCTGATCACTTTTTCTTTTTATATAAATATATAAATATAGATATCGTTTTTATCACCGTAGCCAAGATTGTTTAAAATCTATTTTTATGCTTCATAACGAAACATTAAATATTCATAGTCATTTAATTGGATTTATCTTTTTTTTGATATTTTCTATTTATATGGTTCATGTAAGTTTTATCATGATTTTTTAATTTATATATTTATCTCTTGATTATTTTTAATAGCTTTTTATTATTATTATTTAATGTATATTAATTGGATATATGTTTTTTATTTTTAATATTAGTATCATTTCCCTGAAGCCAGCACCGGCGATCAAATTATTTTTGTGACATTTTGTGTGGCCGCCCTGAATTGCCTTTTTTGTTCTTCCATTTATCATACCTTCATATGTCATTCACATCATCCTATTAAATCATTTACTGCTACTTTAGATTATATTGGTATTGCCTTTTTAATTACTGCCAGTGTTTTAGTTACTGAATATTTCGGATTTTATTGCCAACCTGATACTGCTCGTAAATATATGGTCTTTACAAGTCTTATTGGTAGTGTAGGCACCATTTCACCCTTTTTTAAATGTTGGGACACTAAAAAATACCGTCCTTTACGTATTGCTGTGTTTTTAGCTATGGGTTTTTCAAGTGCTGTTCCTGTTTTCCATTTAATCTTTATAAATGGTTTAGCGGCTTCCTTGGATTTCTTTCAAATGGCTGCTATTAGTGTTCTTATGTATATCTTAGGTGTCTTTATTTATGCTAATCGATTCCCTGAAAAAATGTATCCTGGTCGTTTTGATTTTGCTGGAATGACAAGTCATGCTATTTGGCATATCTTTGTATGTTTTGGTATTTATTTCCATTACTTGGCTTCTCATCAATTTTATGAAAATCGTTATGCTTATGGTTGTGCTTTGACTCAATAATTTTTTATCTTATTTATTTGTTTATAAAGAAAAGAAAAAGATATATATATATGTATATCTCATTTTTAGTTTTTTTTTAAAAAAAAATAAGAATGAGCAGGGTTCTCGTATATATATATATATATACTTTTTTTTTTTTTAATTTATTTAATCTTGACAAAAAAAAAATCAAATTTATAATTTAATAGATCTATCTCTTTTTTTTTTATCATTTTATACCATCCTTTTTTTTTAAGAAAAAAATAGAAAGATACTCTTTCCTTTTTTATTTATTTTCTTTTTTAAAACCTATCATAATAATAAAAAATCCATTGTATATTTTTTTTACACGATTAAAATAACATAAGTATTCAAAAAATTCAAAAGGTTTATTAATATATAAATAAACTATAATTTGTGATCGATTTTAGAAAAAGCAGGACCATGATGGAATAAATCATCAATTTCATCTAAAAACAGTTGCAAACCCTGAAAATAGTCAGGACCTAAAGGTAATAAAGGTTCTTGGATCATTCGAGTTTCTTGATGTAAAGACCAATGAGGAAATAATACTTCATTATCATCATCATTCTTTTTATAATGTTGTTGTTGAAGATGATCATAAAATTTCCGATTAATATCATTTAACCATGATAATGCTTGTTCTTTATGAATTACATGTTTTGGGAAATATAATCTTAAAGATTGACCTCCATTAGTAATAGAGAAATGAAATTGTTTATCAACAAAGAATTGAATCCATTGAATGAAATGATGGTAATATTTTTGTTGTTTTTTTTTCCATGAAATAAAAAACGACATAAGATCTTGTGATAATGGTAACCAATCTTTTTCCTTTTTATTATTATTATCATTCATTGATGATGATGAAGATGATGATGTCATGGACATAAATAATGAATTAGTTGTATTAGGTGGTGGTAATAAATCAACATGAATATAATAGTAATTAATAGTAGTTGAAATATTGGTTGAATGAATGGTTATCATATCATCATCTTTTTGTATACATAACTGATTCTTTTCTTTAATATTATTAGTATTATTATTATTAATTTTCTTTTCTTTTTTCATTTCAATAGGGTGATCAACGTCGTCTTTCTTTTCGTTCTTCATAATATCATTATTATTCATAATTGGTTGAAATACTGAATGGTTATTTTTATTTTTGATTAAAGGTTGATTGAATTTTTTAAATTCCTTTTTATTGTTGATTTTTTCTTTTTTTTCTTGTTGTTGTTTAGTATAAGGTACAATAGGGGATTCTTCATAATGGTTTTTTTGCTGTTGATATTGATGATGATTGAATTTAGACCATTGTTGACCAAGAGGAGTTTTCATAAAAGCACCATTGGAAGATAAATGAGAAAAAATAGATGGATTAGTGGATGGTGATATATACATATGATTCATAAAGCAAGTTGATGATGATGAATAGGCTCGATAAGTACCAATAGTTGACTGAGGTTGATGATGACGTAAATATTGTAAAGAGTGAATAGGTCCAATAGAAGAAGTAGCACCTTTTTGCCAAGTAGGAGTAATTCTTAAAAAGGGACTACAAGCTTTATTAATCATAGGAAATTGTTTTTGTAAATTTTGAATTAAAGGCTTAGGTTGTTGATGAGTAATAACAGGTAAAGCATTATTGCTAACTACTGAGGTCGTTGCTGTTATTTGTTGTATACTTGTTGTTATAATACTTTGTTGTTGAACTACCAGTTCAGCTATTTTATGTTGTACATATTGCCGAAGCTGGTAGATCGGTTGAAATAATTTCGCAGGTCTTAGCATGGCTTGTGACCTTTGAAATTATATATATATATATATATATTCCTTTTTTTATTTACTTTTTAATAAAAAAAAAAGAAATAGAGAAGGGTTATAAGAATGAAAAAATATATAAAATTAACTTTAAAGAAAAGAAAGGAAGGAAAAAGAAAGAAAGAAAGAAAAGGCAAATTCATGAAAAAAGGAAAATTTAATTCTACAGGTTCATGTGCTTCTATTTTTTAATCCCCGCTCTTTCAACTTATACATAGTTTTATCCGATATTTTTGACTCATAATAATGAATGTGGAACATAAAAAAAATAGGTTGATCTGCATTTTATTTATATATTTAACCAGATTAATATATAATACGTAATAATAATAATAATAGTAATCAAGTATATTCATAATACATTTTTTTCCATATTTGATGATAAAAAAAGTAATACTTATATAAGTGTAGAATGAGAGTGTGGGAGAGGTAGAATTAATGTAATAACACAAAAAAAATCTTTCAAAAGGATAATGAAAATCATTTTGAATGTACTTCATAAAATATAATATAGTTTTTATAATTTAAAAAAAATTAATATATCTCTATAACTTTAGAAATTGATAACTTGATTCCATCATATATATAAACAATTGTTAGTATCGGCAAGAATATTATCTGTCCATAAGATAAATGGAAAAGTATTCCATTGTAAAAAGGATACTTCACAGTTGGCATTATATACTCCGAGTTTGGTATTGAATGTCATGTAGAGTTAATCTCTTTTTTTTTTTTTTTTGAACCATTGAATTTTTTCGTACTATTTTATATATAACATCCTTTTAAAAAAAGAATCATATTTATGATATATTTATATATAAATAAAAATACATAGTAGGTTTTTCCACGATTAAATATATATATAATTAAGCTACTAATGAAGATTTTCCTATTTTCTTATGATACAATCATTTTTTGTTATTTGTAAATTTAATTATCATTATTTTTTTTACTTGCTTAGTCTATTCTTATTTCAATTTTTTAAAAAACAGAAAATACAAAGTATAGAAATATAAATATATAAAATTATCATTCCTAATAGAAACATATAGTTAAAAAAAAATGATTATTTGAGATAACCATCATATGAAAATATAAGTATAAATATTTATATTCATACAAAATATACCATTCTAAAAGAATCTTTTATTACGTTTAAATATATACATAAAATATATAATTAAATCAAATTTTATTTTGCATATAAAAATTGATTTTTATTTGTCGGATTTTGAAATCAAATTTAAATTTGAGCATTTTTTTACGTCTGTGGAAGAGAAAAAACACCTTCAATTTTTTTTTTTGAAACGCCCTTCTCTAATATATATACATTTACATATTATATAATGGAAAGTAATTCTTCAACCATAGATGATAACTTTTTATTTAGAGAAACACATTATGCAAGATATGGCTATGAAAGAACGTATGAATTACTATATCTTATTTATCATTATTATTATTATTATTTTGAAATACGTATTTACTTTATTATTATTATTATTAAAATAGGAATATATATGGATTAGCACTTTTAGATACCCATTTACCAACTTTTTTAGAAAAACCTAGTGATTTTCCTTCAAGTAGGCATGAGCAACTACCTGATACTATTATGCCAAAACAAGAAAAAAGTAACTTCATTGTTTTACATACATACATATAAATGTATTTCTATAAATGTATTTTTACATAGATGTTGATTGTTTTTTATATTACTATTATTATTTTCTTTAGCCTTATTAACAAAACAAAGAAGACATATGATTGCAGCTTCAGCATCAGAGTTAACGGCATTTATTTCTAATGACGGATATTGGAACTGTATTTGTTTGAATTTAGATTTACAAGCTGGTAAGTTGAAATTTTTTCGTTTCCCTTTTATATAAATGTATACAAAAAATATTGAATGATTGATTATCTCCTTTTCCTCATAAAATAATCATTTTGTTAACCGTGATTATAAATAAATATATAGGAAAATCTGAAGTAATATCTATCGATGCAGTTGAATTACGTGATAATGATGATGATCTTAGAATAGTAGTTGCTCTTGCTTTAGCCCAGGTACAATATAAATATGAAGACCTTATCAGAAAATCATTTCGATTATCATGTGAACTTATTATTAATTAATTATTTTAGAAAACAGATACTGATAATGAACTTAGTGGAATAGCTTATAGTTTACAATTTTATGGCCATGATAGACCAGCAGAACCTTATTTAGAACAAACCTTGGCTAATATTGGAAGTAAATATATATATATATATATATATTAAATATTACAAATATTTATAGTAAACCCTTTTTTCATTTCATATTAATTTAATGATGATTTTTTATTGTTAATATTATTAGGTTCATCACAAATCATCCATTTAAATAGCGCTCCAATGCATCTATTACATTCTAGGTAAAAAAAAAAAAAAAAAAAAAAAAAAAAAAAATTATGCAATAACAAGGAAAAGGAAAAAAAAACAAAAATTATGAGTTAATAAATACAAATATGAAATTAATTATTATAAAATAATAGTATTCAACATAATGGTGAAAATAAACAAGCTTTTTTTTTAACGTCAGTTGATGGCATAATTCATATTTATATACAGGTAATATTAAATATTAATTAAAAATATATACTTATAGATATAAATTAGTATGATACTTATTGTTATTTTGTATATATGTAAATTTATATTTAGAATCAAGAAACCAAGAACTTTGAAGAAATATTAACTAATCATCAATTTCCTTTATTACAAAAAATATCTGAACATCGCATCAATATATTATTTATGAACTTTTTTAAATTACCTAATGGAAATCAAGTTATTTGTGCAGGTGGGCAACAAGGAGAATTATTTTTGGGATTTTATGATAAAGGTAATTTATCTAGTATTATTATTATTAACATAAATCACAATTTAAGGCTAATTTTTTCCCATTTTTTTTTAAAAAAAATAAATAAATAAATAAATGTATATTTATAAAAGATGGAACTGAAACAAAATCTTATAGCATACGTACATTTAATCCAATCACTTCTGTACTTATATTTCAACCTCGAGTGACAAAATTAGGTATTACAAAAAAAGTAATAGATCATTCATTAAAAATAAAAGATACCATCAAAATATTAACTATATGACATGGTTTAAATAAATAAATAAATGAAAAAAATAGATAGCAATGGAGAAATATGTTTACTTACAACAAGTGCTATTGAACAAGCTTCTGTATATAGGTATATATATTTATTCAACTGATTTAATAATAGTATTTTAAACTAATTTATTTATTTTTTAATAATAATAACAAATATAACTAATTAATCAGATCAATTCAAACAAATGGATTTTCACAAAATCGTATATTACCACAATCAACTCTTTATGATAGCGTGCTTTGTTCACATGCAATGGATGTAGATTGGGATGGTGAAAGAGAAATTATGATTGGTACTTATGGACGTCAAGTGCTTATTTATAAACAAGGTATAACAATAATAATAATGATAGTGATTATAATGATGTGAACTATAGTATATATATATATTAAATCCAATTAATTATAATAATAGTGGCTGGTACACAAGATTATAACGTTTTATGGCGTAGACAATTTGCATATCCTATTTATAGAATGACCCATTTTGATTTAAATTGTGACGGATTAGATGAATTATTGGTAACTACTATGTATGGAGTTCATATATTACAACCTAATATGTGGAAAGCAAAAGCAAGATTATTAGAAGTACTTCAATTTATGCAAAGCAGTAAACGACAAAAACTGGATTTACTTTTAGAATGGAAAAAACAAAAAGAAATGGAAAAAGCAATTATATTTGAATCATCTTGAAATTAATGTAAAAATAAAAACATTATTTATTATTTTTGTACAGCTATATAAAGAAGAAGAAAGAAGAGAGAGAGAGAGAAAAAAAAAGAAAAATGAACGATAATAAAGGAGGGAAGAGTAGAAAATAAAATAAAATGTATAATTAAAAATGAATAGTAAAATATAATATTCATAATTAAAGGATTAAAATATAAAAAATAAAAGAAAAAAGCTATAAATGAAAGGTAGTTAAAAAAAGAATTTCTACTATTTTATATATATATAGTTTTACTTTTTTTTTGTTTCTTTTTTTCTTTTTTTAATTGAGTAGTGTTAATAATAAATATATAAATATAGAGAAAGAAAAAAAATTAAAAATGAATAATATATATATATATATATAAAATAAAGAACTACAATCAAATTGGGTTGGTTTTTTTTTTTTCTTTTTTAAGCAAAAATAATAAATAAAAATATAATAGTAATAAAAAATTAATAATAAGCATAAATGATAATAATAATAATAATAATAATTATAACGAATATCAACTTCATTAGATATCTATTCCAATAAGTTGCTGTTTTTGTTAAAAAAAAAGGAAAGAAGGTCGTTTATATATATATATATATAAATATATAATGTGATTAATTGATAGGAGATGCAGCAGCACTACTGTTAGCCACAGCTTCTTCATCTAATGCTGGGGCATTAGTACTGTTATTATAAGATTTCATAGCAACTTCATATTCTTCCAATTCCTTTTGATACATATCTTGATATACCTTTTTTACATATTATTATTATTGTTTTAAAATAGAAGAAAATATGACATCATATAATATCAATTAATTAAAATTATTCTATTATATATCTTATATTTTGCTATTATTATTTTTCATTATATGATCATGATTTTTTTATTACCTTTTTTTCTTCTGAACTTAAACTTTTCCATTTAGCACTTAATAATTTAGTAACTTCACCTAAACTTCTTTCTTCAGGATGTTCATCTTTGATTTTATCGCGTTGTAATCGACAGAATAAAAAGAATACATTACCAGGCCCCTTTGGTGCATTAGGATCTTTCTTTTTCTTTGGTTTAACTGCTTTATTATTAGCTACCTATTATATATATATATATATATGCAATTAAATAGAAAGATAGAGAGTAAGGGAGGAAAAGGGAATAATAATTATAATAAAAAAGAATAAAAAAATAAGAAAATGATGGATAATTATAAAAATTAGTACTCAATTTAAATATATATATATATATGATTCTTATTATTCATTTATATATATATAATTACAGGTATAGCATGGTGTTCTTGATCAGATGGTACATCATCATCAGAATCATCTACAGAATATTGATTATTGATTTTTTCAATACGATCCAATAAAAATCTAAAATAACAATAATCATAACAAAGTCAAATTTAAAATGATTACTTTTTTACTATTATTATATATCTATCTTCTTTTTTTGCATTTCTTTTTTCATTTTTTCTTCTTTCTATTTCTTTTCATATTTCTATTTTGTATTTAAATATACTAGTTATCATATATATATATATATATTAAACTTACGTTCTTTCTAATCTTAATCTTCGAACGCTTTTACGTGCTTTATGAATTCGTACATGAAGAAAATCGTTTTCCTATAAAGTTAATGTATCGAAGATAATCAATAATAGTGATTTATATTAGTATATTTATTTAATACTCGAATATTATTACTATTTCTCTTTCTTTTATTTGTTATTTGTTTATTATTGTTATTATTTTAAATAAATAAACAAAATACTTGAATCTATCCTATTTTTTACCCTTTCAATATCCCGAATACGTTTCTTTAATGCATTATATTTTTCTTTGTGATGTTCATCTATAATAAAAGAAAGATGGTTAATACATGTATTATATTGTATAATAAAAAAATTCTTTTTATTACCTAAACTCATAGTGATATTATATAACAAATTAAAAGAATGGAGAGTTCAATAATAAAAGTATAGAAACCAAGTTTTTAAATATATAAAGGAAAATGTATATATATGTATATATATATAATTAAGATAATAAATATACTTATATATATTTAACTTTATATATTATATATAATATAAATATAAATAAATATACTTATGGAGAAATAAAAAAAAGTGAAAAGAAAGAAAAAGAGAGAAAGAGAAAAAAAAAGGAGTTAAAGGTTTAAAAAATAAGAATAGAAATAACAAAAGGAATTTAGTTGGTTTTTATTTTTTAATTTTTTTTACAATACCGCCAATCAGACACATGTATATTATAAACAGCTATAAACAGCTGGATGGAACGGACTCAAATAGGCGAAAAAAAAAAATAATACTAATCCTATACTTAATAAAAAGACGATTTCCTTTTTTGGTTGAGCTGATCTTTTTTCTATTTCTTTACCAAAATAATAATATATATGTATATACTTTTTTCTTTTCTTTTTTCCTAATAAAAATAAAATAATAAGCAATATGAAATGATAAATAGACTTAATATATATATAATTATATAAATATCATAGTTTATAAGTTTATATTTATAAACTTACATATAAATATAGTATTATTGTATACTATGGCAAAATACGTAAATATTAAAAAGCCAAAAGTTATAAAATAACTAAGGGTAAAATTGAAACCCCGATAAAATCATCACCTTTTTTTTTTGTGTTTCTATTTTGTTTCTTTCCTTTTCTTCCTTTTTTTATTAGTTACAGAGAAGTTTATAAAATAATACGTAATATATTTTCGTCATGTTAAGAATATTAGGTTTAAAGCATTCAAAACAGTCTTTTACTCATTTAATAAAACAACAACAACAAAAGATAATAAGTAAAAGTATTCATACAAATATACTGCTATTACAAAAGTCTATTAAAGATCAAATAAAAGATTTAAGTTCAAGTTTAAATAATGAATCAATACAACAACAACAACAAGGAGGACGTGGAGCTTCAGCTTCTGATTATTTTGTTAATGTTCTTGATCGTGGACCCAATGTTGGTATAGAAGTGATTACTAAAAATGGATTTGTTTTATCAAATAACGTTCAAATCTCTGAACCTTTAATATTAGTAAATGGCTCTCCCTTTTTATGGAAAATACCTTTGGATTATGTTCAAGCTCCTCAATGGGATATGGAACCTTTATCTATCTTTGATCTTGTGTCCCCAAAGCCAGGTAAAAATAAATAAATAAATAATCATTAATATATATATATATAAATATATAGTAGATGATTGGATTAATAATATTGAAAAGGGCATCATTTTTTTTTAATCGTTAATCCAATCATATAATGTAATTATAAGATAACGATTTTCGTGTTGTTTTACTTATTTAAAATATTGTTAATCCAAACATTTACTTAATGATCAGACCATATAAAAATAAATAATAATATCATCATTCTTATTTTTTTATTTATTTAGAATTGATCATCTTTGGTACTGGTTCGACTTTTGCACCTTTACCTGATCATGTTAGAAAACATTTCCATCAATTAGGTGTACAAGTAGATATTATGAACACGGTAAATACACATACACATATACATGCACACACATACATATAAATGTATATATACTGATTATTTATTTATTTCATTAATGATGTATATATTTATCTATTTATTATTCCATTTTTTATTATTATTAATAATGTTTTTATTATAATAGAAACATGCAGCAGCAACATACAACGTGCTTGCAGAAGAAGGGCGTAGAGTAGCAGCTGCTTTATTACCAACAGGAAATTAAAAGTAGATTGATATATATTTATATATATATATATTAAAAACAAACATAGAAAGAAAGAAAAAAAATCAAATGAATTAATAAACATTAATAATAAAAATAATAAAAAAGATGTATTTATTAAAAAAAATAATGACGTGATATATTTTAAATGAAAATAATTAAAAGGTATGATATAGAAATATATTAAATGGATATATGTATATATATAAAACTATTAAAAAAATAAATAGTATGCTAAAAGGTAAAAATGAAAATAATAATAAAAATAAAAGAAAAGGAGAAAGAAAAAAAAAACTATATACTATTTTTTAATGTCAAATTAAACTTTTTTTTTATGTTTTTAATGATTTTATGATGTTGATGCAGCTGTTGCTGCTGCTGCTGCTGCTTGCTTTTTCTTTTTTAATTCCCGCTTTCTTTTTACTAATACACCTTCAATTAAAACTCTTAAAAAACGTTGTTCATCAATCAATTCTAAATTATCAACCAATTTTTTTTGACTTAATGCTGAAACGAATTCTTGTAAATTCCAAGCAGAGATAGTAAATAATCTTTTGGTACTTATTTTATTATCTTTCATTTGTCGATATATACTTTTACGTACTTCTTTACTCAATTGACCTACTGCTTCTGACCATAATTTATGATGTAATTCACCCACTTTTTTATTATTACTATCCTTTTTTTTCATATTATTATTATTATTATTTTCGTTACTATTATCATGATGATGATCCATTTGAATATTTTCTGTAGTTGATGAATGTAAACTTTTTAATTTCCTTATTTTAGATTCTATAGCTTGATCGGCTTTATTACGTACAATTAATACTGGGATTTGCCATTGTTGTGCTTGCTTTGCTATTTTAATATCTGTTTCCATTAATCTATTTATTATTTAAATATATATAAAAATATTATTATTATGGCTTTTTATTATATATTTATATAAAGAAACAATGATCCAAATATAGTAATTCTTAGTTTTTCAACTTTATTTCCATCCCCTTCCCCCTAATCCACATGTTTTTACTATTTTTTTTATTTGCCACTTTATTATTCATTAGTCCATGAATAAATCCTTTTTTTTATTTTTTTTTAACCATTTCATATATATGATTCATTTTATTATTATTATTATTATTACCTTTCAGCTGTAACAATAATTAAAGTATCAAAAGCACATAAAAACTTATCTTGAAAATAAGTACTTGCAGGATGATTCATTGTATTAGCTCCTGGCATATCCCATATAATCATCGATCTTAAATCAGGATGTCTATAACCTCGTGGTTTTTTTGTAGTTTCACTTTCCCCTGTAGCTGCAGCAACTTTATCATTATCCCGGTAACCCATAATTCCATTCACTACTGAACTCTAAAAAAAGAAAAAGAAAGAAAGAAAGAAACGATAACCAATCTAATTTAGAAATTATCATCATCAACCTTTATTTATTTATTTATTTATTTATTTATTACTTATTTTTACCTTTCCTGTACCGGAAACACCTACAACAGCAACATTATAAAACTGTTCACAATCTAAACCAATAGATCTTCTCGCAGCTTCTTTAATTTCTTTTGGAATAGGTAAAGGTTCTGAAGGACCATCATTAAAAATGACTTGAAAAACACTATAGCAAGCTAAAAAGGGAGCTAAAGGCCAGCCAAGAACACCTAATAACCCACCAATAGCACCATCCATTAATTTAACACCAGTTAACTCTTCTTCAGTAAAAGTATAAGCATTTAATAATGGAAAGGCAATAATCACCATAGGTACAGCTAAAGTGGATAGTGTTGCTTTGGTAAACTTATTACTTAAATCATCGTATTCATAAAATACATCTTTATTTAACTTTTTTGAAGCTACCTGTCCCATAATATATTCTTTTTATTGTTAAACTGAAAAATAAATAAAGAAAAAAGGCAAAATAAAAAAAAGTAAAGGAAAAGAGAAAAAAAAAAAAAGGAACGAAGAAAAAGAAGAAAAATAAAAAAGCTCATTTATTTTCTGCTATCCCCCTTTAATCTTTATGTATATTCCTTTTGTAAGCAAACCGGTATTGTGTAACAGTCCTTTTTTTTTTTTCCTCGTCTTCCTATTTTATTTTTTTATATAAAGTTATTATTATATTTAGTATTTTGATAAATTGTTTTACAGAGATGTTATTCATTATTATTATATTATCGGGATTTCTTTTTTATATGATAAACCTTTTGTTTTAATTTATCTTTTTTATTCTTTATTTATGATATTTAAATAATGAAGTATGATGATTATTTACTTATAAAAAGCAAAGTAATTAATTATAGCATATGAAAATATAAATCATCCTTAACTTGGTTACCTTAAGCTTGTCCCCATGACTAACACAAGGAAAAAAAAAGCTTTTCATATCGATAAAATCCACCTGATTTTAAAAATATTAATAATGAACTAAATGATCAAGAGAAAAAATAGAAAAAAAAAAACAAACAAGAGCCGCACTGACCTACCTGACAATAATATGAAAATAATGTGAATTTTTTTAATAAATAAAATTATTAAAGAAATAATGTGATATATCATATTGCTATTCTTCAGATCAATTTTAATGCTTCTTTTTTTTAAATAGGTAAAAAAATAAATAAAAAAACTCAGTTCCTCCTTTGCTTCGGATTGTTATATATATATCTTTTATAAATATAGATTGATCAGCAATAAATAAACCTTTTTTTTTTTTAATTCAAATCAGCGTCATTCTTTTATTATTAAAACTATTATTATTTCTAATATAATAAACTTATTTACTATTTATCTAAAATGATGATAATAAAAAATTCGACGAATTCTAGTTGGAATATAAAGTCGGAGTTTCAATATTGATTTAAATTAAACAAAATTAAATCTCCGACGCTTTCTTTCTCTTTTTAAATTTTTACCCACCCATATTAAATCTCTTTTTCTCTCTTTTTTTTAATTCTATTAAATTTATATACCTTTTTAAAAAAAAATACAATGGCTGATACTGAAGAAAAGAAAATCGTTCAAGAAGAAAAGGTAAAAATGGATGCATAAATGGATAAATGGATGGATGCTTTTTAAATCTTTTTTTTTATAAAGATAAAATGAAAAGGAAAAGGCTAAAAAATGAAAAAGAAATAGGCTCATCTTCATTTTAAAAAAACTGATGATGACGCGTTCATTATTTCATCTCTTTTTTTTTTATAAGAAAAACACAGTAAAAAATAAAAATAAGTACACTTATTAATATTATTATTATCATTATTATTATTATTTATATAGGATGAAGTTGAACAATCCCCTGATGTTCACTTTGAACCTGTTGTTAAATTAGAAGAAGTTGAAGTTAAAACTATGGAAGAAGATGAAGATGTTTTATTCAAAATGTAAAATAAGAAAAGCTAAAAATAATAGATATTATAAAGATATATATACAGTAGATGATTGGATTAGCAATATTTATTGGATGAACAACGTTTTATTAAATTGTAATAATAATCATTAACGACCATATATAATATCATTATTTCATGATAACATAAATGGTATTTACTTGGATGATTAGGTTATAATCATTGAAAAATATGAAAAAAAAATATAAGTCTTCAATATCTTTAATTCGATCATCTACTATATAAATGTCTATATACAAAAGTATTTCTTTTTTTTGTTTATTAATACCTTTTTTTTTACTCTTTTTATTTTTAGGCGTGCCAAGTTATTCCGTTATGATAAACAATTAAAAGAATGGAAGGAAAGAGGTACCGGAGATGTTAAGTTTTTACAACATAAGGAATCCAAAAAAGTAAGATTACTTATGCGTAGAGATAAGACTTTGAAAGTATGTGCCAATCATTATGTCAGCACTGATATGAAATTAGCTCCTAATGTTGGATCTGATCGCTCTTGGGTATGGAATGTTGCTGCTGATGTATCTGATGGTGAACCTACTGCTGAAACTTTAGCTATTCGTTTCGCTAACTCTGATAATGCTAACCAATTTAAAGAAAAATTCGAAGAAGTACAAAAAATTAATGAAGATCTTAAATCTGGAAAGAAAGAAGAAGTTAAGAAGGATGAAGAAGCTGAAAAGAAGAAGGAAGAAGATTTGTGATTTTAATTTTTTTTATTACTTTTTTATTACATATAAATATATAGATATATATATATAGTATATATATATATAGATATATATTTATATAAAAATATTATATATCAATTTTTTTTTTCTCTTTTTATAAATATTAAATGTTTTTATTACTATTCTTATTTCCTTATAAATGTTTTTATTACATAATATATATATATATATTCTATTAAAATATATATTCCTGTTTATAGTTTATTAATTATTCTCTCTTTCTCTCTCTTTTTTTTTTTTCTTACCTTTTTTTTTTTGTATTTGTAAAAAAAAGATAATAAAGCAAAAAAAAAGAAATGAAGTGTCTTTTTTTTCCTTTCTAATTTTATTAGCAAAATAGGATATTATTATTATTTTAATGTTTTGACTTTTTTGAGTTTTGTGATCAAAAATAATCCAATCTTTGAACACCAGCTAAGTTTCTATTTTTGGCGCTGTTTGTTTTTTATTTATTTATATCATTTTGTAATTTTCTTTCCTTTCTACTTTTTTCTCTTTACTTATTTATATATACTTAATTTATATAGCAGTATATTTTTTTTCCTCCATTCTTTCTCTTTATTTATTTCTTTAGTAATAAATCATTTCTTTTCTATAGTGTTCTTTTTTTTTTACTAAAGGCTTATGTGCATTTTGGAATGTCACATACAATTGGTGAATTAGTAGTTATAGCTTTAAAAGCGGTAATGAAAATAACAATAAAGTCCTTTTTTTTTTTTTTTTTTATTGATTAGTAACTTTTTTGGGATTTGAACTTTATATATTTTATAAACGAAGAAATAGTATATATGTATTAATAGAAATCGTTTTTATTATTATTAGGAAAATCTACCCAATCGTGTTGTAATATATATTTAAATAATATATATATATATACATGTATATGTTGGATATACAACTCTTTTTTTAACATTATGATTGTAATATCTATTATTATTATTATTATTATTAGGCAAGAGGTTCACAGGATCCTTTTTGTGTTTTTAAGCTTGGCACATTGGCAAAAAAGACAAAAATAGATAAAAGAGGTGGTCAAAACCCAATATGGGATGATCAAGTAATATATATACGATCAGTAATAGTTTAGTTTTTCTTGTTATATATATTAATTAAATATATTAAATACACAATTTTTTTTAATTAGATTAATTTAGCTGTACCTGGAGGAGTAACAAGGTTATTTTTTCAGATATTTCATGGACAAACATCCAGTGAAAATTTGATTTCAGAAGGGCACGTGGACTTACACGAAGTATTAAGAAAAGGAGAACATGATGGTAATTAAATCAAAATAAATAAATAATATTCAAAAAAGTATATATATGTCATATGATTTGCTCATCATTTTTTTTTGTCAAAATAGGATTTTTTCCTCTTATATATAATGGTAATAAAGCTGGTCGTATATATTTGGAACTAACTTTTTATGCTGTAAGATAATCATTAAAAAAAAAAAAAGTAAAATAATATTTATTGAATGATTGTTATATATATATATACTCTTTTTTTTTTTAATTAGAATCATGTACCTACCCAACCACCTCCAATTAGATATGTTTCACATCAATATCCTAATCAAAGACCACCACCACCTAATGTTAGACCTATGCCACCACCAAATGTTAGACCTATGCCACCACCAAATGTTAGACCCATGCCTCCTCCAAATGGTAGACCTATGCCACCACCATCAAATATTAGACCTATGCCACCACCATCATCTAATATGAGACCAAATTATGCTCATCCTCCTCATCCTCCTCGTCCTCCTGTTCAACAATCTGTATCAGCACCAACTAATGTGAATCATCCTAATCATAGATATTCTAATGTACCTCCTCCTCCACAACGTCAGCAATCTTATCATGCACCACCTCCACCAACTTCTTCTGCTTCAGTTCATGCTAGACATTCATCTATGCCTGGTCCTCAACCTGTTTTAGCTGCACCATATCATCCTCCACCTATGTCAATACCTCGTCCTGCAAATGGTAATAATTAAAAACAAAAAACAAAAATAAAGGACCATATACATATATATATATATATATATATATATGTTTGTGTGTGTGTATTTATACATTAAAAAAACAATGGTCATATATTTATTTATTTATTTATTTTTTATTTATTTTTTGGTTATAATAGGTTATCCATCACCACGACCAATGCCTCCTCAACAACATCATTCATATAATAATAACATACCTCATTCTTCTCAAAGACCATTACCTTTAACACCACCACAACCACAGCCATATTATTCTAATCAACCACCACCAAGGCAACGTCCACCTTATTAATTTATATATTAATAATTTTATATATAAATATATACATAATTTACACTTATACACTTACCAATTAGCAATAATCTTATTGTTTTTAATTTTTTAATTTTAATTCAGTGATTGATTAATTTGTATTTTAATAGAAGATAAAAAATAATAATAATAATAAAATTGCATTATTTAATAAATACAAAAAGGTAGAGAGAAAAAGAAAGGGAAAGAAAAAAGAAGTTATTTGTTTTTTTTCTTAATCTTTTATAATATTTAAAAAAATAATTATTTTAGCAGGTTTTTTTTGAGTAACCTACTATATATAATCAATTGTAACATTTTTGACAGTTCTAATATGTAGTTTATTTTAGAAGATAAAACAAATATAAGATTTATATAAATATATTAAGATGGATATTTTTTTAAAACCAATATATGTACTATGACGATTATTTATATTATTATTTATTACTGTTGTTTAGTGTTATCATTTAATATAATAAAAGTAATACAATAGATAAAAAAAGAGCATGTATATATAAGCTTTTTCTTCAGGCACCAAAAAGAAAAAAAAAGCGATACCCGAAATTAAAACTCATCGAGATCATTTTCAGATTTTCACATGACACGATAAATATGCTGATACATTTAAATAGCTTTAATCTTTCACACACTTCCCCGCGTTTCTTTTTTATTTTTATTTTTTTCTTTCCCTTTCTTCACTTTTCTTTCTTTCTTTAATAATAATCATGTTTTCTTTACATCTTCGTAATACTACCAAAAATATCAGTCGTTATCAAAGAATAAATAAGTAAGATATATATATATATGCATATGTTTATTTTAAGAATAGCAACAAAAATAAAAAGAGTGTTAAGAAAATATGAAAAGAAATAGTTGAAAACATATACATAAAAAAAAAAGATAAATATCGTTTTTAACTTTTTTTTTTCTTACTTCTCTATTTTTTTTATATATAATCTTTATTTTCTTTATTTAAAATAAATAAGTTATTCAACCAAAACTTTTTCTAACCAAAAAGTGATTCCCAACTTACCTATTCCAGAATTAGAAGCAACTGGACAAAGATATAAGAAAAGTTTAATACCCTTAATTACAGATAAGGCAGAATATGAAAAAGTATGCAAGATTGTAGATGATTTCACTTCAGGATTTGGAAAAGAATTACAATCAAGATTAAAAAGTTTAGATGAAGTAGAAACAAAAAAAGGATATTCTTGGTTAGATCAATTATGGCTAAATAAGGCTTATTTAGAATATAGAGCTCCCACTTTAATTAATGTTAACTGGTGGATGCAATTTAGAAACCATCCTAATAAAGGTATAGTCGACCCTCCCGCTGCCGACACAGCTACTCCTTTTCAATTAGAACGCGCTGCTGGACTTATTAGTGGTTTATTGGATTATAATAATCGTCTTAATAAGTAAGTGTGATATACATGATATATTTAAGTGTATAAAAAACAATCATGTGTGTATAAATAAGTGTTAGTATTCACTTTTTTTTAAAAAAAAAACTAATCATTTATATATAATAATAATAATAAATAGTGAAGAAATTCCTCCTGATGTTTCTCGTTCTGGTCCATTTTGTATGCATCAATTAAAAGGTGTATTTAGTACTACAAGAATCCCTGATCTTCCTCGTGATAGAGTAATTTCTCATTATCCTGCTACTGCTAAACATATTACTGTTATTTATAAAGATCAACTTTTCTCTGTTGACGTTATTGGTCCTAATGGTGAAACTTTATCAACAAAAGCAATTGAAAAGTAATCCATGCAATAAATAGATAAATATAAAAAAGTAGAATATATATATATATATATATATACATAGATTATTGATTATATTAATCTAATTATTATAATTATTATTATTATTATTTTAATATGTTGATCTTAAAATCTCTCTTTTAGTCAATTAAAACAAGTAGTTGATGAAGTTAACTCTAAACCAAACAATCAACTTCAATTACCCATTGGTGTTTTAACTTCTGAAAATCGTGATACTTGGGCTAAAGTAAAAAAAAAATAATTATTTCATCCTACATATTTATATATAAATGATAATACTTTTATTTTTTTTATTTATTAATAATAATATTTCCTTTTATAAATGTATATATCTATTAGATTAGAAAGTCATTAGAATCTGATCCTCATAATGCAGCTGTATTTAATGATATTGATAATTCTTTATTTGCTGTATGCTTGGATAACTACAGTTCATCTCAAGATTTAGATCTTGCACATCGTAATATTTGCCATGGTAATGCAGCTCATAATCGTTGGTTTGATAAAAATGTTCAAGTCATTGTTGAAACAAATGGTGCTGCTGGTGTTAATGGTGAACATTCTCCTATTGATGCTGTTGTTCCATTACGTATTATCGATGATGTTTTAATAAGGTAATTATATACATAAATATATATTATTATTATTTTTAATAAAAAATCATTCTTTATTTTGAAAATAAATATATAGGGAACCTATTAATGTAGAAGGATCAACTAAAATTACCCCACCTCGTTATTTAAAGTGGAATCTTTCAGATGAACAACAAATGAAATCTACTGTTTTAGATGCAACAGAAAATGCAAAAAAATTAATCAACGACTTAGATTGTGTGTTATTACATTATAAGGAATATGGTTCTAACTTTATGAAGAATTCTAAAGTTAGTCCTGATAGTTGGATTCAAATGGCTTTCCAATTAGCTTATTATCGTCATTATGGTCATCCTTGTCCTACTTATGAATCCGCCTCTACTCGTAAATTCTTGACTGGTAGAACCGAAACTGTTCGTTCTTGTAGTGAAGAATCTGTTGCTTTCACAAAAGCTTGGGATGATAAAAACGTTTCTGTAAGTTATTCATATATATGCAATAAGTTGAATTATCTTTTTTTTTATATTGATCTTTACTTTATTGTTTATTTTTTCTTTTTTTTTTTTAGATCAAAGATAAATTAAATTATTTAGAAAGAGCATTGAAATCTCATGGTGAATATATGAGAGCTGCATCAAGTGGTAAGTTTTTTTTTCTATATTTGATTTTAGTTTTTTTTTCAATTTAATTTTAATATCAAATATATATATATATATTTATATGAATAGGTCAAGGTGTTGATAGACACTTATTCGGTTTATACTTCCAAATGACACCTGAAGAAGCACAATCAGATTTAGCAGCCATCTTTAAAGATCCTTCTTACCGTCAATCTCAATATTGGAAATTATCCACTTCTAATACTTCACCTGGTAATTTATCATGGGGTGCCTTTGGTCCTGTTGTTCCTGATGGTTATGGTATTAATTATGCTATTGATAAAGAAATGGTTCGTTTAAGTGTCTCTTCATGGAAATCTGCTAAGGATACTGATTCAAATGATTTCCGTAAAACTATTAAGAGTGTCTTTGATGATTTTGGTGATGTTGCTCAAAGATATCTTCAAAATCAAGCTTAATTTAATTTAATTTAATTTTTTTTAATATATATATATATATATATATATATTAAATAATTGATATCACTTGAACTGCTTATTTTTTTTTCTTCTTATTTAGATTTAAAAAGCAAGTTCAACTTTTTTAATCCTTTACATAAATGTATCAATAAAATCTAAAATATGTTCTTTTTATGTATAAGATCAAACAAATATGAGTCTTTTTAAAAAAAAAACCTATAACAGTATATTAAATGAAAATGAACATAAAAGTGAATTCAAATGATACAGCTTTTAGTAATAATAATAATAATAATAAAATGTATACATAAAAAGTTAATTTAATCTTTAATTTTATTACTAATGTCTGTCCACGGCTATTTTCTTTGGCATCAACAGATATTTCTTCAATTATTTTATGAACATTAACGTGTTCATTTTCTATATACATATATATATGTGTGTGTTATTTTATTTTATTTTTACTTTATTTTATTGATCATTTTTATCTTTTTCCTTTTTTAGAAATTAAATCAAGACAAACGAATTTTTAATTTCTTGCTAAAAATTATCATTTTCAAAGTAGATCACCAGTTTTATGATGTTCAATTTTAATCTATAATAATGATTTTATATTATCTTTTTAAAAAAAATAAAAAAAATAAAAGGGTATACCATCTTGTTACTATTTCTTTTTATTTATTGATATTTTCAATTTTTATTCATACAAAAAAAAAGGTGCGCAAAATAAAATCACTCAAAAAAAAAGTAAACCCATATAAATATATTAATGTGGTTAAATAAGAATTATATATATATCTGAACCAAAATAATTAATAACAATAATAATAATAATAATAAAAGTACCTATAATTGAACATCGAAGTTTAAATGATTCACTAGTTGAAGAAAACCTCACAAATAAAAATATATATGATTTTTATTTATGATTTCTTTGAACACTAAAAAACATACCCAAAAAATCGAAAAATTACTCTTTTTTTTTTTAAAAAAAAAGAAAAAGCAACGATTCAAGCATATTTGTTTATTATGTATACATAAATTTAAGCTATTAATAATAACAATAATAAATAAGGCACTTTTCTATTCTAAACTGCTATATTAAACTTTCTCTTTATTTTAAAATTTCTTTTACTAGTAGGATACTTCTATAAATATATATCCATTCAATTAATGAGAAATATGTTTTAAACTTAAGATTTTTATGGAATATTAGCATCAAATATGCTTCTTATTTTGATGAGAAATTAAGAAAAGAATGGATGAATACTTTAAATAAATAAATAAATATCCTTTAATTGATACACAATCTCATTTTCTTTTTCTTTTTTTTTTTTAAAAAAAAGAAATGAAACATGGCTTTGATCATATTATTTTGTTGATATAGAAAGGATAGTGATATGAAATAATTTATTTTCATATTTGAAGAAATAATAAATGTACACTTCAATATAGTAAAAACTCAAAAAAAATTACATTATAAAATGGAAGGATGATTATTTTTTTTTCAACTGTCCTTTTTTTTATTTTTTTTATTTTAAACAAAATACTCTAAACAATTTTTGATTCTAGAAATTTGAGATGTTGATTATTATTATTATTATTATTAATTATTATTATTATTCAAATCATATACAATTTATTTGGCAATTTCAACGGAGTTAGTGGCACCAAGGACACGCTTGATATCACCATAAATAGCGAATTGACCAGCAGTAAGAGTGGCAACCATCTATTAAAATTAAAATTTTAAAAAAGAAAAAAGTGAGAAAAAAAATCATTAAATTATACCTTTTTTTTTGATAATGAAAATAAAAAATAGAAAAATGAACATGATCACTTACAACAATACGAGGACCTAAACCAAGGAAGAGACCCTTAACACCAAGTTGACCAGACATTTGAATAAGACGAGAAGTAACAGATTGACCTTCAGCACCCTTTTGTTTGTTGATCTTGGATAAGAGAGTATCAGCGGGTTGTGAGATAATCTATTGATAATAATAATAGCAAAAAAGTTAAATTTCATTCATTTGTTTCTTTTATCTTATTTTATTGTATTATTATATTTTATTTGATATTTACAGCAGCAGCAGTACCTAATAAATAAATAAATAAAAGATTAATATGCATATATAAATAGTTATTTAAATAGTAACAATAACTCTATATTTAATGTAAACTTACCAGCAATGATACCAGCACCTAAGTTAACTTGAGTAAGAGTGGAAGGAGCAAGTTCATCCTTAGGCTTACCAATAGCTTGGATGATCTTTTCACTATATATTTATATATATGTGAGTAATAATAATAAAAAGAAAGATGAATATATGATCATGATATTATAATGATTTCTTTTTAAATATATAAATATACTTACGCAGCAAGTTCGTAAACGACGAATTTAGCCATGGTATAAGGAACTTGTTTGAATAAGATAGGACCGAAACCAGAGTAGAAACCTTTGATAGCACCTTCTTCCTTTAAGATCTTGGTGAAACCAGATAATAAACCAGAAGCAAATTCAGGTTGAGAAACGAGACGAATTCTAGTAGCTTCAAGAGGACAGAGAGCAACATCAGCGAAGAATTCAGCAATAGCAGAAGAACCTAAGTAGATGGCGGTACGGTTTTCACGAGCAGTTTCAATACCAACGGCATCAATGAAAGTCTTCTTCCAGAATTCATAACCACCGAATTTGAAGGCACCTTGTAAGAAGTAACCTATTTTTATGAAAAAAAAAAGAAAATAATAAAATAATATTAAAATGTGTATATGATGATTATTATCATTTTAATAAATAACCCTCATAAATTTCATTTTTATGTTGCTTATTTTTATTTGTTTATTATGTCACTTTTTAATTTATTTATTTATGATGATGATTATTTTATTCCCCCCCTCTTCCTTCCTTTTCTTATTTTATATATATCATCATTATATTATTATTATTATTATTATTATGTTTTGCTGTATTAAATATAATAAATTGAATGATATGTAACAAAAAAAAACTTACCAGCAGCAGTAGGACCGAAACCAGTAAGAAGAGCACCGGCACCTTCAGCAGCAACTACCTTACGGAAACCGTCAATCATACCCTTGTTGTAAACTTCAGGAGATAATTGGATTCTAGTCTTAACAACATCAACAGGAGTCATAGCACCGTGGGTGATGGAACAACAGAGAGCACCAGCTAAAGCGAAACGGGCATATAAAGCAGCACCAGTAGGAGGAGCGGCAGCATCAGCACCAGCAGAAGGAACGAAGAATTTTTGTTGAGGAAGCATGATTGTTAAGAGTGAGGTAGTTTATTAATTAATAATAATAATAATAAAAAGGGAAAGAAAAAAAAGAAAGAGAAAAAGGGAAAACAAAAAGAGGAAGAAAAAAAAACTTTTCAACTCTTTTAAAAATTGATATGTTATTTTTTTTTTTTTTACTATATTCCCCTTGCCCAATTGGGACTGTTCTAAAGCTAAAAGTTTTCTTCCGACCAATAAAAATATAGGGTCATAGCGGGTGTCTCCGAATTAAAAATATAGAAAATTCGCTGGATGAACAAATGTTCCTTTTTTTTTAATCAACTTCCATTTAGCATTTGATAACCTTTTTTCTTTTTTCTTTCGCTTTTATTTATTTTTATTTATTCTATTGGACAAAAACAAAAATAAAACCACATAGAATTAGATAATAATAATAATAGCAATAATACAATATTAATTGAATTTGATTAATATTAAAAATAATATCAAGCTAGAACTATATAATCATAATCATAATAATAATAATAGTAAACATATGATAACCAACAAGGATGTCATCATAATTTATAAACAGTCATAATATTTAGTTATAAATTTAATGGATAAATTTAATATTCTTTTAGCTTGTGATTCCTTTTTCTTTTTTACAATACATAATCAATAAGAATCAGTACGGAAGCGGAGTTGAATTTTTTTCTTTTTTTTTTTCCACTAAAGCTATAAAAAAAAAAAAGAAGAGAACAATATAACGATGACAGAACCAGATTCCTATACATTAAATATAATATATATTTAAATAAATGAATCCATAAAATAACATATACATGTTATATTAAAATATAAAAAATATTAACAGTATATATATATATATATATATATATATACATATTTAATTGATGAGTTCACTTAGTTTTTGAATAAGTGACCCCTGAATATCTGATTCGATTTCCGAACGATAAATGATAAAAGTGCTTCTAGAGTATATTTTAGTAAACCTTTAACAAGATCATTTATATAAATATATATAAACATATTACAATATTAGTAACAGTAATAGTATTTTATTTGTATATAAAAACTCATAATTAAATTAAATTCATTAAAGTAAATTATTAAACATATCATTTTTAGTTTGGATTAAAACTGTATTATTGCCACGTTTAAAACTCAGTTTATTTTGTTACCTGAACTTTTTATAGTATTTGGTATGTGTGAAAAGAAATCATTTGTATTCAAACTTCACATAAGGCATTCGTTACTGAGTTTAAATTCTTGGACTATACATAAATTTTGGCGTTTCTGTTGTATTCGTCATTCTTTTTTATATTATATATTATATTTTATTATAGTTTATAGACTATAGGTAATTTAGTGTTAAAAAAAATTAGTTTTTTACAGTTAGTCTTTATTAAATTCAATAAATTATTATTACAAGGCAGTTATTAAGACTTTTTTCTAATCATATTTTTGGTGCCACAAAAAGAAAAAAAAATGTATGAAGGTAGTATTGGACCTGTAACAAGATCATTACCTCCTATGATAGTGCTAGTTAATATATCAAAGAATGGACAACAATTAAGTGATGAAGATATAGAAAATGAAAATATTCAACCAATTATTAGATTTGAATCTATGGAAGAATACGAAGAATATCTAAAGTTACAAATAGATGTGGAAGACAGAATATCTTTTGATGTTAGGGATGGCAGAGTTGTCAATTATAAAAAAGTGTAGAAAAAAAAAATATTTTAAAAAAAATATTATCAAAGTACATAACTTTATTTATATTTGATTATTATCAAATTGTGCAAACAATATGATGAAACTAATAAAAAAAATAAACTATATTTTCATTTTATATAAAAAAAAAGACTTTTTCTTATTTTTAATTATCACAAATACATAATTATTATAATAATGATATCAAACGCGAAAAGTGAATTTTTTTTTTTAAAAAAAGAAGCCCAATGATTTCTATCTTCATCACCCATCGTTTTTTTTATAGTTAGTTCAATGTTATCTATTTAAATTTTAGTTATAAATAAAAAAAATATATTATTGATTCGTTTTTCATCTTTTTTTTAAAAAAATAAATAAATTAATAGATATTAAATTTATACTAATCAGAACCAAGAGAATAATCCTTAGGAGAAACAAGACCAAATGCATTGATTAATATCCACCTATTTATATCAATATTGCCTAATAAAAATATACCATTTGGTTGTAAATATACAGGATTAGGTATAGGAATAATATGTCTAAGATTAGGCATATGATAAGTAAAAAAGGGAATATATATGAATTTTAAACTATCATTATTTTCTAATGAGCAATAGGACAAGTATTCTTCATCAAAGAGGTTTTCATTTTCCAAAAAAAAATACGTAATTGATATGACAGAGAGATAATTTTGCTACCGATTCAATTATATATCAATTAAATTTGATGAGAAGATGAATCCAAATTTCTTTTTATAAGCATTCAAATATTCTTTACTATTTTTATAGTTTCCATTATTACTATTTAATATCATTCCAATATTGAAATAATAGATTGCATAGCTTCTATCAAAAAAAAAGGTATATATTAAATACCGGCTTTGTGAAAATAATATTTGAAATACGGAATATGTTTGCACTTACATCCCAGTTATTTAACATACGAATTGCTGTATATCGATAGGATACATACTTGTGATTCTCTGAGCCATCCAATACCAAATTAGCAGCTATCCAGTGATAAAAGATTAATCCTTTGAAGGATGTTTACTTGCAACTCTAAAAAAAAAAAACAGTTTAAGTGTATACTAGTCAGATGACAGTTTTTGTTTTAAAATAACTCAGCAATTAATGTAGAGTATATTATAATTTATAGAAATAAACATGCTATTAATCCGCTAAAATTTCAAGTAAACTAGTTTAATATCTATGAAGATAAATAAGTGACTTCAGATTTTATTCTTTAGCTGTATTAGCAGACATTCATGATCATATTACGAAAGCTAACATAATTATAGATAATAATTATGTTTTTGGTTTGTTAAAGCACCAAGTAGTTTGGTTCAATTTTTATGAAATAAATGAATTTATTTTTTTACTATTGATTTTTAAGTAACTTTGATAATTTTTTTATTAAAAGCTGTAAAATATTTAAAAGAAAAGTTTAGAATTCATATATTTAATGTCATGTAGCTATGGTAATAAAATAATGCACAACATTAGATAAAAATATATAGTATAGATGGATATATTATTGAGAATGATATATATATATATATATAAATCTATGATAAAAGAACATATAATTGAAGATAAATTAAAAATAAAACTTATATTCTCATACTATTTAGAGAAAATCAAAGAAAAGATTATACTAGCGAAACTTTTGTTCCCTTTCTTTAGTACCTCATTCCTATACAACTCAAATATGGAAACCAATGAAAAGTAATGTATTGTTAGTTAACATATCTTATGAAAGTATAAATTAGTTATTAAATTTATGGAAATAAAAATAAATAAAAAGAAAAAACAAGCAAAAATATTGTAAAACTCCAGTTAAGTTCTTTATTTATAGCAATTTCATATTTTAAAATATAGATTATAAATAGTAATAGTATTGTTATATAATTAAGTTTTATGTTAATAATTATTTATTATATGTAAAATACAGTATTATTTGAAACTTTCTCAAAGATCCATTCTTGAATACTTGTAATCTATGTACATATATATATATATTCGTTTTACCCTCATGAGAATACGAATATGAGATAAACCGACACACTTAACTACCGTCCTTTAGTTCCCCCATTCTTGAACTGACAACTCAAATATGGAAGCCAGCATCAAGTAATGTATCGCAAGTTGCCATACCTCGCTAGGGTAAAGTAGGTCCGGATCTTACACTAAGGATCATCCTGGAAAATAAATAAATAAGAGATAAAAAAAGTGAATTCTTCTTTTGACAGCCCTCTTTCATAATCTGAGAATTTTCACTCTTTTTTTTTTTTTTATAGAGATCATAGTTAAGGATCATACAGTAAATAATAGAGTAATAAATAAAATAAATTTCAAATGAAAAAAGGACTTATTATGATTTCATACATAATCAGTGAATATACTTTATTATATTTGTTCAAGTAAAAATAACCTTGTATAAAAAAGTATGAATGTATTATTCAGTATGGATACTCACAAATATTAGAATCACCACATACTAAGTTTGCGCAGCAAGGGTTGCTATAGTTATATAGTAATTGTTATTATTATTATTATTATTATTATTAGTAATGTATATTTTATGTGTATTAAGATTCTTACTTGCCAACTGCACAACCTTCATTAATCTCACCACAAGCTTGAGTCACTTGGGTAGAGACCATCAAGATTAAAAGAAATAAAGTAAGAATTGTTTTACTATTTTGACCAAAAGTGGAGCCCATAATTATTTTTATATTATTTAATGAATAAAATGAACAAAAAGAATGCAGTTTTTTTTTACTTGCTTTTGCACATCCTCATTATATTATAATTATTATTATTATTTTTGTGCATGTGTTCAGAAAGCTCAGCAAATAAGTATATTTTGTATACCTTTCCAGAAATTATTAAAAAAGGCTAAAATGATTTATTTTTTGAATTAACGAGTTTTGGAATTTGAACTCCGTGAATTATTTTACCTTTTGTGAATCACTGTTCCTTTTTTTTTATTTTATTTTATTTTATTACTACTATTTCTTATTCATAAAAAATAAAGATGAATGAATTTATACATGAAAACGGTTTAGGTGAATATTTCTATGAGAATGGAAATGAAATGATAATTACAGAAATGAAAGTTAACAATGTAGCCTATCCTTTAGGTGATATCACAGATTATGATCAGTATATAGATTTATAGCCTCCAGAAAAAGAAATAAAGAAAGAAATGCAAATATACATAATAAAAAAAGGTCAACAATAATAAATCAAGTCGTCATAATTATAGAAAGTATACAGATCAATATAAAGAAGATTTCTATTTCTTAATTTATGAAAAGTTGTATAAAGTTTCTGAAGCAGCTAGAGAGTTTAGGATGCCTGAAAGTACAGCAGGAGGTTGACTTAAGAAGGATCAAGAAGGTCCTCAAGATATTATACAAAGAAAAACATAAGTAAAAAAATAATGTAGGAAGACCACTAATTCTTAATGAAGAGCATAAAGAATTCATTATTGATTCAATTGATGATAACCCTTCTTTAACACTTAATCAAATGATGGATGGATTAACTAAACAATTTGAAGGTCTAAAAATAGGAAAAACGACCCTACATGAGTAAATCACCAATAAGTGAAATAACAGTTTTAAAAAGGCACACTTTCATTCAATTGATAGAAATAGCACTAAAACAATTGAAAAGTGATACGAATGGATAAATAGAGAGTCTAAAACTGACATGGGTTACATGAGTAATTGTGTATTCATTGATGAATCAGCATTCTACATCAATATGAAAAGAAATATGGCATGGGAAACAGTTGAAAAAACGTGCTGAAATTGTTGTTCCAAAAACAAGAGCTAAAATTACAACAATTCTTGGAGCAATTAGTGCTGCTGGAATAATTAGTATTAAAGTTAGATTACCTAAGGCACCAATTCAAAGAAAAAAAAGAAAAATGGCTGGGGATAAATCATCAATTAAAAGAGGTACTGTTACAGGCCACTATTTTTAATTTTATTAATTCAACTATGGATATAATGGATAAACACGATCACTTTAAGGAATATTATATAGTGATGGATAATACACCTATTCATATGCATAACAATATCCAGAATAATATAGAGAGCTGTGAATATGGTTACATCTATTTACCTCCATATTCACCTGAGTTAAACCCTACAGAACAATTTTGGAGTGTATGTAAATATAAGCTTAAAAGAGAGATGTTATTGAAAGATGAAATACTGACTTCCAGAATAAGAAATGCAACCAATCAAGTTTTGTTTAATGGTCTTAAAGAATTTTGTAGATATTCAGTATCTAAATTTGACAATTGTTGGAATAAATTATCTTTATAGCATTTTTTTTAAAACGGATTTTCCAAAATGCATTAAAATATATAAAAAGACGAATTTTGAACTCCGCGAATTATTATTTTTTTTACCTTTTGCGGATAGTTTCCAGAAAAAGTGTAACTAAAAAATGAAAAGACTATAAATCTTTTATTACTACTAGTAAAAGCTTCCTTTCTTTTATTATTATTATTATTATTATTCTTCCAACTTCTTTTGATAATAACAAACATAGATATAAACTTTATTTATGTTTTTTATTTTATTCAAAAATATAGACGATTTTTTTAGAAAAATAGGCAAGTTGAAATGACTTCAATGACTATACACACATATATATAATATTAAGCATTTGAGTCTTTTATTATTTTTAAACAAGTATATAAAATACATATATTTTCTTAAATAGTATAGTCGAGTAAAGCTTATATATATATATATATATATATATATTAATACTCATAAAATATTTATTGATTTCTATTCTTGAATGAGTTTGAATTTTTTATTTAATGCGAACTTGATATTTTTATTTTTTTTCTTCTCTTTCATTTTCTCATTCACTTTTCATTTTTGATGCCAACATATTTATTAATGTTCAATAACTTCATATAATTAAATGAACAAAAAATAGATATGAATAATAATAAAAATTCAATGAAAAAACTAACATCATATATATATATATATATATATATTGTATTCGATAGTCCCTTATATCATTCTTTTTTTCATCTTTTTCAATCGATTTTCAAAAATTGCTATAGTAATGACTTGCAAATAAAAGGAGAATAATGGCATTAATATCAAATTGAAAACATGCTCTAAGTAAAGTAGCTTTATTCTATAAATCATCCATATATTTATATAATTTTAATCCAACCGATGTCATATTTGTAATATTCCATTTTGAAATTGTGCTTTTATTTTAAATTGAAAGATTATATTTATTTCATGATGGTAAAATAGCACTAAATCTATATTTAGTTCTTGTTGCATTTGAATTTAATATCATATTCAAATGAACCCACTGTGTTAATCTTGATTTTAAAAATTAATTCAATTTTTCATAACATAATTTATTTTTGTTATTGTTATTGTCATTATCATTGGAATTCACTTTGGTAAATATATTGTTGTTGAATACTTTATTAAATGATATAGGCATAACTTTTAATGGTGCTTCATACTATTCATATTTTTCTTTACAGTCGGATATTCACTTAAAATCCAAGTGCGATTAGACTAATCTTCCATAAGTTAAAAGTTGATAGATTTTCATTAATTCTTGTTTTATTACTTTTCCTTCTTTTATCTTTTACTTTTAATTTATTTATTGATGATTAATGAATATTTTCCATAAGGAAATTTAAAGCCTATGTATTTTCTTTTCTTTTTATCTATATTCTCTTTTATTATATTGTTTTCAATAGTTGCTGCTTGATCATGACCATTTAAACCATCCTTTTTTTTATTTATTTATTTATTATTATTATTATTATTATTATTATTCCTTCTTTTTCAATGGTGGCTGGTTGATCATGATGGTTAAATAAATTTTTATGGATTATCTATCTATTTTCCCTTATCAACTGAATTGGTTCATGATTTGCTGTATTTTTTATGAATGTTTTCTAAGTAAACTAGATACTACTAAAATATAAGATGCATTTTTTTTAAAAAAAAAATGGTTTCCATTTGCCTTGATTGCTATTGTTCATCTAGTGAGATTGAATTTATAAATATAGCATTTTTTTTAAATCCTTAAAAACAACAGAAGTGATAAGAGTTGTATAATTAAATGTTTTCATTAATTATTCATCAAGTTCATCCCATTATATTCCAATTCTTTATCATAAATATATATATTTAACAACGGATATATTGCAAGCTTTTTCTGTTTCGTTCATATCAACAAGTACAAGATTAAAAACTTTGTCTAGATTTTAAAAAAAGTATATATAGCTAATAAGTGTTATTTAGTGTGTGTTATAATGTCTTCACTTTATTTTTTTCAATTATATTTAGCACTTTTTTTTTTCTTTTACTTTCACTTTCGGTTTTAAAAAAAATCTATTAATAGATTTGTTATTTATTTTGATATTGTTTTAGAAAAATCGTTCAAGTTGCTTTGTTTAAAAGATTTCACTTTTTATTATTATTATTATTATTATTATTATTATTATTATTATTTTTACTTATTTGAACAAGTTTTAATATCATTTTTATTACAATTAAAATAAGTAAAAAGTGTTGTTTGTATCATTTTTATTATTATTAAAGAAAGTAAAAGAAAAAAAAAAGGCAAAAAAGCTTATAAAAAAAAATAAAGCAAAGAAATTTTTGATTTTTATTGGTTGCAAGTTTGAAAAAGCTCATTATTATTTTTTAAAACTTTGTTGACTTCTTTTTTTTTTTCATATGAAAAATACTTTAGCATAATTTTTGCTAATATAAAAGAGCGTAAAAGAAAAAAAAAAGAAGATAAAAAAAAAGATAAAAAAAGATTTAAAAAAAAATTATGCAAAATTTTTGATTTTTATTGGTTGCAAGTTTAAAAAAGCAAAAAAAAAAGTTCATTCTTTTATTTTTTAAAACTTTGTTGATTTCCTTTTTTTGTCATATGAACAATACTTTAGCATAATTTTTATTATTATTATTAATTTAAAAGAAAAAAAAAGAAGGCAAAATAAAGAAATTTTTAATTTTTTATTGGATGCAAGTTTAAAAAAAAGCAGAAAAAGCTCACTCTTTTATTTTTAAAACCAGGTACTTTTTTTGTTTTTTGTCATATGAAAAATGCTTTAGCATAATTTTTATTATTATAAAAGAGTGCAAAAGAAAAAAAAGAAGATAAAAAAAGATTTTTTAAAAAAAAATTATGCAGAATTTTTGATTTTTATTGGTTGCAAGTTTAAAAAAAGCAGAAAAAGCTCACTCTTTTATTTTTTAAAACTTTGTTGATTTCCTTTTTTGTCATGTGAACAATGCTTTAGCATAATTTTTGCTAATATAAAAGAGTGTAAAAGAAAAAAAAAAAGAAGATAAAAAAAAGATAAAAAAACATTCTTAAAAAAAAATTATGCAAAATTTTTGATCTTTATTGGTTGCAAGTTTATAAAAGCAGAAAAAGCTCACTATTATTTTTTAAAACTTTGTTGACTTTTTTTTTTATCATATGAAAAATGCTTTAGCATAAAAAAAAAAGATATAAAAAGGGTTCTTTTTTTTTCATTTCTTTTTTTTTTTTTTCTTTCTTTCTTTTTCTTTTTTCTTTATACATAATTTTATAGGATTGATTGGTAAAATTGACCCTGTCTCCTATAAAAAACAGATTACTCAGCTTGGAATTGGCTGTGCCCTTTTTCAAGCGATCCAAGGAGAGTTTATTGTACCTTGGTTACCCTAAAACATAACTAGCGCTGGGTATAAAAACGCGCAAAAACCTAATGAAAATGAAAAAGTCATGTTCATCCTCTTCATTCGTCTTCATCCTCTTCTTCTTTTTCATCCTCAAAAATCTTCTTTTTCTTTTGGATCCTCAAGAATCTTCTTCTTTATTTTCAAAAATCAAAACTCAAAAATCTTCTTTATCTTCAAAAATCAAAAATCAGAAATCAAAAATCTTTTTTATCTTCAAAAATCAAAAATCTTCTTCTTAATCTTCAAAACTCAAAACTCAAAACTCAAAACTCAAAACTCAAAGCTCAAAAATCAAAACTCAAAAATCAAAAATCAAAAATCTTCTTTATCTTCAAAAATCAAAAATCAAAAGTCAGAAATCAAAAATCAAAAATCTTCTTCTTTTGGATCCTTAAAATCTTCTTTATCTTGAAAAATCAAAAATCTTCTTTTTTCTTTTATTTTATTTTTTTATTTTTAATAAATACTTATATTAGTTTTTATAATCCATTTCAATTTTTTTTTAAGTCTTTAATAAAGTAATATTTTTAAATATAATAATCAAAAAATGGTCTTTCTCTTTTTTTTTCTTTTTTTTTTAATTGTGTGCAAAAATAAATAAATAAAAAGATTCATACTACTCGTTTACTTCATATAATGAGAAATAAATAAATTTGCTTACAATTAAGGGGATTTATTTTTTATTTCGGGTAATGTATCATCTTTCTTGCTTATTTCACTTTTCTTCTTTTTTTTATTCACCATTCTTATTATTACTATTATTATTATATACATAAATTAAATACAATAGAATAAACTAATTTACAATATATTTATATCATTTAACTTTTACAAAATAGTGTTACCAACAAAGGCTTAATTCTAGAGTAATAAATTACCATACAGCTAATTAAAAATAGGTAAGACTAACTTTATTCATTTATTGAAACTAACTAATCTTTATTTCAACTTTGGTTTTTATTTTTTACCTCCTATTCTTTTATTTTATTTTATTTTATTTTATTTATTTTAAAACTAGGTTTTTTATTGAAGGTATACTAAGATTACTTTGATTTATCATTTACAAGGAAGTCATAGTTAAATGAATACTTTTATTTTTATCTTATATACGAAAGAAAAAATAAACTTATAAAACAACAATACTTGACTTGTTCAGCTCTCTAAAATGAAAAACAAGAAGAAAGGAAAAGGCTATAAAGCATTACTGATAATAATATATAATACCAAGTCAAAAGGGAATGGTTTGAGGTACTACTAATTTTAATATATATATATGTATAACACCTTTACCATCAAATTTGATTCAAATATATACTTAAAAAATGCATGATCATCATCATTATTATTATTATTATTAATAGCAAAGAACTTCTTCATATAATACGTGAAATAAGGTAAAAAGGGATATAAATATATGATAATATTAATAGGTTTGACGCGTTTATTTTAATAAGGTGAAATGTGATCCATGGATAGTTTATATATGTGAATAAGCTTAAGGCATATACATATATATATAAATCTTTTTTAATAGTTTTTGGAGAATCCGTTAGTGTAATAATATGATGATCATCACCATCCTAATAAGCCCCAACCACTTGTAATACTCTTAAGGAATAGGAGCAAATGGATAATATAAAATGAATTAAGTGAAAAAGAGGAAAACAAAGTAAAAAAAAGAACAAGAATAATTAATAATAAAAAAAAATAAAAAATAAAAAAGGTTCCATTCCTTTTTAACTTGTCTTTTTTTTTTTTTTTAAAAAATACTTTGTTTAAATAGGATTATTGTACAATATATAGATGACCAACAATAATAACATGTAAGTGAATCATCATCAATCAATCATATATAATTTACATATCATTTTTCTGTTCTTAAATCCTATGGAGGAGGTTACTATTGATATATACATATATATAAATATTTAATGTGTGTGTGAACAACTTGTTTGAATATTATTGTATTATTGGTATTCCAAAATAAATAAAAATAGAAGATGTTTCAGTATGAAGTAATTATATCGGTGGTAAATAATTCATAAAAATCTAAAGGTTTAAACATACTTCACTTTATAGGTACAGATATATATATATGTATGTTACTAATAAAAGCTTTTTATTTTCTTATAATTTTATTTTATTTTTTTTAACACTTCATAATAATAGTAATAATAATATATATATATATATTAAAAAATATGAAATAATATGAATTATTATTATAAATAAATATATATATATATATATATATATATATATATATATATTCAGATACTTATTACCTTGAAAAAAGATATTAATGCGGATTTTTTCAACCCAGTTAAAATGAAAAAAAAAAAAATATCGCACTTAGTATTATTTTTTTTCCTCTTCTCTTCCCTTTAATTTTCAAGCTCAATTTTTTTTCTTCCTTTCCTTTTTCTCTTATTTAGCGTATACTTTTTTTTTTAAAAAAATAAACTATTTATCATATATATATATATATATATATATATATATATATATAGATATTCATGTCACAATCAAGTAATGAAGAAGATCCAACTTTTTTTAACTCAGAGTCTACACCACATTTTACTGGAGATCATTCCGATCTAGGGTTCCACTCCATACCTTATTATCCAACAGAACGACTTGATAGTGATATGGAAGATCCAAGTGCCGATTTAGGAATGATAAGAAATAGAATGGATATAGATATTGAACAACATCAAGAAGAACAAGATCATGATAATGAGGAGGAGGAAGATGAATTAGAAGAAGAGTTGGAAGAAGAAGAAGAAGAAGAAGAAGAAGAAGAAGAAGAAGAAGAATTAGAGGAAGATCATGAAGAAGAAGAAGATGAGGATGAAGACGAGGAAGACGTTGATAGACAAAAATCAGATACCCAAAAAGAAATAGAAGCTTATAGAATTTATCATGCCGATCATCCTGATAAAAAACAAAAAATAGAAGGCGGACGTGAAATTACTGAACATGAAGCTATATGGACTGTATCTACTTTTCGACCGGATTGGGGTGTAGAAAAAATGAGAGATAATAATCCTCTTACTTATTGGCAGTAAGTTAATATATATATATATATATATATATATATTTATTTATTTATTTCCTTAGGTCAGATTGTCCAAATCCAAAAGCCCCTCATACTGTAGATATTTATTTTCATCAAGCTACTGTCATTAAAGTAAAAAATAGGAAAAAAATAAAAGCAATTATTAATAAGGATTATGAAATATATATATAAACATATTCATCTACTTTTATTCTTTTATTTTTATTAGCAAGTATCTATCTTCACTGATGTTTCTCAAGATGAAAGTTATACTCCAAAACATATATCTATACGCGGTGGCACTAATTTTCGAGATTTACATGTAAGATATTTTTTATTACATAATAATTATATGTATAAACTTTTATCACTCATAATACTTTTATTATTATTATCATTAAAAAAAAAAAAGGAAATCATGGAATTAGAATGTGAGGAAAACGTTGGATGGAAAAATGCAGATTTTACAGTTATATCAGAGTAAAAAAAAAAAAAAAATAAAAAAAAAAAGATAAACAACAATGATGCATGATATAAATAGATTATTCATATCATCTTCTTTTTTTTTTTTTCTTTATACTCATAATATTCTTTTTACATTTCTGAAATAGTGAACCAATTCGTGTTTTTCAATTACAAATAGCTGTACTTAGTACACATTTTAATGGTCGTGATACACATATAAGACAAATTAAAGTTTACTCCGTACCTTTGTAAGTATTATATTTAAATGGATAATGATAAATAATTTCATTAGTATTATTATTATTATTTTTTAATATTAATGACATTTATATATATATATATATATATATATATATATAAATATGAATGAAGACCGCACACACAAGAAGTTGTCGATTCAGATGGTGAAACCAAACTACAAACAAGAACTATACAAAAGAAAGGGCTTCGATAATTTTATTTTATTTTATCATTGTATGGACGGTCTTTAAAAAATGCATTTTCCTTTTTTTTTCTTTTTCTTTCTCTCTTTATTCTTTTATTTTTTATTATTATTCCTCCTTTTATATAAACCTATTTTATATATATATTTATATATATATACTAACTATATAAACTTATTATATATAAATATATACATATATAAGTCTATTTGATTATCTAATTATTTTTTTAACAAGTAAATGATCACTGTTGTTGAATCCAGTAAACAACGATTTCTATTATTGGACCGACCTACAAATAAAAGTTTACCAGCTTATATTGAATTATTAAAAAAAGAAAACGTTAAACATATAGTACGTATATCTAGTGATAATCATGATTATGATACGGAAGAGTTAGAAAATCAAACAGGAATTAAAATAATAGATGATATAAAGTTTGAAGATGGCACAGTTCCAAGTAAAGAAAATATTCAACGTTGGTTAGATTTAGCAGAACAAGCAAAGCAACAAGGTAATACTTTAGGTTGTCAATGTGTGAGTAGTATTGGTAGAGCACCTGTAAGTGTATAAACATTTATATATATATATATATATATATATATATATATAATTTTTTTTTTTTATCTTATATCTGATTCTTATATATATATATAGTTATTAATTACAATATCACTTATTGAAAGTGGCATGGATCCATTAGTAAGGTTTTTATGATAAATAGAATGTTGATTTCTTTTTATAGTAATAATGGGAATTTTTTTTTTTCTTTATATATATAAATAGGATGCTATTAGTTATATTCGTCAATGCAGAAGAGGTGCTTTAAATAAAATACAAGTTAGATTTATTGATAAATATAAGCCATTATCAAAACAAACTAAATGGAAACAATGGTTTAAAAAAATAGCTATTTAAAAACGGTCCCTCTTCTTCTCTTTAATACTCCTTACTTTTATATTTATATATATATATATATATATATATATATATAAATGATTAAATTCTTATATTTATGTAAAAATATTCATAATATAATAAAATGGTAAAAAGAGAAGCTTTATATATACTGAGTTTCTGCATTAATATTTTAAAATCATTTTCATCTTGAATAATAATGACTCTTTTATAAAATGTTACATCAGTCTTATTTTGGAATGTTACTCAATTATGATATACTTTTTTCCCTTTTCCATATTTATTATTTGGTTCTCATTAGGTTTTTTTTTTTTTTGCATGATAACAGTTGTTATCAATACATTCTGTTTTTCTTTTTTTCTTTTTTTCGGGTTATATTTCAGAATAATGTTAAGAAAAAATAATGCACATATATAAAAATAAATATATGTATATGTACGTAATGTAAAAGAAAAGGCTTATTTAAGAATTAATTAGAATGTAATAATAAAACGGAGTAAAGAGTATATCATGTTTTATAATTATATAAATGGGAGTTTTAAGAGCTCCGATTTTTTTCTTGATTTTTAAAACTCATTTTTCTCTCTCTTGTTTTTTTTTTTTTTTTTTGTTTTCTATCTTTTCTTTTCCTTTTTTTCACTTTCCTTTTTTAAAAAAAGAAAGTAAAAAAAAAAAAAAATTAGTATCAATATCAATATCAATATATACATATAAATACCATGCTTAGTGAAATAGATTGGCCAGAAGTATTTGGCTACGCAAGTATTGCTTGTTGGTTCGTAGTATTTACTCCGTAATGTTAAAAACTTAAAAATAGAAATAAGATATTAATAATTAATATCAATTCAGATCTAAAAAAAAAACTAAGATTAAGCTTATACCTTGGATTCACTTGCTTAGACAACTTTATGAAAATTATAAACGACAAAATACTGATGGTGTATCTATTACCTTTTTATTATTATGGATCTTTGGGGATATTTTTAATTTACTCGGGATTATACTTGAAAACCTTATGTTAACTATGGTAAGATAAATATATATAAATATATAAAAAGCTGTTACAAATAAGGTTTAGATTTTTTTTCACACTCAAAAAAAAAAAAAAAAAGAAAGAAAAGGAAAATCACACATTAAATCATAATATCAATTAAATAAGAATAACAATTAAAATACTTACAACTAGGGTTATATCTTATGATTTATTTATTTATTTTATTTATTTATTAAAATAACAGTTATTAGTAGCATTATATTATTTATTTGCTGATTCACTATTAATGAGTCAAGTTATCTATTATCGCTATAAATCAGGGGGAACCATTTTTGAAAATGAATTTTTTAATAATTACAAAAATCAAGAAGAAGGACAATCCAATAATAATAATGAACATGAACCTTTATTGTCTAATGATAGTAATAGTAAATCTAACAATAATAATCAACAACAACAACATCTTAGATATCGTCATAAACAATCAGAACAAACAAAATGGGTAGTAAGAATCTTTTTTATCTCAAGTATCTTATTATGGTCTTTTCTTTTATTTGGTTCCGCTCTTTATTTCTTTTGGCCATGGACAAATAATAAAGTGGATCTTAGTCAATGGCATCTTGTTCCTCAATTACTTGGTTGGGCAAGTGCTATTTTATATTGTTGTAGTCGTAAGTGCAATTATATTTATATATAAATATATATATATATATATATATAAAAGAAAATTAATCCGTTTTTTTTTTTTTTTATTCTGTTCATTAAATATATATATATATATATATATAGGTATTCCTCAAATCATGCATAATTTTAGAAGTGAAAGCGTTGAAGGACTTAGTTTAACTATGTTTGTATTTAGTGTAGTAGGCAATTTGACATATTGTGTGGTAAGGATAGATAATTATATACATTTATATATATTTAGAAATAAAAGGCCGATCAATTGACAGTTTAATATATACATATATTTAATAAATTATTTATTTATTTTTATTTATAGTCAATATTTGCTAAATCTATGGATAGAACTTACTTACTTATCAATTTCCCTTGGTTATTAGGTAGCGGTGGTACCTTATTTTTTGATTTTACTGTATGTAAATAGAATGATGATCATCATTAAATAAATAATATAAATACTAATGACTTGTTTTTTTATTATTATTATTATTATTATTATTATTAGATCTTTTTCCAATTCTATACTTATCGTCACAATTCCGAGTCATCATTATAATTTTTAACTCTTTATCTATTTTATTTTATATCATTTATGAATTATTAATAAAAATATATATAAATAAAAAAATAATAACATTAATCAACAATAGAAATAAATAAAAAAAAAATGGTAATATAATCAAAAGTAATAAATAGCAAGGTATCAATGAAAAGTCAAAGTAAGTTAGGGAGGAGGTTTTTTTTACACACAAACAAACCAATGTATGACCTAACTCACGTGTATCTGTTTATTTATTTATTTGTTTTATTTGTTTATTTATTTCTGTTAAAGTGTCACAAAAACAGGTTAAGAATAATAAATACCAATATATACATACACCCAGACAGATGGGTTGGGATATCTTTTTTTTTTTCGTTCTTTTTCATCGAATTCATAAATAAATAAATAAATCTTGATCTTTTTTTTTTATTTATTTATTTATTGATGATAAATAATAATAATAATAAGACCTTTTGTTGTTGTACTTTTCATTATTTATAAAATAAATAATATAATGAAAGAAAGAACGAAAGGTAAAAAAAAAAAAAAAGTGAAAAGAAAATTAGGGAGAAGGTTTATAAAAAAAAGGTGGGTAGTTTTAGCCATCAGGTTGTTTGATCTACTTTTTATATACCAAGTCATCAGTACTTTTTTTTTTTTTTATGCTAATGGAGATTAAAAAAATACCAGTTACACAATGCAACTAACAATTTCAATGTATTTCCTTTATTTATTTATTTATTCTCTTTTTGATTATTATTTTTCTTTTTTTTTCTATTTTTCTTTCTTTCTTTTTCCTTTCTTTTTTTATCTTTTATATACCTTTTAATAAACGTTAGCATATATATATATAAAATGGCTTCTAGTAATATTTCTTTACCACCTATCCGACAAATTCTTCATGACATTACAATAGATGAGCAACGTCGTCATCTTTATGGTAAAGAATATAAAAAAAAAAATAGAGCACGTATATAAATATATATGTATATACGCGTGTGTATATGTGTGAATAAATAAATGAGAAAAAAAAAAAACCTGTCAAAATATATTAAACAACTACTTTTTTCTTTACTTATATATATATATAGAGAAAGAATCAACCAGATTATTATGCGATTGTTTAAATCATCCTTCAAAAATAAAAATAAATCATCAACATCATCATCCTTCAATAAATAAACAAAAAAACAATAATAATAATAGTAATGCCATGTATTCATTTGATACTTGGCAAGAATCTTTAGCTCAAATTAAACATCGTACTCCTTCCCCACCTCATCATCATCCTCATTTGTGTCAGTGTAATCAACATTTTCATAATAATAATAATAATAATAATAATAATAATAATGTTAAACCTTCTGAAATTATTATTCCATCATATAATTATTTTCATGAAAAATCATTATCATTAAATTATAATGAAAATCATCATCATCATCATCATCATCAAATGAATCGTCGTCGTACTCACTCAACATCATCAGAAATTCAATTAAATAATAATTATAATCAATTTCATCATCATCATCATCAACAACCATCATTATCATTAAATCAAGCAAATGTATCAACTACTACAAGAAGAATGCGTGCTCATACAACTTCTGGTTATCCACCTACAATGATGATGATGACACCCCCTTTAACGACATCACCACCACCTTCTTCTTCTTCTTCATTATCAAATAATAATAAAACATCTATTTTTTCTTCTTCATCATCATCATCATCATTATCATCAACAACATCTACTAATACATCATCTATACCATCACCTATATCACCTACTTCAACATCTTCATTAACAATATTAAAATCAAATCCATCTTTTATTAAAAATAATAATAATAATAATAACAATAATAATGATTTATCCTCATCATCACCACCAACTCATTCTATGTTTTTAATGAAATCCACATCATCTATATCACCACCACCACCACCACCTTCATCATCATCATCATTATCATCAACATCAACTATTTATTCTAATAATCATCATTCTTATCATCATCATAATTCAAGGCATAGATATCATTGTCCTCATTGTCGTAAAACATTTTCAAGGCCATCATCTTTAAGAATTCATATTTATTCTCATACAGGGGAAAAACCTCATGGATGTCCTTATCCTGGTTGTGGACGTAGATTTAGTGTACAAAGTAATATGAGAAGACATTATCGAGTTCATAGCTATCCAAATAATCATCCTCCTTTTCCTCCTTATGATGATGAGGTATTAAATAATCATCATCTAAATCATGATGATACTTATTATCCTCCTCATCATCATCATCATCCACAACAACAACAATCTTTATTTTTCATGTAATTTTTTTTTATCTTCTTAGCTTTGCTTTTTTGTTTTTTTTTTGTTTTTTTTTCTTATATAATACCTACATACATTATTATTATTATTATTCAATTATACTAAACATACAATATATATTTATTTATACATATTCATAATAAATATATTTAACTAATTTTGTTATTATTATTTTTTTTTTGTTTGTTTGGTTGTTTTGGACTGTTTTGTTTTTATTTTTGTTTTGTTTATATTCTTGATTGTTTTTATTTGTTATTTTTAAAGAATAATAAAAAAATATTGCCACAAATATTAAATAAAAAAAGATAAGTATTTAAATAGAAAAAAAAAACAAGCTATAAACGAAATATTTGATCGGCCATCTACTATAATAATGGTTAATGGCTTTCAAAACAAGTTCGAAATCATGCATATCATTACCGTAACGATTTCTTTCTTTCTTTCTTTCTTTCTTTTTTTTATATCTAAAAAAAAAATCGAATGATCTTTTATATTACTATATTTATGTTAATCCTTCTATGCAAAAAAATAAAAATAAAAAATTCATGTAGAATAAAATGATGATGATGAAGGAAGAGGGGTGAGAAAAAAAAAAAAAATAGAAAAAGTAGCCAAGAATCAAAGTAAAAAAAAAAAATTAGATTTATGACATATAATTGATGGTCTGTAGTCTCTTAACAGATCATCTTTTTTTAAAATAGATTTCACAAAAACAAAAAACAAAAATAAAGTTTCCCTTAATTTTTTTTTTTTTTGGTGCCTATTGACATGATTTCCTTATTTTTCAAAATTATTATCATCTCTTCTTTTTTTTATATAAAGGTCCTTTTCCTCCTTCCTCCTCGAATGTATCAATATATATATATATATATAAGAGGATGATAATGGTTTTTTTAAGTGATAAATAAAATATGATACATTTTAATTAAAAAATGGCTAAAAGAAAAATCTCTAACTTCTTTCATTTATTTTTTTACATATTCACTTTTGTTTTTTATATATAAACATCTACCCCTTTTTTTTTTACATTGAAACACAATAACAAATAATAAAAATAAAAATAAAAATAATCGTTTCAATTCTATTTTTTTTTAGTAAATATATTTTTTCCATGTTTAGTTCGCATGATTAGAGTAAAAAAAAATGCGTTCATACAGTATTGTTTTGATTTTCATAAAAATGCAAAGATCAAAAGTTGGCACATATTTTTGCTTTTCTTGTCCTTCGCTTTTATTATTTTTTTTGTAACTTCCAAAAATAAATTTCTTGGTAATAATCTATTTGTAAAATCTCCACTCGGATAAAAAAAAAAATTAGGCTGATGACGAAACGTTTTCAAAAAAGGAAATTCTATTCATCATGACTCTTACAAATATATCCATATTATAAATATTTTTATTAATTAATCATCATCATATATATAAACCTATTCATATTACGTATATGATTAATACTTTTTTATAAATATATAATTAATCATCATGTATTTCTTAATTTGTATCAAGTAATTACATATATATAAATATATATACAATCATGTAACTATCATTTATATTTATAAACAAATCATGGTTTAAAAAAAAATTTATATATAAAATAAGAACTGCGAATCATCGGTAAAACTTTTATTCGTGATTTTTTAATTGCTTTTTCCATAAAGAGAAGAAGAAAGAAAAGCTATATACACTATTATTATTACTATTTTTTAATAATAATAATAATAACTTGTTTTAATCTAAAATAAAGGATGATTTTTTTAATTTTTTAGTTGATCTATTATTATTATTATTATTATTATTATTATTATTATTATCCAAATGATCATTTCGTTTATATAATTTTTTTGTTAATGATTTTTTTTTAGGATTGGTGGTAGATGTAGTTGTTGGTGTTGTGGGTATATCATTTTGATGATGATCATCAGTATCATCATGATCATCATTATTATTATTATTATTATTATTGTTATTATTATTATTATTATTATTATTATTATTGAAATTATTTAAATAATCATTGGTTTTATCAAATGGTAAACTAGGTAAATAAAACACTTCATCCTTATTTTCTTCATCATCATCTGAATCCAAAAATGCATGGATTGGATCACATGTTGTTACGTCGAGTAGAACATCTTCATCATCTTGTTTTCTTTTAGTCATTTCTTCTTGCGGTACCTATTACCAAAAAAAAAAAACCCCCATAATGGTTCATGTATTAAATTAGTTTGGTTTTAAAAATAAATATATAAATAAATAAAATAAAAAAAAACATGAATATTATATAATTAATTCAATTCATAAAAAAAGTAGCTCAAACTAAATAATATACTAATTTCGTAGATTCAATTTTTTTTTACCACATCAAATTCATCTTCTTTTTCATCATATTCTAGATTTTCTTCCAATTCAGTAAAATCAGGAGCAAAAGCACTCCAATTTTCTTCATGTTTTGTAGTCCAAAGATATATATTACCATAACTACTAACTGATCCAATAATAGGTCTACCAGGATGCCACTATTGTTTTATAAATAAATATAAACATAAACATAAATATAAATAAATAAATAATTGTTATTACAATAAATTTGAATTCATTCATTCATATATTTACTGTTAAATCATCTAAAGGTTCATTTGGTCCTTCTAAAATCTTGACTAAATTCCCAATCTTTTTGTCCCATATATAAATATTATGTTCAGCTTTATGACCCGACCCTATATAAATGATATGATAAAATAAAAAAGAAGAATAATAAATAAATAATTAAAGGAATTAATTGCATGATTCTTTACATATATATATATATATATATATATATATATATATATATTAAATAAATAAATAAAATACAAGTATATATACAATTATTATTATTATTATTATTATTATTACTTTACCTCCTATAACAAATTCACCATCTGAGCTAAAACAACCTTTATTCCATTGAACCCGGTTTACAAGGTCTTGAAATTTATTTTGTAATACAGGTATGCCATCATCATGATCATCCAGTTGATATAACCGTAGCACTCTATCATTAGCATTAATCAACATATCCCTGATATACAATAGTAATAAATAAATAAATAAATCATATGTTTATTTATTTCAATTTCAATGATATATTACTTACTTTCCATTACTACTCCATTGGATTCCTTTTATGGATGTCGAAGTAATTTTAGTGGCGTAGGTAACCTTTTAATAAAACGAAATAAATAATTATATTTATAATCAAATCGCCACTTTTTTTTCTCACATATATATATGTATATATGTATGTATGTATGTATATATATAATTTACCTTTAATGACTGTGCATCAATGATATATAAATAACCTTTGGATGTACCAGCATAAATTTTATTCCCTGTTTTATTCCATGATACTGAACATACATAAGATGATTTTGCTTTTTCATCAAGTTGATCCATATCTGTTTGTATGATTGTTTTTTTAACGGTTCCATCTTCTAATACATTAACAAGGACTGGATTATCTTGAAAAAGAGCAGCAATAAATTGAAAACTTTAAATTATATTTTTGGAATTTAAAAAAAAACAAATGAATAAATAAGCTGTTCTTTTTTTATAATTATTTTTTTTATTTCTATTTCTCCTTTTTTTTTTTTCAACTATTTGTACTTTTTTTTTGGATGCATTTGAGCCATCATTAAAGGTGTATCAAATCGTATCTTTGAATATTTTGTTCCTGATATTAAATCCCATAAAATACAAGTCCAATCCTTTGAAGCTGACAATAAATATCGACCATTACGTGACCAGCTTAGGAAAAAAAAAAAAAAAAAAAAACAAAGGTTACATTATTATTTTTTACTTCCTTTTTCATATTTTCTGTCTTTCCTTTCTTTTTTTCTTTCTTTTAAATAGAATAATCTAGAATAAGATCTAACCTAACACTAACTACTGATTTAACATGGCCAGTTAAGCTACGAGAAACACTTTTTGTATCGAAATCGAAAACTAGTAGTCTCCCGTCAATGCATCCAGCTGCCAGTAAAGTGCCACGTCTATTAAAGCATGCATTCATAATATACCCGTCTTCCAAAGTATCTTCAATACTATTTGGATATTCTTGTTGCCATGGGTCTTTATTTATTATTTGAATAATTAAAAGAAAGGGTAATATTAATAAGTAAAATTATTATTAAAAATAATTATGATTATTATTGCTTATTGTTTATCAAATAACAAAGAAGAAGAATATAATTTCTTTATTTATTTATATATAAGGTAGAAAATAATAATAATATATTAATAATATTCTTTTTATTTAATACCTAATAGTTCTAAATTCATGCTTATTTATTTTTATTTTTATTTTTTTGTTTATATTTGTAATGATAAATTAAACTGCTGCTTTTTTTTGTACTTTTACAAATACTTTATAAATCCAAGGAAAACAAACGAAAAAAGGAATAGAGAATAACCCTAAAAAGAAATATATTTTTAATCCCAATAGTACAACTTTATTGGTCAAGGGAAAATACTACAGCCGCAGCTTATAGAAGAAAAAGACTATATATAACTGCGCCTAATTTTTTGCTTTTCTTTCTCTTCTTCTTTTTTTTTTTTTTCTTTCTTTCTTTTTTTCTTTTACTTTCTTTATACAACTTACCTTACTCTCTACCTTTGCTTATTATTTCTACCTTTTTTTCTTTTCTTCTCCTTTTAATTTTTTCTTTCTCGCAACTTTTTATCCTTTCAACGAATTAACATCACCACCTTTATTTAAAACTAATAAAAAAAAAATATGACTACTTTTGAACCAATCAATCGCAACCATCCAAATGCAATTGTTACTCCTTTTAGTATATCGCATGAATCTAATGAACAAAAAAATTATGTAAAGTCATTAGTAGGTAAAGTATCATTCTTCTCTATTTTATTAAGAATTAAAAAATTAAAAAATAATCATTCATCTAATTTTTTATATATTAAATTATTAACTAATTTTGTTCTTTATACATATATAGATATGGTGGCTCATACTATAAATACCATATGGCCTCAGCCCATTCCAAAAAATACTACTACGACTACTACTACGACAACAACGGCATCATTAATGACTTTTCTTCAACATATTCTTAAACATTCACGAACCACTCATTCCACTTTACAATTAGCTCTTTTTTATTTATTTCGTATTCGACCTAGAATGTCGACTGTTTTAGAACAATTGCCTATTAAAGATCGACCTTACGTTTTATGTGGTAGAAGAATGTTTTTAGCTTCACTTATTAGTGCTCATAAATATCTTCAAGATAAAACTTATAAAAATAAGGCTTGGACTCAAATTAGTGGATTACCTGTAGAACAAATTAATCATGCTGAAAGAATCTTTTTATGTTTATTAGATTATCAACTTTATATTAAAAAGGATACTTATGATCATTGGCTTCAATTAGTTCAACATCAAATTGGTAAACCTTGTCCATCATCTTCTCCAGCAACAATGATGATGAAAAATAATAATAATACATTTACTATTGAAAAGAAAGAACAACAAAAACAACAATTATCTATTGATATTTTACCTCCACCATCTTTAGACAATACTCCATTATCTACCCATTCAAGCGATCACGACTTTTGTTCAAGTCCTATTACTCCTATTATGAACAATGAATCATCCATTCATCATCATAATAATAATATTAATAAAAAAAGAAAAATGGATCTTGATACAATAATGACTCCCATGACTAATATTAACAATGACAACCATCATCATCATACAACTACTGCTATCACTCGTATACCTTCTCCAAGAGAAATGAATCAATTACCTACACCTCCAAGTGAAAATGATCATATTCTTCCATCTTTTTCTACTGGTGAAAAAAGAAAATGGTCCTACCTCCACTAAGTTGATGATTATTATTATTCACTTGATATGTAAAATGATTTTTTTCTTTTAATTATATCTTTATGGTTTTTCTTTTCTTTTTTTCTTTTTTTCTATATATATATATATATATATATATATATATATATATATATATATATATGTATGTATCATTCTATCACTTATTTTATCAATATATTCATATTCATTTATATATGATTAAAAAATATATACATACTTTTTTACTTTACACACACTCACACTCACACTCACACTCACACATATTATTTACACACACTAAAAAAAAAAAAAAAAGAAAAGAAAAAATATATATTACTTATATTTTATTATTTTCAACTTATTGTAAATCAATTTTCTTTTATATATATATATATATATATATATATATATATATATATATACATATATTACATATACACTATTTTTATTAATTATACATTCATTTACTACTAATATACTATTACTTTAAATAATATACACATTAATACATATAATAAAACCTTTGCACTTCATTCTTTCTTTATTATTATTATTATGGTATATCTATATTTAACTCTCTTTTATTTTTTTATTAGTACTAGTATTTAAGTTACTTTTTTTTTCTTTTTAAGAAGTATAGTTATGATTTTTTTTTATCAATATTAAAAATAGTAATATATGCATATATTATTTTTAACCTTAAAATAAATAAAATTAGTTCTACCTTTTCCCGTTAATAATGTGTGCCAAGACGGATTACCATTTTTTTACTTATTGAAGCGAAGGATTTATCCGACATTTACTTTGATTGGCTAAAAATATAAATACCAATAAAAAACCCTTTTTAGAAATAATCATGGTCGGTGTTTTAAAAGCTCACCTAGAATAAATAATTTGTAGGCAAGAGTGAAAATGAATTTTTTTTGAGAGAGCGAGAGTGGAGTAAGAGGCAGAGAGTGAGAAAGACATGTTTTTTTTTTTCCCTCTCTCTCTTTTTCTTTTTCTTTTTATTATTCTTTAACTGGGAGTTTATTCTATTACTCTTTTTTTTTACTCTACCTTTTTTTTTTTTTGATAAAAAAAAAGCCCCCTCCTCAATAACAAAACCATTCTCTCTTTTTTTTTATATATATATACATATATATAATACATAAAAAAAAGGAAAATAACGATTTACCTTCCTTTCGTTCCATTTTATTTTACTCATCATCATTATAAATAATAATTCATTATATAATACGGATTAAAAAAAATATAATAATATATATCAACAACCATTACTTTTATTTTTCAACATCATATTTTCAATCATTTTCTTCACAATCATTTCATAACTAACATTTATAAACAATGTCAAGAAGTAAAGATAACAAAGCATTTACAACTTTAGATCAGAGCTCTATGCCTAACTTTAATTCTTCATGGGTTAACTATAAAGGTAAAAATAAAGTAAGAAGAAAAAAAAAGTAAAAAAGAGAAAGAGAAAAATAGTATTGTTAATAAAAAACGGTATTACTTATATATATATATATATATATATTTATAATATAATATTTAGGTGCTTGGTCAACCACTATTTTTATTATAGTTGCTCTTAAAACTTTATTTACAGTAATACCTTTTATCAGTCCTGAAGCAAGTTGGACGTTAACCAATTTATCATTTAATCTTGTAAAGTGAACTATTTTTTATTATTATTATTATTATTATTATCATTATTAATATGTATATATAAAGAAGAAGTAAAAAAAAAAAATTAAGATAGAGTTATTTTTGGGTGATAATAATAGTATTAATTAATAATGATGATAATTTATTTATTTATTTATTAATTTAGGGTCATTATATTATGTTTCATTGGGTACAAGGGATTCCTTTTGAAAATAATCAAGGAGCATACGATGGTTTAACTTTATGGGAACAAATAGATGGTGGTGTGCAATTCACTGCAACAAGAAAATTTTTAACTGCTGTTCCTATTTGTTTGTAAGTAATTTATAAATAGATAAATAATGTAATAAAAACATGGATAATTTATATATATATACATATATATTATTATTATTATATTATTATTGTTATAGGTTTCTTTTAAGTACACATTATACACATTACGATGTATTTTTATTTGGTATCAATTTTTCAGCCTTATTACTAGTATTAATAGCAAAACTACCTATTATGCACCGAGTACGTGTCTTTGGTATCAATAAGATTGATTATGATATGGATTAAATGGTAAGAAAATGAATAATTAAAAAAGGAATCAGATAAAATAAATATATTTAAATGATGTTAAGTATTTTTTGTATGATTATGTTATAATTAATATATGGCTTTTTTTTTCGATGTTGTTAAAATAGGTAGGGCTTGTCTAACAATATTTTTTTGTACTATTTAACTAAACTTTTATATCACACATCCTCCCTTTTTTTTCTACTCCACTCTCTCCTAACCTTTTTTAAATGTATTCCCTTGCACTTTATATATTTTTTTAAAAAGAAAAAAATAGTGTCAATCAAACTTAATATTAACTCTTTTTTTTTCAACACAACTCAACTTCTTTCTCTCTTTTTCTCTTTATTTTATTACAATCTATATATATATTTATATTTATATTTATATATATATTTAAAAAAAAAATCATTCTATATATACATATATGGCCTTTTTTTAATTTAAACTTTGAAATTCGAAATATAATTATATTGTAAATACATATCTTTTCTATTTTTATTTTTTAAACATAATAAATAAATCAATAAAGATAAAAATAACCTTTCTCTCTCTCTCTTTGCTAAGTAAAAAGAAAAAAGGAATCCATCTATTTAATTTTTATTTAATTATTTCATAAATGATATAATAATATTAATGAAATGATTTTTTTATTTATTTATTCACAAGATGATGATCCAAATAAGGCAATTATCCTCTTTTACTATAATTTATTTTCATAATAATAATAAAGTCTAATAATAAATTATGATATAATGCTTCCACGTATATTTCTATAAAATGAATTGATTTTATAAAAAATAAAAACTCCTCTTTAAAAAAAATGAATTCATAATTGACAATTGCTCCCAAACAATGCACCAAGTTGACAACTTCTCTTTGGATATTAAACAATGATCATGTGAGCTTTCTTTTTTTTTTTATGGTTGCCAAGATTCTACTTTTTTTTAAACTTTTTTCTCCATCTTTTTTTTTTTTTTTGAGTTAAGGATGGCTAAGCAAAATTATGGTTAAAAAAGGTTAGTTGATTTTTTTTTCTTATACTTAAAAAAATATGTTAGCATAATTGATTTTTTTTAAAAAAAACATCAGTTACCATATTAAGTATTTTCTATAACTTCTTTATTTGAATACTTTTTTTTTGCGATATATATTTACATTATAATTATATTTGAAGAAAAATATATTTATCATGTAATAGATTTTAAAAATAATAAAAATGATGATGATGATGATGATGATGATGATGTACTTATTTATTTATTTAAAAAAAAAGCACAAATAAACAGTTAAATTTTTTAAAATATACACAAATAAGTGCAATTTTTTTGTTTTTTAAATAAAGCATACTTATTGGTAATAAAATAAAGGTAATTTTTAATCATTATTATTATTTAATATTAATCTGTTTAATTAAATCCAATGATTCAAAATTAATATCAAGAGTGCAGTCAATTGTAGTAGTTTTTTTTATGTTCAATATAAAAATTTAAAAAAAAAGGAAAGATCAAAATAATGGAAATAAAATATAAATTCCGACCAAAAAAAAGAAAAAGAATCTCATTGATCACTTTTTTGCCCATTATTCCATTTTTTCCGTTTTTTTTTCTCTTTTCTCTCATTTTCCTATTTTTTTTTTTTTTTTTACTATATATCTATATCTATATAAAATAATTTATACCCGATTTATATAAAGCAATATATTGTTTATAATTGAACTTAATCATGGTAACTATATACATATATTATTAAAGTAAAAAATAACAAAAGAAAAATATATATATTAGATATACAATAAAAAGAGAAGAAGAACAAAAAAAACTTGCTTTATAGTTAAAAGAAAAAAAAGTTCCCAGCATATATATATATATGATAATATACTTTAATATACAAAAATATAATATATTGATTATTATTATTATCATTATTAGGGAAGCTGTTGTAGTAGTACACGAAAAAAAGATCAAGGTTATACTTTAGGAGGATCTAATAATAATAATAACAATCAACCAACCACAGCCAATTCAACAGGAAAAACGTTATCTAGTGGCCAAGTGGTAGGTAATGCACCTAATGGTAGAGAGGCTATGCTTGCCGCTGCTGAGCAACGTAAATTACAAGTAAGTTTGATTTTTTTTTTCTTTCTCTTTTTCTTTTTCTAGATAAAAAAAAGAAAAAAGAGAAAGAAAGAAAATAAGGAGGAAAAGGAAAAAAGAATTTTTAATGTCTATATCTATATCTATATCTATATATAATAATAATAATAATAATAATAATTATAAATGATAATAATAGGCTGAAAATCGTGGTGTGCAACAAGGTGGTGGTGCTTTAAGTAAAAAATTAAATGAACAGCGTGCAAAAAAACCTGAACCTGAACAACAAAATCAAGAACCAGAATTAGTGGTAATTTTTCAGATTTTTTTAAAAAATAGAAGAGACGTTCTAGATAAAAGTTGGCTTGTTTTTAACATTTTTTTTTTATTGTTATAGTGGGATTAATAAATACTGATTTAGTAATATTATATATAAATATATGTATGTATACATATATAATATACATAATAATACCATTTTTTTTTTCCTTCTTATTTGTTATAAATATAAAATATGTAGTATATAAATAAAATTAAGTTATATGTATATCCTATGAAACTTTTTTTAAGTTTAAACAGTTAAAATAATAAGAATAATAATGATATAAACAATTTGGAATACTAAACTAAAGTTTTTTTTTTAACAATAAATATAAAATAGAAAATGATATATATGATTGGTATATAATATAAGAAAATGAGAGTAAGGATTTTAAAATATGAGGAAATGAAGTTTAAATAAAAATAAAACAAAAAATAAAAATAGAACGTTAAAGAGCGAAAGGTACTTAATGAAAATATGATTAAAATGAGTTACTGGTGATAGAGAGGCCATTTAATCTAGATATGTCACCTTGTTCAATGGGAGAAGCTTCTTCAAATAAATGTTTCCATTGTTGATTTGGTATTAAAGAACCAAATAATAATGTCATGTTTTCACCAAGCTACATTTTATAAATATATAAATAAAAAATGTTGATGTAAGCATAAAAATAATAAAGTAATTTTTTTTATATGATCATTTTTTTTTATATGTATATATATTTATTACCCTATCTAATTCTCTTATAATATCTTCCATCATGAGCATATAAGCAAAATAAAAGACATGTAATTGATCTTGTTCAATAAAGGATGCAGCAGTAGTAGTAGTAACAGATGGATGATGGTGATTATGTTGAAGATTCTTTTTTGATAATAAAATAGTTGTATCCTGTCTTAATCTTTGAATTAAAGCTTGCCAAGCCATATGAGCTGGAGGTAAATAAGGAGGTAAAGGTGTTTTTAAACGCAAAGCTGAAGCCAAAAGGTAAAAATATAACAGAACATTACCAACCATTTCACGACGTTCTTTATTAGCAGTAACACTAAATGTTTGTTGAACATAAATAGACCATTCTTCTTTAAACATGACGGTACGCATTGACATGAATTTATCTACAATGTTTTGACAGGATGATAGCATATCGCTATAAGTGGATACTGGGAAGGCGCCTTTTAATCTTGGTTCATTAGGTGTTTGAGCAAGTAATGTTTGCAAATCAATTAAACTACGTTGTAATCCAAGTTCTAATTCCATAAATTTATAGGCTGTCCATGATTTTTGTTCTGTAAATTCTTCTTCTTCATTACCATCTTTACAAGTATAGATCATTGATTTATTATGATGATAATTATTATCATTTTCATTGGATGGTGATGAATGTAAAGCAATTAATTTTTGATAAATCCATGCTAATTGAAGTAAGAAATCGGAAAGCCCTTTACGTAATTCGACTCTTGCTTCATAGGGCCATACATAACAAGTTGCAATTAATCCAAGAATTACACCGACAAGAATGGCCACACATCGTTGGATGGCTAATCTCCATACTTCGATATTATTTGCTTCACGATCATTATATTTATTAAGCATGACCAAGTTATAAGCTAATAAAGTAAATTGCCCAAATTTACCATGTTTGTTATGTAAGATTAACCAGAAATTTGGGATGGAAAATAACCATGTTAATAGTGGTAAGATATATATATTGGCTGGGAACATCATATAAAAGAACATGGCTGTAAAACATCCAAGCATTGTTGAAAAGATGCGGTAAACAGCTACTAAGTTAGTACTTCCAACGGTAGGTTGCATGACCACCATAAGCTATTATATTGATTTTTTTTAAAAAGTAAAAAAGTAAAAAAATAAATAAATAATTACAGAAACATAAATATTTATGTTTATATATATATATATATATATTTACAGTAATCAAAGCCCATTCCATTCTCCATGCCCGAAAGATGCTATAGGTAGGCGATAAGAATGCAGGAATAGCTAATAATACAGCCGCAATAGTAGATTTGATGGCATAACGGGCTTTTTGTAATTTAAATAATGAAAAAGTTTCCCATACTTGTATAAAGAATTTGCGCCATTTAGTTTTCGGTGTAGGAGTATGTAATGTATTTTTCATATTACGTTCATTTGGTGTAAATCCTTGAAGTGACGCTTTTTTGGACACTTTTTTTTCTATAAAGATGATTTTTTTTAAAGATAAATAAACAAATAAATAAATAAAAAAGACAGATGATGAATATATGTATGTATAAATGCAGATGCTAAAAAAAAAAGGAAAAAAATTGATATACTTACTTGATGAACGATCTTTAGAAAATAAATAACTGAGTAAAGATATTTTTTTTGTACGAGTGACAGATAATTGATGTACAGCATCCACTAATGTAATTAATTCTTGAGCAAATTCAATCATATTATAAACAAAGAAATAAACCAAAAAGACATCTTCGCCAGGAATCATATTAATATGATCTTCATTATTATTATTATTATCAGGGACAATAAATTGTTGTTGATGTTGATAATCACGATGAAGTTTTAAATTTTGAATAGCATTACTTTGTGACACTTCAAATAATTCAATAGCTTTTATAAGATTTTCTTTCAATACATAATGATCAGGTGATATATTTTTTAATCTTGGTGATGATTTTTCTGCCAAGTTGGAAAATTTTAATTGTAAATGAAAAATGGTACGTTTACAAGTATAAGCTAATGATTTTAATGGTCTACGAATAGTTTGAATATAATCAATTAAAGTACCGTCTATCATGTTGTTGTTATAGAGATCATATTGATTATTGATTTGCCCTTTGATGGATGCATCATCATTAGTAATATAAAATGAATCTGAAGGTAAAGGTGATGTTGGTTGTTGTTGATGATGATCAAGACCAAGATCGTTATTATCATTATTCATTAAAGGACTGGGAATTTCCATTGATTCTTTATCTAAACTAAAAGGAGGGGCTGTTACATAAGAGGCAGCTACAACGGCAGCAGCTGATTTTTGTCTACGCATTTCAGATTCCAATTGTCTTCTTCGATAGCCAGCTTTTATGCTCCATGTATCGCTAGCTGCCATAGGTGAATTAACTACACTGCTACTTGTATATTTATTATTATTAATACTATCCATACCTTGTTTCATTATAGAAGATGGTGGATGAGGAATATAGGATGTTTCAGTAGGTGCATTTTGATTATTATTAATATAATTAAATTGAATACCACAACTACTACGTAATCCACCTACATGTTGAGATAATCTTTGCATACTCTTAATAATTTGTTCGTATTCATTTGTACATCCTCTGATTTGCTGATTCCATAAACATTCTAATTTAGCTTCTTTAAGTGATTTTTGTAAGGATGTAAAACTAGCTCGATGGGATTCAATTGCACTTTGAAGAATACTATTTGCTTTAAATTCAGGTAGATCATCATCCAATAAGAATGTTTTAGTCAATAATTTTAAAAGAACTTTATATGATGTTAATGTAGCTTCTAAATCATTTCTATTTGGAAATAATAATAATAATAATAATAATAATAATAATGAAGAAGTAAAAAAAAGTCAATATATTGAAAAGGTTCACTTTTAAAATTTTACTTTTTTTTTTTTTTTTTAACTTACTGGAGTTTTTTTGTAGCAGATGATGGCCAAAATAATATACAAGATGCAACAGTCACTAAAGTACCAGTAGCAACAGCTGTAGTAATTTGTTCAATTCTAGTTGTATCAAAATCCCCACGATTAGCAGAACCTTCACGAACAACAACAATAAATATAATAATAAAACATAAACTTGAAGCTTTTTTTTTTTTAAAAAAAAGAGTACATGTTAATAAAAATAAATGATAAAAATGATGATCATGAAAACATTTATTTAGAGGTTTTCTTTTTTTTTTTAAATAGTCATTTACCAGTTAATACAGGAGGTTTATTCCAATGAGCTTTTAAAAATGCAATAATAAAAGTAGATCCTGCCAGCCAAAATAAAAGAGAAAGAGCATGAGCAACAATAGTAAGTTGATGATCAATAAAAAAATCAGTAGTTAACATAGAACCAAGACAAACAATAACAGCAAATAAAGTATAACCCCAACCATAAGCGGCTGCTTCCACCATTCCACCTAAAGTTTTAGCAGGATTAAAAAACACAGTAGCGGTTGCAACAAGATGACTTGAAATACGATTATTCCCAATCAATGCATTTAATGTTGGAATAAAAGTAAATAATGACCCAACAAAATAAGCAAGACTACATTTTAAAACAGTTCTTTGTTGTGGGGTTAGGGTCATCCATTGTCCCATACGATTAAGGAAATTAATTATTGGTTGCCAACATGTTTGTTGATGATGATGATGATAGTAATGCTGATGATTTAAATCTTGATTATAAAATGTATAATCATTCATTTTATTATGTTTATATTGATTATTATTATTATTATTTAAAATGTGATCATCTCCAAATATATCATCTGAATCACTACTTGAGTCTCCTTCATCTTCTTGTATAGGTTGAATACTATGATAATTTGTTTTATATCTTTGATCAAATAATAAAGGTTGTTTATCCATTATTTGTTTATTTGAACTAAGTAGTTGAAAAAGTATATTGTTTCAAAAAATAAACAAAAACAAAGGCGCCACTTTTAGTAAATATATAATATAAATCTTTCTATTTTTTTTTTTTTTTCACACACTCTTTATATACACGTATTGATTTTTTCATTCATTTATATATTTATTTATTTTTCTTTCTTCATTTTTTATTTATTTATATTTTTGTTTATTATTTATTTATTTTATATTACCTATGCTGTGGATGTTGAAAATGATGATATGTTCCATTTAAAGAAGGTTGTACAGTATCATTTTCATGTTTGTTATTTTTATTATTATCATGTATGTCATTGTAATCATGAAATTGTGAATCCAAAGTAGTTGATAATGATACAGTTCTTCTTTGTAAAGTACCATCATCTAATACAACTTCGATTTCACTATAGCTGGGTGATGTAGGTCTAATTTCTGCTCTTGATGATGAATTATTAAATGAATAATTTGCATCACTATATTGAGATCTAGGTGAAAAAGATTGTTGGATTGGATATCTTTGTGAAGTTGAAGGAAATGGAATAGGTGTCGCATTCCTTGGTCGCCTTCCAATATCTTGAGGATACGGCATGTATATAAAAATATTATACCAATAATAATAAAAATGAAAAAAAAAAAAATGAATATGAAGTTTTAAAAAGAAAAGAAAGAAAAAGAGGTATTTTTTTTATTTTTTATTTTTTTAGGAGAGGAGAGGTGGTAATAAATGGGAAGAAAAATGTTATTGTAACATCATTTTTTTTTTATCTATTAAAGCTCCGTTTAAACCACAAACAACAAGGAGTGATTTTTAAAGTTTCAGGAACATATAGCCATTTTTAAACCATATTTCCAAAAAAAATTAGCATTAAAAGTAACCTTATAAATAGTAATATTGTTTTATATGTAATGTTCATTTATTTTTTAATTTTGTTTTTATAATTTTTCTTTTTCTTTTTCTTTTTTTTTTTGTCTCTCTTGTACTTTTTTCCTTTACCTTTTTCTAAAAAGAAAAAAAAATCAACATATTATTGATTTTTTCTATTTATGAGGTGTGTTACAGAAAATTATAAAATCTCTAACATTTGATAGATATTGTTGAGGGTTTGGTTTCAGGAGAATAATATATAAAAAAAATATAAGATGGCATATAGATAACATCAAAGATAGTAAATGATAATTAAAAAATTTATATAAAAGGCATAGGGAAAAATAAAAAATAGAAATAAAAGAAAATTAAATGCTGCAAGTCGGTGTAATAATGTTATTAACATTTATAATAGTAATAATGATAATAACAAATGCACATAATAATAATAATAATAATTATAAAAATAGTGATTTATTTTCTTTTTCTTTTTCTTTTTTTAATTTTCAATATCTTTAACTTCAAATATCATTCCACCGGTTGCTGTAAGTCTATCTATTAATACTTGACCAAAAGCAGCAGCGGGTGTAAGAATACCACCTTCTTTTCCTGGTAATGAATCCAAACTTCTAACAATGCATAAAGCTGATTCTGCAACCATTCTACATGTTTCACGATATCCTATAATTCATATGAAAATATAAATAGAAATGTAAATAAATGGTAAAAAAAATGTTTATCAATAACATTAAAAAATAAAGTTTTTTTTGTATTTTTACCTGGATCACCAAAGGCTAATTTATTTTAACACAAAGAGATAGATAGAAAATAAAAATAAAATAAGTAAATAGTGACATCATAAATTTGTACAAGTATTACTTATCATTGTTACTGTTATTGTTATTGTTATTGTTATTGTTATTGTTATTATTTTACCTTTAACATAGCCACGAGCTCTGACGGGTGAGTCATAAGGTTCAGTTTCAGCAGTTCCAACAATTTGAAGTTCAAATCTACCTTTCATTCTTTCTTCACGAGAAGGACCAGTACCGCCAGCAGGAAGAATTTTTTGTGCAATACCACGTATCCATCCAACTTTAAGGAAAATAGACCCAAGAGGTACCACTGTAAAGAAAATGACTGTTAATACAAAGGCTTTGATGAATGATAATCCCATGTATTCCCTATAAAAGTAATATGTAATTCAAATTAAAATTTTTTTCCTCCTTTTATTATTATTGCTATTTTTTTTAAATATATATATATATATATGTGTGTGTGTGTATATTTATCTATGTTTCTAAATATTTATTTTACCTGTATTTAAATAATCTACCATAACCTTGACCTTTTTCATTATAAAGTGACCAACTACGATGAACGACTTTTTCATTGATAACAGACATAACGAAGAAAGTTTGCCATTTTTTATAAAAATCGCAATCTTTGTGAAGAGATGGTAAATAAGGTTTAGAGAGACCTTTTTCAGAAGATAATAAATAAGGGTCAAAGGATTGTTCTCTTGATAAAGAATTATCAGCTAATGAGTTTATTGTTGTTTGAAGAGTACCACCAGATGCTCCACCAACCACATCCACAAAGGATGCTTTAACATCAGCTGTTGACAAGTTATGTTTTTTTCGAATATAATCCACAACCCTATATAAATAATAAATAAAAGTAATCATTTAATCCACATACTCTTTCTTTTCATTTTCATCTTTTTTTTTTAAAAAAAATAAAAACAAAAACAAACTCTAATACATTATATGTATATATATATATATATATATTGACATCCTATTTTATTATTATAATTATTATTTAAAATACTTACATAAAAGTACCAAGATCAGAAGGAACTGAATCAAAACCACAAGTAGGTACAATCATAATTTGTTCTTGTTTGGCTTTTTCATGGAATTGATTAATGATATGATAAATCCAATTATATTCACCAGTTGTATCAACATAATGTGTCTTTTGTCTTAAACAAGCTTCTACTAAAGGTGTTCCATATAAGGCAAAAGGACCTAAAAAAAAATTCAAATAGATAGTTTCCTTTCTGTTTAGTTTCTTTTCTTTCTTTTTCTCTTTTCTCTTCTTTTTAGTAATAATAACAATAATCATAATAAAATATGTAAGGACTTACCAACAGTACTAAGAACTACAGTTGTATCTTTAAGGAAAGCATCTAATGTTTCAGGTTTACTGGCATCAGCAACAATAAGATCAAGTTCCTATATATGTATATATATAAATACATAAATACATAAATATATATATATATATATATATATATATACTATGCTTTACTTTAACTCGATTTACACTCTTTTTATTTACCTTAGCAGCTTCATCAAACTTTGACAAGTTATCTCTAACTTTTTCCAACTTACTAAGGCTTCTTCCAGCTATAGCCCACTTAAGAGACTATTTATATGTTTGGTTTTGGTTTTGGTTTTGGTTTTAAAATAACAATAATGTTAATATTAATAATCAGTTATTTTTTATTTTTTATTCATTATTATTAATTAATCATTTACCTTATCCTTTAGTTCTAATAAATATTCACAAGTAAGTTCACCAGTGAAACCAGTTGCACCATAAACAACTATATAATTAAAGTGAAGAAAAAGAAAAAGAAAAAAAGGCTACATAAGTAAAAAGATTCCGACCTACTTTAATATGTATATTTACCAATATCGTATTTTCTTGAATTAGACATAATTTATATAGTAAAATATAATAGAGATAATAAAAAAAGAAAAGAGATTGTTAAAAAAAAAGAAGAAATGAATTTATTTATATACGATTATTAAAAGGAAATAATAAAAAAAAAAACAGAATAATATTTTATTTCTTTTGTCTTTAAAAAGAAAAAAAAAAAGTGGAAATACGTGTATTTCCTTTTTTAAAATAGTTTCGTCAAGCGAAATTTGAAACCCAGTTAGACCTTAAAACCTAAAAATCATATGAATAAAATTTTGTCACTTTTTTTTGTCCTTTATAAAATAAATTTCTGATTTATAAAATCTGATTATATATATATATTATATATGTAAATTTGCTTTTGTTTTATATATGCAGGATCAAACCAATAAAAAAAGTATTTTTATTGATAAAAATAGAAAGAGAAATCGAGAAAAAAAAGAGAAAGAAAGACTTTTTCGTCACGTTCTTTTTTTAATTAAAAAAATTATTGATTTACATTCACAAAACCCTAGTATAAACAGTAAGTAGTCTGATTAAACATATCATCGGATTAACCATTATAATTGGAAAATTAATAATTCCTAGAACAGAGATGATTATTTTTTTTAAAAAAAGAAATAAATCGTTAATATTTAAATAGTATCGTTTTGTAATCACATTAATGATGTTTAACTGGATGATCAAGTTAAAAAAAAATCTGCTCATGTATTACATATATATATATATTTTAAATTGAATTGCTAAGTTTAGTATTCAAATTCAACATTACAATATTTTTTTTATTGATTTAATAGTATATATATTTATAAAGAAAGAAAAATAAAGATAAAGGTAGAGTGAGTGAGAGTGAGTAAGAAGGTGAGAGTGAAAACAGCTTAACAGAAAATGAGTGGGAATAATATATAATATATAAATGTATATATGTATATATATGAACGAATGATGAATATAAAGTATTAAAAAAGAAGGATAGAAAATAAAACAAATTGCAAACATAGTACTAAAAAGAATGAATGTTTTTTTTTAAGAAATAAAAAAAAGAGAAGTGAAAAGAGTGTAAAATAAAAATAGCAACAATTATATAATATATAAAAATACGAATAATAAAAATAAAAATAAAAATAATAATAGTACTAAAATAATAATAAAATAGTAAGATAATAATAATAGTAATAATAATAATAATAATAATAGTAATAGTAAAAAATAAATAAATAAAAAAACATAAAAAAAAAGATTTGGTATCAAATTATTTAACGGTAACAACAGTTGAAGATGATGGATGAACATTGTTGTCTAAAATCAGGGTAACATCTTCAACAAAAGTCAAATCATTTAAAAAATCTACAAGATCTGTTAACTCAGTATCATGTGGATCATTAAACCATGTTGATACAGGTACAGCGTTGGAGGTATGGAAGAGATAGCTAGTAGGTGAATTATCTAAAATAAGTGTTCCTGCTAAATCACGTCCTAATTTTGATAAATCCTAATATAATAAAATATATAAAAATGAGTGAGTTATATTGCTTTTTTTTTTATGATGATGATGACGATCCATCATTATTATCCTTAGCACTATATATTATCCTTTTAAATCATTATTATTATTATTATTATTATTATTATTATTATTATTATTATTATTACCTTGACATAGCTTCCTTTATGATTAAAGCATGATTCACGAAATAGTCGATGCTTAACTACTCGATGTATATCAAGCATATCTAACACAGGATCAGCATACTAATGTTTTTTTTTTTTTTTTTTTTTTTTTTTTTGTTTCAAAAAAAAATAAATAAATTAAGTTTAAATTAATAAATAAATAGATGAAATAATTTCACGTATATATATATATATATATACCTTAGATAAACTAGCTGTGAATATAACTATTTCATATATTTCACCCATCTTTCGCATAAATTCATCTACTCCAGGTCGTTTTAATACATACACATTATGATATTGATTATCAATTTCTACAGGTACTATAAAATCAGGATTAGGTATTTCCTATTTTTTTTTTTTGCATAAAAAAATTAATAGAATATTTAGTTACTAAGTATTATTATTATTATTAAATGATATTTATATAGTATAAATATATTTTACATACTTTAAATGAACTATGAAGTAAAGTTTCATCTAAATCAAGAACTAAACATTTTCTACCGATATGTTCAGTAGCAATTGGAGGAAGTAACCATGACATAGAATAATTCTAAGATAAAAATAAAATATAAAATAAATATTAATCATCAAGTTAAATAGAATCATAATAATCGGATTTTTTTTTTAAATAAAAGTCTATATGTATAGATTGTATATACTCACATTAGAATCATTTCTAGTACCTGGTGAATCATTAGTGACATCTTTTAATGGATTAATATTAGGTATATTAGATTGATCTATTGATTTATTATTATTATTGTTATTATTTTCATTTGAAGTAATAATATTATTTTGTTGCTGTAATTGTTGTACATCAACTTGTTGATTGTTATTATTATTATTAACTTGACGTGATTGAGGAATTTCTATATCTGTAGATGGTTTAGATGATGATTTTGATGAATACCAACGACGATACCAATGTTTCTTTTTTCGTTTAACTCGAATACTACTATTTGTTGTAGTTGTAGTTTCATGACCCATAGCTGTATCACTATTATTATTATTAGATGTTTTTACTACATGAGGATCAATTAATGCTGATGTATCACTCATACAACAAAATAATAATGATAAAAATCCATGTTTTGGTCCAACGTTTTTATTATTATTTGCTTTTCGAATGGTTGATTCATGTTGATTAGATGACAGTGTTTTATTATCTGTCATTTGTTTTTCTTCTTTAAAAATTAATTGTTCTATAAAATAAGAATAATGGTAATAATAATAATAATAAAGATAAATGAATCATGAAGTTTTAAATTAAATAATAAAAGCTTATTAAAAAAGGTAAAAAAAGAAAAAGAATAAAAAAATAAAAAATGAAATAAGCTTTTTTTTCTTTTCTTTTCTTTTCTTCTTCTTCTTCTTCTTCCAGCAGTAATAAAATAATATATATTATTGTTATTCCCCCACTCCAAAAGGAGAACAAGCCCTAACTATTGTGTATTCTAGTTTATATTCTAAAAACCCCCACTCCCTTTATTTAACCCGCCTTCTCTCCTTATTATATATATATCATATATAATATGTATTTTTGTAATTACAACAAAATAAAAAAGAGTAAGGTACAAAACAGGAACTTAAAAAAAAAGAATCCAGACTGTAAAAAAAAGGGAAGGAAGAAAGGAAGGAAAAAAGAAAAAGAGAAAGAAAAAAAAGAGATAGAGAGAATATATAATAATAAACTTACTTGTATTTTCTTGTGGTGCTACTTGAGAATGATGAACAGTAGAAGTACTAATAGGTGTAGATGATTTTATAGTTTGAGTCATATATTTAAATTAAGCTGTATATTGGATGTATATTATATATTATATGTAATGATATAATATATGTTTATGATTGTTATTTTTATATATATGAGGTATTTATAAAAGATAAAAGAAAATAAGTAAAAAGAGAAAAAGAGAAAAAGAGAAAAAGAGAAAAAGAGAGAAAGAGAAAGAGAAAGAGAGAGAGAGAGAGAGAGAGAGAGAGAGAGAGAAAAGTAAAAAACTAAAAATAAGAAAAGAGCAAGGAAAAAAAAAAAAAAAAAAAAAAAAAAAATATGGAGAAGGAAAGAAAAAAAATAAAAATGGTAATTCAGCTTTCGAAAAGTTTATAACTGGGTTTAAATCAATGTAAATGGAAAATATTTGTACAACTTTTAACTTAAAAAATTTTATATATTATGAATATATATATATATATATATATATTTATAATAATATAAAAAATGTGAAAATAAAACAAAATAGTTCGATTTATTGTAAATTAAGTACTAAATAATTCTAAATTATCATTAAAAAATAAAGAAATTAATAATAGCGTGATCAAATCAAATCAAAAAAGTAAGATATAAAAAAGAGAAATTATGAATGTAATGTATAAATAAATGGTAAAAATAAATAAAATACTTGTATATATATATGAGTGTTTGTGTGTGTGTGTGTAAGTTATTTAAATAGAAATTATTATTATTATAGTTATATATTATTATTATTATTATTATTATTATTATTGTTTAACCACTACAAAATAGAGTTTGACTTAATCTAACTTTCGGCTTCCTTATCAAGAGAAAAGGCCACCCCTAAAAAGATATAGTTTAATGTACATTAACAAAAAAAGACACACCCTCTCTTTTTTTTTTTTTTTTTATAAAAAGAAAAGCCTCTAATTTCCTTTTTTTTTCTTTTTCGAAAAAAAAAAAATAACCCCCAATATCTACGAATTGATTATATTTGATTACTTACTTATTACGTGTAACAAAGGTTTTATTTAATAATTGAAGAGTTTTTGATACGTTCAGACCAACATATTCAAGATCTAATAATTCTACATTATCTTGTTGCTATAGTAAAAAAAATAAAATAAAATAAAATAAAATAATATTAACGATAAGATTAATTATCAATTGTGTCGTCATCATCATTAAATATATCATAGTAATAATAATAGTACCTTTTCTAATAAATCATCTAATTTAAGATCCATTTCTAAAATAGCTTTTTCACGACCTTTAAAATGCATAGCAATGATAAATGTACCAGGTAATGGGGAAGTAAATGCAAAGTAGATATTTGGTCGCCTAATTTTTTTCAAAAAAATAAATAAAAAAAACAAAAATAGTAAATAAATATTAAACTTAATTTTATTTTTATTTATTATATATATATATATATATATATATATATATATATACTTGATTTAATTTAGTTTTTTTATTTACCTGCTTTCGGGTACAGTACTTTGAGAAATAACACCATCTTTTTCTAATTGACTGTGAGTAAATTTAAAAGGTCCTTGCGTATCTTTCTTTTTATTGGTATGACCTGCATGACCACCATGATGAAGATTGTTACTATTAAAACTATTAGTAGATTTATTTCCAACTTGAACCCCAATACCAACCGATTTCTTAGTTTGCTTTTCAGCACCACTACTTTGTATACGTACATTTTGTAAGTAAGCTTTATAACTTTCTAATTGACTTCTTAAATAAGTATTATGATCAAGAATGGTTTGATAGACACTTTCCAAGGATGCCAGCTCCAAAATGACTTTTTCTTTCAAGTTGCCTAAATGGGCCAATTCTTGTGTGATTTCTTCTACTAATAATTTATATCGATCTCGATGATCGATAATCCCCATATCTTCTAATTCCCGTAACATATCTTTGACTTTAATACCTTTACGAACTAATTGTGCGTCTTTAGTGGTGGCTGCGGTTTCGGCTATATAATCTAAGTCTAACCCTAATGCTCCACTATTGGCCAAGTGTGGGAGTGATCTTATTAATTGTACATAGATGGCTTTGGTTTCCATATATAAAATATCATTTTGTGTAATATTATTTTCTGACATTAATGCGGTAGTCAAATCTAAAAAGAACAAATAAATAATAAAAAAGCAAATGTTAATTGGTTTTTTTTTTTTTTTTTTTTTTTTTACTAAATATGCATGATGTGCGTGTGTGAATAAATAAATAAATAAATAAATAAATAAATAAATAAATAAAAATAAATAGTAAAATACCTTGGATTGGAATTTCCCATCTACTAAATAATGGTAAATCAATTGTTTTGTTGTCTTTTCTAGATACTTGTGGTGGTGCAGCTCCAATTTCTGTCATTAAAATTCTGATATGATCTTTATCTTTTGGTGCAATGGTATCGATATGTTTTTGTAGTAATGTTAAAGTATTAAAAATTTCATTTAAAGAGATATTTAAGACAATATCCTTTTTTGATAATGCCATGTATTGATCCATTTCTAATGATTCGTAAAAATCACTGACTTCACATAATTCATTTAAAAATTTATTAATACGTTGTTTATTATTTTCTACAAAAGGATTTGTTGGTAACATGTAAGCTTCTTTTGAATAAGAAGGTCGATTAGCTAAGTTTTGTAACATTTTAGCGATCTATGGAAAAAAAGTTGACATATATTAATACTTATGCTATATTACTTATATATATATATATATATATATACATATTACCAAAGTTAAAGTACGTCTTGGGTATTTGCCAGGGGGGTTATCTAACAACATGTAAGCTCTAGGTGTAACAATGGCAGGATTAATGAATCGTAAAAAGAAGAATCCACCAATCATAGAACAAACAGCAAATTCCGATGCTTGAGGATTTTTTCGTTTGGTTAATGAACGAATTTGTTTGCATATCCATCTAATACCATATGGCACTGAATCTGCAGATGATAAAATAGTAGTTAAAAAGCTTTCAGCAATTTCCATTAACATTTTTAATCTTGGTTGAATAATAGCTTGAACATCCGGATTATTAGCTGCCATTTCTGCTGTCACACTTTTTGGTATATTGTCAGGTAATGAACCTGAATCTTGTTCAATTTGAGCAACCATTTGTTCATAAACCTATGTTTTTTTTTTGTTTTTTGTTTTTCAAGGAGTGCATGAATTTTTTTTAAAGATAAACAAAAGGAAAAAAAAAGGATGATTAGGAGTTTATAACATAATAAATCTGTAAGTTTTTTTTTGTTTTGTTTTGTTATCATTACTTTGAGAGGGTTAATTTCAAGATTAAGATCTTTATGATCGACTAAATTTTGAATTTTTTCAGCTAATACAGATTTTAAGTAAGTTTGACCAGGTCCACGTCTAGTATAAGTTGTCATCATACGAGATACAGGAGTATTTGCTCGAAGTAAAGAACCAAATTCTGTTGATGTTTCAAATTGAGCAGCCAAGACATTCTATATATATATATATATATATATATATATGTTTATGTATTTTTAAAAATAGATTAAATAAATAAATGATGAAATAAAAATAAATAAATACACTAAAATATATACATATATCTGATTGAATGTTTTTTTTCTTCTTTTTATATCTAATTACCTGAAACATAGTTAATAATAAATGTTCTTCACGACTTTCATATTGATTTCCATAAAGTGTAAACATAACAGTTTGTAAAAGAGTATCAATTTCAGCTAAACTGACAAGTCTACATAATGTTGCAATATGTCTAGGTTCACTTTGTAAAATAAAAAATAAATTGCCATATTGTTGAAGCTTTCTATCGTCAGGATAAACATCATCATCTCCATCCCCATGTTCTTCCAAGTGCGAAGCCATTTCGGTTTGCTATTTTTATTAAGAAAAAAAAACATCATTAATGATCAAGTTTTGATAAAAATGAAAGCACTTCCATTTTTCTATCATTTCTAATTTTTTAAATCATGATTATTAATATATATATATATATTATTGAATCGATGATTATTGTTTTTCTTTGTCTTCTTTTGATTATATGTTTACTTCAGCTAAAGCAATACGATTTTGAATTAATAAAGCAATTCTAGAATCCAAATATCTAACATCACGTTCTAATACGAAGTTTTTTTTTGATTGTGCTGATATTTTTGCTTTCAAGTCTCTTAAACTGCGTTGAGCTAAATAAAATAAATAATATGGTTATTATTATTAATGTAATAATAAGAGTTATTGTTTTTCTTAATGTATATTTATTGTTGAATATATATAAATACATTTTATGTATTATATATATATATATATATATATATATATACCTTGAGCTAATTCATCTTCCACTTCATTATCTTGTTCAGCTGCCATTGAATAAAAAGCAGAGACAGAATAACGTTTTGAACCTCTGCCGGATTTACCACGGCTGGAGTGATGATTATTAGCAGCAGCAGCAGCAACTGCTCTTGTTACTACTTGTGAATTGTTACTATTTGTTGTTGCAGTAGTAGCTGGATAGCCATAAGACTGTACCATACCACTTTGACGATCGGCCATCAAAATAGGTGTTTTAAATAAATATTAGTATTATAAAAATAGGAAAGGAAAAGGAAAGAAAGAAAATGGAGAAAGAAAGAAAGAAAGAAAGAAAGAAAGAAAAATAAGGTAATTTTTTTTTCCTTTCCTTTATAAATTAAAAGTATAAATGTTAAGGAACAAGATGAAGGAAAAAAGGGCGAAGGAGTTGAAAAAAAAGAGAAAAAGAAAAAGAAAAAGAAAAAGAGAGAGGGAAAAAAATAATTGAGTATAGGTTGTATAGTCAAATATAAATGTTAAGTTACACAAAATAATATTTGATTGGTATAGCTACCATTGACTTTATACTATTTGAAATTGAATACATATTTTTTTATTAACTTATTATTGTTATCATTATTAATAGTTTTTTACAATCTATTCATTCTTTACTCTTTATTATTATTATTATTATTATTATTATTTCTTTAAATAATAACAATAATTCTATTATTATAATAATAATAAAGAAGATATAAAGATAACAATAATAATAGAAACCTTAAATAAAATTAATTATATATTAATTTAAGATCAAAAGTATTTTTATTTGCTTTAAAATTTATAAGCTGATTTTTAAATTTCCTGATGTGTTTTTTTAAATTCATTTTTTTATTTTTACTTTTTGATTTTCATCTTTTCTCTCTTTTAATTCTATCTCAAAATGGTAACAAAATACCTGTTCATATTATAATCATACTTTTACTATATTTATACCTCGTTTTTTTATTTATTTTTTATTTTGTATTGTGAAATAAATAAATATATAAAACATATCTAAATACGCACACGCATATATATAGGCTTCTACTTGTGATATTGATCCTGCTTTAGTTGAAAAAATAAAACAGTTTAGATTTCAAAAGTTTTCAAGCGGAAATGCAGCTTTTGTTCGTAAAATAATAATTAATAAATAAAACATCTATATATATTTATATACGATATTGATGTATTTTATTATTATTAACTATATAGTAAAAATTGATAAGAAAAAATTAGTAATAGAAGAAGACGAAGTTTATGAAAATATTTCTTTAGAAGATTTAGTAGAAGGTAAATAAGCAAGTATGTAATATTTCTTGGCATATATTTTTAAATAATAAGCCTGTATTTTCTATTAGAGTTACCTGATAATACTCCTAGATATATTATTTTAAGTTATGAAGTAAGTAGCAATAATAATAATAATAATAATAATAATAATAATAGTAATAATAATAATAAAAGAACCTGGTACTCTCTTTGTATTTATTTATTTATTTATCTTGTTGTTGATAATTATATCCATATAGTTAAAACATAGTGATGGTCGTACCAACTTTCCACTTGTTTTCATTTACTGGACACCAAGTACTTGTAAAACTGAATTAAGTATGTTGTATACTTCTGGAAAAACTTATCTTCAAGAAAAAATTGATATTATGAGGGTAATATGCACGTCCTTTTTTTCTTTTTCTTTCCTCCTTGACATATGCATATGCATATATATTATTTCCTTTATATTTACCTTTATAATTATTTTATATATAGGATTTTGAAATTCGTGAACCTGAAACATTAACTGATGAATATTTAACAAGTCTATTAAAATGATCACGTAATATATATATATATATATATATTATTTATTTATTTACATCATATATTTATTTTCAAAGATAAAATAAATAAATAAAAAAAGGTATTGATTTTTCATTTAATCAAATTGTATGTATGTGTCTTTATTTGTCTATTAAACTTTTGCTTTTCTTTCCCAAATCTATATATAAAATTAAATACATATTTACATTAATAAATCATTTCCATATTATTATTAAATATTACATATATATATATATATTAACTTACTTGAATATAGCTTTCTGACAAGAAAATCATTTGTGGCATGATTTCTTCAACAATTAAATCCTGAATTTGATACCATTGATCTGTGCCACGATGTCTAACATGTACTTTATATGTACCTTGTCCAGGTTGAGGTTTTCCTTCATGACTAATATTGGCTAATAAATCATAATGAGTACCCACTCTTTCTGCTTCTTCCTTTGTAGTCACTATATTATAATAAAAAAAGGTGAATAATTAAAAAAAAAGGCCCTCTATTATTTCTATTATTATTGTATTATTTTTAGTATCTTTCTCATATATATTCTTACCGTTTTTCATATCTACATTTTTGATAGGAAAATTAACAATGGTTGGGTTTTTTTCTTCACTAAAGTTATTTTTATTAAATCGTTTAATATGGAATATAATATATTTTGGTAAGCGTGTGATATGATAACGTTTTTTTTCTCCATTGAGTTCTTGAATAGTTGTTCCATCATATTTATTAAGTATGGTTGTTAAAGGTACTTGTGGAATAATGTTGGCTTCTTTTTCATCTTGATACAAAGGTGCTGGTGGTAAATCTAATGCCAAGAATAAAAATGGTACTTTTCTCTTGGTCATTGCTGATAATAATAATAATAATAATAAATAAATAAATAAAAACTATTAATGAAAAAGAAATATACATATATATATAGATATACATATATATAACTTACGTCTATCTTCATCAAATACTAACGCTTGTCCATTTTCATGCCCACTATCAGCTGGTCCAATACTTTGTGATTCAAACTGTACTTCGCCTTGGAATGTTTTATAAACAATACCTATTATATATATATATATATATATTAAATAAGTATGATGATAATTATGATGATCTTTTATTTATTTAGATGCATTGTATATATTTATACAAAAAAAAAAAAAGGATATTTAATATACTTACTACTATTAGGTTTCTTAGTACCACCTAAATCTTGATGTAATTTATTTAAGAACCATGATAAAAAGTCAATACAATTGCCTTGTGTTGTTAATTTAAACCGTTTATCACTAGCATTGGATATTTCTTGAAGTAATTCATGAGGACTTACTTGCCCTTTATATGCCTTGGGATTCCACATTTTACGAACCAATATACCAAATCTTATTACTATATATATATATATATATTTCAATACAAGTAAATAATAAATATATATCTACCTTTCATTAAATTATCTTTATGATTATCATCAAAATATGTTCATATATAATTACCAAGTTGTGATCGAGCTTGTTTTTCAAATTCTTCTAAAATAAAAAAATCTCTAAAGCTTGGAATATGAACAAGTGCTTGAATAACCACATTAACATAATCGTTAGCTTTAATATTATTTAATCCAACAAATCCTATATGTATTATTATAAATAAAAATAAATAAAAATGTAGTCATTAATATTAGTAAAGTATAAAAAAAATATTAGTGTACTTTCATATTTAATATATATACCTGGAATGTATTTTTTGTTATTAAGATCGTATGATGGGGTAATATTTTGATCTAATGCTGCGACTTGTTCTTTTGTTAAGATAGGGTTTAATACATACTAAATGAAAAATAAAATCAAAAGTTAAAAGTTAGAAAAAAAAAAAAATACATGAATAAAATTTGTCAAGTAAATAGTACAATTAATCTATTTAATTACTTTGATATCATTTAATGATGGATCATCCACTTCATAGCCATCAGGTAATATATAAACCTAAAATATAACATAAAAATAAAAGCTTAAAAGTTAAACACAATCCTCTTTTTAAACTCTACTGCTTATTGACTTTTTATTGTTTTCATTATTAATGTTATTGCTATTTTTTACTATTAACTTAATTATTATTGTTATTTACCTTTAATGTATGTAAATTAAGAAATACATGGTGATCTTTGTGCATACTATGAAAATAAGCATGAGATGACTTTCCACGTCCTATACAAATAAAGAAAAGTATGGGAGTCATATTATTATTAATATAAATAACAAATAATAATAATAATAATAATAATAATAATAAAAGTTTAAAAAGATATTCCTATTATAAATATTTCTATATAGGCATATATAAAATATTATTCATATATATATTACCTTGAAAATATTTTCCACAAACTAAACAAGCGTATACATTAATATTTAATAAAGATACTGAACAAACTTTTTCAAAATCAAAATCAAGCATATGACGATTTATAGTATCAAGATATAAATCGCGTGATACTTTCATAGATCCTGTATCTTCTGCATCCTTAGAAGGATTATTATTTAAAGTTGATTCAGTACGTTGCTTCTTATTTGCTGGTTCCATATAATATAAATATATATATAAATAAATAAATAAAGAATTAGGAAGAGAAAGAGAAATAAAAAAAATCCGCTGCTATTTAAAAATGAAAAAATAATAATGAAAGTCCGCACTTCTCTTTTTATTATTCCAAAAAGAGTACGATTATTATATAAAAAAATTGACATATTACTTATAATGTATAATTGATATAAATATATTGGATCAATAAAGTTTTTTTTATATATATTCTATAACTACAGTAGATGATTGAATTAATGATATTAGCAAGAAATTATTATTCTTTTTACCATTTCTAATCTGATCATTCTTTAAGAAAAACCATCATTAGTCTAACAATTGTTAATCTGAACATTTATTGTATATTTAATAAAGCTGATATTTTTTATAATATGAATATTACCAATAAATAACTACTATAAAATGTAATTTTTTCAAACATGATTCAAACTTTAAAAGAAGATCAATCATTTTATCATGATCATTATTTATAAATACATATTTATATATATAAAATGTCCATAAAAAAAGAAATGATATTAAAAATAACAAAAGGCGGCATTATTTAACTTTAAATATTTAGTGTAAGTACCTTTATATATATTAGTCATTTAACAATAATTTTACTAATTTTACAATTTAATATTTTTATTCTATTTTTGATATTTTTTTTAGGATTAAAACAATGTTTTATACTCGTGATGATTAGCTAACTATGCCACGTTATAAAATGCACTTTTGAACCTTAAGTAAAAAAGAAAAGGATATGAAAAGCACGTTTTTTAACAAAGTTCCTTAAAGTTAACCCAAAATAAGTATGATGATTACATATAAATAGTTAAAATAGTAAATGATCACCTTTTGTTATTGTAGTATCAATCAGCCATTTGTCAATCCATAACTAAACTTTTGATATCATTTTTTTATTTATTTTTTAATGATAGGGGCAAACTGAATTTTTATCTATGGTTTTAAAATATATTTAGGCTCATTTTTTTGTGGACATGTTAAAAAAGCTGATCACCTGTGCTTTAAGTCCACGTTTTAAAAAATTATAAGAAAGGAGTGAAAATATAAAAATATAAAATAATAGAAAAATTATATCATGTTAGTAATGCATATAAAATAGTTATCTTACATATAATAAAGTGAAGTATTTCGAAAAAAGAAGTTAATTAATAATAACAGTAATAATTTATCTACATATGCATAATGAGATTTTATCAATGTCAATGCTTTTTTGTCAATAATTAAATAGTTGTTTTTTTATATGTACTTGTTGTAAATCATTTAAAAATAAAATGATTTAAAATGACATCAAATCATAATTAAGGGTCTAGTTTTTTTAGCTTCTCCCTTTTTCATTCTCTCCTCTAGAACGTGGAGAATAGCTTTGATACTTTTCTTATATATAGTTTATATATTGTATTATTAAAATAGTAATTGAAATCCCAAAAATAATGATTTTTTTGGTAATAATTGTTTTTTTGTTTTTTTTTTTTGTTTTTCATTTCCATTTGAAAAATAAAATAAACAACGTAAAGCAAATAAAATAAAACAAAACATAAAAACAAATAAAATAAGGTGAAACAAACAAGTAAAAAAAAATTCTTTCAAATAATTTCAAATATGAATCATTGATATATAAATCTTAAATTGCTTTAACTTAAAGCTTAATATAAAACAATGTTTATATTTAAATAATTAAATAAAAACTATAATTATAATTATTTAAAAAAAACCATTGAATTAACCTATTTTATAATTATTTTATATGTCATATGCCTCCTTTTTTATATTCAAAAAAAAAAAAAAAAAAAATGAAATAGACTCCTCGAAGTTGACCCTTATATATAAATATTTTTTTTTTTAGTACATAAACGTGTTAAACTCCTTCAATAATAATAATAAAATTAAGGGAAAAAAAAGTATATAATATGTCATTTATTTGTTTTTTTTTTTCATTTCTTTCTTTTTCTTTTTTATTTAATCAACTTATTATATCGTCTATTTACCCTTTTTTATTTAGAATCTTCCTATACTTTTATTATTATTATTATTATTATTATTATTAACTAAATATATAAATATATTAACAAAATGGATATTAAAAATTTACTTTGTACATACGAAAACAGTGATAAATTAGTATTTGATAAAGCAGTAGAAGTACATTATAAATCATCATCATCTTGTTATTCACCATTATCATCCATCATGTCTAGTCCAGCATCTAGTGTAGCATCTTCTCCATCTCCTATCTTAGTATCACCACCTAATTCTCCATCATTTAATCATCATAAAAAATTAAATTCTCGTACACCATGGTCGTCTGAAGAAGATTTTTTATTACAAAAAGGATATGAACAAGGATTATCATGGGCGATGATTTCATCTACTTATTTACCACATCGATCAAGAGGTTGTTGTTGGGGAAGATTTAAAACCTTACAAACAAAAGCTTTAGAACAGCGTGAATGGTCAAATCCTGAAGATCGCCTTTTGTTATTAGCTATTAAAAAACATTCTAAATTATTTAAACATGCTTGGAAATCAGTAGCCCAAGATTTAGGTCAGCGAAGTTCAAAAGAATGTGAACTTCGTTTTTGTAAAATTGGCAATATGATTAGAAAACATCAATAATCTAAAAACCCCATCTTTTTTTTTTTTACTTACATATACCATTATATTTCTTAAACTATTTTTTTTTATATCTATTCATTTATTTTTATCTATCTATTTATTTATTATTAACTATTTATATATGATATGGTGAGGCTGTTGAACGGATATCCCATTTTCTATTATTGATTTTTTTTAAGCTTTTTTTTTTTACTTATTTTGATTTATCTATTTATTGTTTTTACATTTATTTTTATTTTAATCAACTATTTACGTTATGGTATCCTACGTTATGACTACAACTTGTAAATAACCATCGAATTTTATGTCATTTTTGTTTTACTTTCTTATTATTTTAATATATATATTTAAAATCATTTTATAATTGGTTTTAAAACTTATAGTTTTTTCTTGTTTTTCTTTTAAATAAAATTGGTATTTAATGTATGTTTTAAAAAAAAATATCCTATTTTAGTAGAGTTGAAATTAAGTTATCTATATAGCTTATGATCGAAATAAATAAAATAATTGGTCATATCCTTCTATTTTATCTTACTTGTATTTTTTTTTTTCCCTTTTAATATATATTTCTTACTATTATTTTATATAACAAGTATTTATCTGATATATATATATAAATATATTTATATATATATTTATATTTATTTATAAATTTGTATGAACAGTATAGGTTTCTAAGATTATTATATATAAATTCAAATCTATATACAATAGTAATAATGGCAAAAGTATATATAAAAATAATATATATATATATATATATAAATTATATACATTATATTAACATAATTCAACTAAAACGAATTTATCAAAAAGTGAATGAAAAGAGGAAAAAAATAAGTTAAATACCAATAGTTATTAAAAAAGGAATATAACCGGAGTTTGATCCAAATTTGTTTCACAGAAAGAAAATCGAAGCAAATTTTTTTTTCCTTCTCTCATTTTTTCTTTCTTTCTTTTTTTCTTTTTATTCTTTTTTTTTATCATAAACATTATATATAAAAATATAGTTTATTAACAAATGAATATATCTATATTATAAATTCATCAAATTACTGTTTTTTTTTCTTTCCTTTTTATTAAATATGATAAAAAGAAAATGGGAATATTATTATTGGATTATATTAACAATCACCTATTTTAATATTTATGTTAATGCACAAAACCCTAATTTATTACCAAATTGTAACAATCAGCAACATGAATTTAAAAAGCCTACTTTTGCTATGATCTCTTTTGATCCTTTTCGTCTAAAATTTAATGATGATGTTGAAGCCGGTGCTTTGGATTCTGCTTCTCTTTTAGGTGTTAATCTTTTATTAAATAGACATAGTACAGTGAATCAAATGGAAAATGATATTTTAAACTCTATTGAAAAAGTATACAATAAAAAAAATATTAAAACACCGACTTTTTTTCTTTTTTTCTCTAACTTTATTTTATATTATTTAGAATGTAGATGGTATTATAACACCAATACCTAATGAACAAATCTTCAAAGTTGTAGAAATAGCTAAAAATAAAAGAATTCCTGTAATAGTATATGGTTTAGGTGCATCGTATGCTTCTCAACTTGGTTTAACACGTGTATTACAAGTTGACATTGGTAAAGTCATAGCAGAAGAATTACAACATCGCGGTTTCAGTAAACCTTTAGCCGTCTATATAGCCAATGATTATTACACCTTGGATGTAGAAAGAAAAAGAGATGATATTTCAAAATATTTAAACAGCTCTACTGATACATATCCTACTTTACTACAAATAAAAAATGATACTAAACAAGCAATTGATACCGTTTATCAATATATTCAAACTGGCAATTATGATTCTATCATATCTATGGGTGGATATGTATGTTATCCTATTATTATTACCATTAATGTTATTTAAAAAAAAAATGACGTTTTATATATTAAACATTTTTTTGTTTATTTTTTTTTAAAATAGAAAACAGCAAATGTTGTAAGCGATATTGTTTTAAACATTCGTTCCACTTTATCAAATCAACAACAGCTTGGAACTGCTTTTATAGACTTGGGTGGTGAAAACATGACTTTATTATTTCAAAAATATCCTGAATCAACTTTTGCTATTAGTCAACTTCCTTATTATCAAACTGCTTTACCCGTATTTTATTTATATTTAGAGGTAATAATAATAATAATAATAATAATAATAATAATAATTTGATTAATAAAAATAACAAACAAAAATAAATAAATAAATAAAAAGATATATAAACCAATCAATCAGTCATTTATATATTAATTTCTTGCATATATATTTATATATAGAAAATTACTGGACTTAGTGTATATGGAAATCAAACGATTCCTACTGGTCCTGTAGTAGTTACTAATGAAACTTTAACAACTGGTTTTGGTTTCAAAAGTAATGATAATCCATTCTCAAGTTTTGTTGGAAATTCAGACGTTAATATATTTATACCAAATACTCGAGCTGATACTTCTTTTAGAAACCAGGTCCTTGGTCTTCAACAATTAGGAAAAAAAATGAATTGGAATATACATAACTTATTAGAGGTAAATTTTTATTATACTACATATATATATATATATATATTTGAATTTTATTAATTAATATTTATTTTTCTTAAAAAATAGAATGATTATATTGGTAAGTGGGTGCTAATCATTAAATTAATTAAAATAATGCACATATATTATTTCATTTTATTAATTTACTTTCCTTTAATTATTATTTATTTTAAAAACAAAGATCCATCACAACATATATATTCTGGATTAAATGAAACTATTCAGCAAAATACTAGTGGTGTGGTCCTTGTAGCAAACAGCATTCAAGAATCAAATGTGGCAATTAATGTTACATCACGTGCTAGAATTCCTTTGGTACTTATAAATACAATCAATGATAGTGAATATGATACAACAGAATCGTAAGTGAATCTTAGAGTTGATTTTTTTTTTTTAAATAGTAATAATAATAAATAAAATAAAAAAAGAACATTAATAAAAATCAATCTATTAAAAAAACTATATAATTTTAGTCATGTTTCAGTTCTAAGATATGATACACATTCTTTGGCAAAAGCAGTAGCAGATGAAATTAACAGCAATGATAGACATAGGCCTGTTTGTTTCTCAGAGAGATATTCATGGAATCAAAGCTATTTTTGTGATCTCTTTTATGATCAATTACATAACCCGCCTCCAAAAAATCAAGTTGTTCATTTGGTTGATATTACTAGACAAATCAATATAGATAACGATGTTTCATTATACTTGAACAGGTTAGCAGAAGAAAAATATAATGTAGATGCTGTAATTACTTTATCAGAATTTATATTCAACTCTATAAATATGGTAAATCATATATGATTGCATTTATTTTCTTTTCAAAAACCAAAAAAAAAAAGAGTAAGAAAAGAAGCTTAATCATTAATTATTATTTTATTTAGAGGATACTTCAAAATATTACCTCCGATGGTATCCATTTTTATAGCTCTAGTGATACATTTAATCAAATGCAAGCTATGATTGATTCTCATCTAGATAAAGCATGGTAATTTATCTCAAAATGTTTTTTTTTTTTTTTTTTTTTTTTTCGTAGGTAGTAACTATTTTTTTTTTCAGGTATTTGAACACATTTTCCATAGGATTTATATCATTACTTAATATAATCATCAACGAACACTTACCTGATCTTCCTTGGAAACATGTTTATATTGCTACAGAAAAAGTTGACCATATATGTCCACCTGGAACATTTTATAATATATTGGCACCTGCATCATTCTGTTTAGATAATGAAAATGAATTAACATCATCAATTCAATGCATACCATGCCCATTTAATAGTTACAACGATCAACCAGATAAAAAGGAATGCCAACCTTGTAAAAATGGAACCATTGCTAATTCGAATGCCACTATGTGTATCTCATGTCATGATCCTTTGGCAAGTGATTCAGAATATTGTTCCAATTATATCATGTCTCAGAACACAAATCAAGCTCAATTACCTTTAGCTATCAGTTTACCAATTATTATTATGATACTGATTTTATTTATTGTATTTATTATTAGGAAATTAAGAAAACGTAAAAGAAAAATGAAATTTGATCCTAATGGTGACGAAGAAGATACTTGGCTTTTATCATATAATAATCTCATGTTTCCATCTATGCATCATTTACCATCTGATTATGAATCTAATCAAAAAAAAATAACGTCACTTAAACATCATAACCCAACAACATCACCATCATCAACCTCAATATTATTACCATCGTCATCATTATCATTGAATGAATTATCAACTAACAATAATAATAATAATAATAATAATAATACTGATACTAACACTAATAATAATAATAATTCATCTACAGATGTAGCGACTGAAGTAATAGAAAATGAAAATAGTACTAGCACTTCCGATACTACTCTTAGACATCAACCTCATTATTCACGTCAAAAAAGCTATATTAGCCCTGCAAATTTACAGGACTCTTTAACTGAATCTCATACTCATTGGGCTTTATTTAGAGGTGGAAAAGCAAATAAAATAAAAGATTCAGGAAAAAATGAAAGGTAAATAACATTACTTACACACATGAATACTAATATATTTTTAAATTAGAATAATAATTTATAACTGAAATAAACATTTATTGTTTTATTATATATAATCTTTTTAGTTGGTCACCAAGAAATTCGCATATAGCATTACCTTATGTTGAATCTAAAAATTTACGCAATTCAACTGGCCAATAGTAAGTATACGTTTGATAAACTAACAATATACGGTAAAAAAAATTATTAATATTAACATCACTTTCATCGTTTTATATAGCCATAATTTATATGTTACAATTAAACAAATTGGATTTAAACCTTTAAAATTGGATAAAGAATATAAAAACGAAATCCAACTTTTAAAACATGGAAGATGTCCAAATTTATCAGAATTTATTGGGATTTGTATTGAGAACCATGGCACTTATTTAGTAGAAGGTAAATTTTATATACGTATACGCAATATTTAATTCAATTATGTATATAATATAATTAATGATTTTATTATTATCATTATTTAATGTAACATATAGAATACTGTAGAAAAGGTTCCTTAGATAAAATATTAGCTAATGAAGATATTAATCTTACATGGATTTTCCGATTTTCATTAATGAATGATTTATTACAAGGTATGCAATTTATTCATCGATCAAAAATAAATACCCATGGATTACTAACATCAGCATGTTGTATGGTAACTGGAAGATGGGAGTTAAAAATATCTGATTATGGATTAAAAAAAACGCGCCAATTTCAGTATGAACCATCCGTTATTTCAAATATTCAAAAACATGGTATCGATGATTTCATTATCATTCCTTCTGATGATAAATTATTATGGATGGCGCCTGAATCTATAGTTTCTATTTTACCAAATTTATATATCACCATGCCTTCTAAACAAGCAGATGTATATAGGTATTTTTCTTTTTAAAAAACAACAACAACAAAATTGTCAATATATATATTAATTCCATTATGTTTTTATATCATTTTTTATTATTTCATATTTAGTGTTGGTATTATTATGAATGAAATTTTGACAAGATCACTTCCTTATAAACAATATAAAACTGTTTATAATGATGATAAAATACTATTTCAACGTATAAAAAACGATTACATCACACCTGCTCAAAATGATTCTCCAACTGATTATTTTGATCAAGTCAATCGTCTTATTCGTAGATGTTGGTATTCTGAACCCGAGAAACGCCCTTGTATCACTGAACTTAAGGTATAACAATAATAGAATAATAATAGCAATTATCAACTATAAAAAATATCTTTTTTTTAGAAAAAAAAATAAAAGGAAAAATAGAAACTATGTTAAATATTTATTTAATATATATGTAGAATCTATTACATAACGTTGCTCCTTCACTAATGGGATCAGATAACATGGTTGAAAATCTTGCATTGATGGTAAAGAGAAGAAAAAGAAAAATAACAGAAATGAATATCTGGTAGCTGATTTATTCTTTTATTTATCTATATTTATATTATTTTATTTTATAGCTTGAAAAATATGCAAACGATATGGAAGATTTAGTATATAAAAGAACATCAAATTTATTACAAAGAACAATGGAACTTGAAGAAGAGCGTGCAAGAACACAAACTTTATTAAAAGGTAAATTGAATATAAATAAAAAGGAAAGAAAAAAAAGATATTATTAATTTTTCAATTCTTTATTAATATGTCTTATTTCTTTTTATTATTATATTTAGATTTGAAGTCAGCTAAAGAAAAGGCGGAAGCTGGTGCAAGAAGTAAACAAAACTTTTTGGCCAATATGTCACATGGTAAATATATTAAAAAAAAATACAATATATAATTAAGATGAAGATCTTAAATTTTTCTTTGTTTTTGTTTTTTTTAAAAAAAAAAATGAAAAGAAATTCGAACACCTATGAATGCAGTTATTGGGATGTCTCATATATTAATGGAAAGTGATTTGCCACCTGAATTGTACGATTGTGTTGAAACTATTGAATTTTCTGGCAACCATTTAATAGCTATTATAGATGATATTTTGGATTATTCAAAAATTGAATCAGGAAAGTTGTCTTTAGAAAATAATGCATTAGATTTGGTAAAGTATTTTACTTTTATTTTTCATGTATATATATCTTAAAAAAAAAAAAAAGAATAAGAAAAAGAAATTACTTATATATATATATATATTTATCTATTTCTTTTTTAGCTGTTTGTCATTGAAAGTGCAATTAAACTAGTAGCTCCTAACTATTTAGCTAAAGGGATTGCTTTATGGTATACTGTTGATCCAAATATTCCAATAAAGCTGATGGGTGATGTAGTTCGTTTACGTCAAATCATACTTAATTTGTAAGTCATTTTCTTTTGTTTTCTTTTTTTAATGAGGCATATATATACAAAAAAATAAAATAAAAATAAAATAAAAATAAAATAAAAATAAAATAAAAATAAAATAAAAATAAAAATATCTGCTTATAAAATTATTTTTCTAGACTTTCTAATGCACTAAAATTTACTTCCTCTGGTGGTCATGTCAATGTTCAAGTCAACATAATTAATGAAGATCAAGGCATTTCATTAAGAAAAAAACAATCTATGGATAGCATCAATATGGACGATTATGTACCTCTACAAATATCAGTGTGTGACACTGGTATTGGAATACCAGAAGATAAGATCAATTCGTTATTTAAATCATTTTCTCAAGTAGATGCATCAACAACAAGAAATTTTGGTGGAACGGGACTTGGATTAGCTATTTCACGTCAACTATGTAAAATGATGCATGGTGATATGGTAAGCTTATTTTTATTCTTATTTTTTATTTTTTTTTAGTAACATATATATATAGATCTATATCTATATAAAGGAATTAATACTTTTATTTACCTTCACATATTAGTGGGTAAATTCAGAATTTGGAAAAGGATCAACTTTTACTTTTCAAATCTTACTTCAAAAACAAAGTGGAAGTAGTAGCCAAACATATGAAGAACAACAAGGACTATCAAAGATAGTAAATGAATTGAATGGAATGATGGTTATAGCAGAACAAGAACATGTATCAAATGTTTGGAAAAACATTCTTGGATACTTGAATATAAAAAATTTAAAAGTATTTACTTTTGATCAAGCCAATGAATATTTTAATAGTTATAACCATTCTCAGTTAAAGAAAAAAGTACCATTACTAATTGTTGATACTGATTATGCAACTATTAATGAAGTAAAACCTTCAGAAACTACTTCTACCACCACCACAAGTAGAAATGTAATCATTTATCTTCGTAATAAATATTCAGAATTATATCATATTCCAACGATATGTATTAATGATATTCGTCTTAAACGGCAGACATCAATGAAAACAAAATCAAAAATTGATAACAATCAAACCATTATTGACCATCAACAATTTGAAAATTCTTTAGCCATTGTTAGTCATAAAGAAATCCTAAAAGGAAATGATGTTACCCCAATTAATTTATTAGAAGAAAGAAGTCCTTTTGATTTATTAACAACCATTCTTTATAAACCATTAAAAAACTCTGTTTTATTTACAACCTTTCATCAAATAATAGATACATCCAAAATGATCGACTTTGATACTGTTAGTCCAGCACCTGCAAAATTCGATTTATTGAATCAATTCAATTCTAATAGAAATTCATTGGATACATCCTATTTTACTCATCATATAAATAGTCATAAAATTTTTGATAATAACGATGACAACGATAATAATAATAATAATAATGTTATTAGATCTGTATCATCAGATGATATTGTAAATAAATGTGATCGATCAGCTCGTTTACCCGCTACCTGTACATTACCAAATACACCAACATCAGAAGAAAATGACAAGAATAGTAGCACTCTATTATCATTATCATTAAACAAATTAACAAATCACAATACTAATGATCATAATGATAATAATAATAATACTAGTATTAGCATATTACTAGTGGATGATAATCCTGTCAATCGAAAAGTATTAAATCGTTTATTAGATAAATTAGGTTTAAAATGCCAAATGGCACAAGATGGAAAGGAAGCTTGCCAAATGGTTCAACAAGCTTATGATAATGGTAAACCTTTTGATTTAATCTTTATGGATATATGGATGCCTCAAATGAATGGGTTTGAAGCTACGATTAGCATCCGAAAATCATCTCCTGATAATTATTTGAAACCTTATATTATTGCCTTAACAGCTTGCGTGACTCCTGATGATCGTCAAAAGTGTAAAGATGCAGGTAATTATTATTATTATTATTATTATTATTATTATTATTATTATTATTATTATTATATATTAATTTCATCTTTATTATATATAAAATTTTAGGGATGAATGATTTTCTAAGCAAACCAGTAAGAAAACCTGAACTAGTAGCAACTATAAATGAGTTTAGACAACGAACCCAAGAAATGATAACCAAATCACAAAAAATGAATATCAATATACCACTCAATCATAATCCACCATCAGAAACAATAACATCAACAATCATTCATAAACCAAATAATGCTAATAATAATAATAATGAATGTACAAATATGATCGATACTTCAAATAATCATGATATAGAATCACCAATAACAATAAGATATAATCTATCAAATAGTAGTAGAGATGATATAGATAGCCGTAGAGCCTAAATTCATTTGTCGGCATATAAAAAATTAAGATTTTTAAACAAATAAAAAAATTGCTGCAACTTTCTTTTTCCTTCTTTTTTTAAATAAATAAAAATTTGCTATTATCATATAGAGAATGCCAATCAGTAATACATATATATAAATAGATATATAATTTAATTTTTAATTATAATAGTAATAATATACTAAAAACGGATATATGTATAAATATATAAAAAAGTTACCTCTTTCTTATTTTTATTTCTCTTTTTCTTTTTTTTTTCTTCTTCCTTCTTCCATAAGCCGTTCCAAATTCAATAAGTTCACTTTCACCAAATCAATATGGAATTCATATACAAGTAAAAGTAATAGAATGGTTAGTTACTGTAGAAGCGACCCATAATGGTACATAAAATGCTAAAAATAAAATAAAAACAGAAAAATAAATACACTACATTAAAAAAAAAAAAAGAAAGTAAAAGAAAAAATATAATAACTAAAAAATAAATAAAAGAAACTAATAATCACTATTAATAATATTTAAAACAGATAAAAAGGTACAAGTTCACGAATATATAGTTGCTGATACTTCTGGTTGTATTATGTTAAAAACTATTGATAATGGTATACCTTTATATATACTATAGTTAAATACCAGATATATTTGTATATTATTTAGTTAATTACTTCTTCTTTCACGTTATATATGTATAGATTTAGTTGTTGGAAAATGGATAACACTCAATAATGCTTATACACAATTAATAGATGGTTCATTACGGCTAGTTATATGTGATGAAAAAGATATTGTTACATGTGAAGAAAGTGAAGATGATAAAAAAGTAGATATTTCCAATAATATTTCTTTTATAAACTATGTTATAAAATACTAATATTTAAATATGCTGTATATGGTTTTTTATTTGATATTTATACCCTTTCCATTACTTCTTTCTTTATTTAAAAAACAATAATAATAATAATCAATAATATATATTTATATATAATAAATAAATAAATATAAAAGGATATAATCAACATCATCACTATAAATCCAAATCAACAGGTTTATTCACTTTATCCATTTGTTCAAATTCCTTTTGTACTAAATCGCGCGTATCCTTTAACGCTTTATGTAGCTGTAATATTAAAATAATCCTTGTATGACTTTTTTCTTCACCAAGTAAAGTATTAGGCATGGTTGGTAATCCTTGACGAATATCATCTAAAGCTTTTAATATTTGAGGACTATAAAAAGGAAACGCACGAGCCAAATGAACTAATGCAGGGATTGCTTGGATGAGATATTCTGAAGGTACACATTGAGTTTCCGATCTTGTTGTTGTTGCTGAAGATGATGATGGTGGCTGTACTGGATATGCGATTTTTAATAATCTAGTCATAGCACATTTTTCGGCTAATGCAAGACTAAACAAAAAAAAAAGGAAATATAATGAGTTAATTTTTCATTTCGATCATCCACATTAAAATATTCATATTCAAAAAATAATAATAATAATATTTACTTACTAACTTTCCATAGGATACTTTTCACAAAGATGACAGGTTAATATTATTCCAAATACTTGTTTTTCAATTTGTGGTTGTCTTATTAATTCAGGCAAAAAATTAGATACAATATCTAATAAATAAATAAACAAACAAGAAAAAAAAATAAAGGTTGTTAATAAAAAGCAATAATTAAATAATCTCTTTTTTTTTTCTTTCCTGGATATATATACATACACATGGATGGAATTAAGTCAACCATCATTGGAATTAAATCAATAGGATATGTTTGAAAATGAAGTGTTTTTGCTAAGAGACTATCTCGATCATCAATAAATACGCCATGAATAAAGCTACAAATTAAATATCTTGCATCCATTAATAAGCCTAATAAAAGTTAAAATAAAAATTAAGTTTGGAATGTCTGATGTATTATCATTTTATTTTATGTATATTATAATTACCTTCATTATCTTCATCTCCCTTTTGTCGATGACATAATTCTAATAATAATTGTAACATAACTGATTCTTGTGCATTAATCAAGGCCATTACATTTCGCCCATTGATACGTGACTATAAAAACCATGGATTGATTAATATAAACACATATTATATATATGCATATATTATTACTTACATCATTTCTATTAAATTTTGAATGAAATCTTTGCCAAATTCGATGCTTTGAACATGTTCTTAAACACGATAATATCTAGAATAAAATGAAAAAAAAAATATATATAAATAAGTTTAAACATTGTTTCATTATTCATTTTTCATTTTTTTTTAATTTTTAATTGCTTGATTGTATTATATTTACATGTAACCATAAAGGTAATAGCTTTTTAGATCTAAAAATACGTTTATCACATTTAAATAGTATTGTTGGCGACTTAATAAGATCTTCAAGTGTAAAATCGGTGGTTTTATTTGGAATAAGACTATTAATAGTGCATAACCATAATTGATGCGGTATTGATTGATGAAAATATTTCCAAGCTGAAATAAACCTATCGATGATATGCGAATCCATATCCCTGAAAAAAAAATAAAGTAAAAAAAAGTAAGGTTATTTACTACTAAAATGAATTATTATTAATCTTCTTTTTTGTTGTAAAATATATTAATATATATCATATTACCTTTCTAAACAAGGTAATAGCAATGATCCAATTAATGTTTTGACACAATTATGCATATTTTTTAATTCGACAGAATGTAATCTTGATAAAGCTATATGTATATATTAAATATCCATATATTATTTACTTATTTTTTTCTTTATTTATCAAGAATTGAATTTATATATATATATATATATATATTACCTTTTAGTGTGATATTGGGCTGATCTTTATAAGATAAAAGCTGTGATGATAAAATATTTATGTTTATTTCGTTTTTGTGATGTTGAGAAAAATAATAATGATTGGTGATATATTCCTTTTCAGTGGTCAGTAAAAAGCTGACAGCATCTAAAAGTTCAGGAAATAAATTAGCTGTTAATGAGATCATATCTGGGTAGATGGATTGATAATAAGGTATTGACTTATTATTATTATTATTATTTTGAGTTTCAATATGATTCAGCATAGCTTGTAAAGGAACAGTTTGTACTACGTCTAATAATGAATAAGGTACATGTTGTTGTTGTCCAGGTGCCATTACATTTGATAATAAAGCTACATATTTTGGATCTGTACGAAAAGCAATAATAGCATCGTTGAATTGTAACATATATAATGTTAATAATATATGAGTTGGTGTTAAAAGATAAATATCATTTAAATAAGGTTGAATCCAACTTTCAGGGATCTTTTCAATGCTATTTTCTAAAAATACACTAATAAAAAAAAAATATCAATAAATAAATAATAAAGTTTCCATTTATTATTAATATTATTATTATTACTATTACCAATAAACAAATTCTTTAATAAGTGCGCCAAATTTTGGGTGAATTGGCACCGTTACATTGACTATACACTCAAATAACCAAGAAGCATAATCAGTTTTATAAAATACGCGGTTTTTTAACAATTGGTATAAATTATCTATGTTTCTAGCCCTTTTATTTGTGTTGGATGATATATGATTGTTTTCTATTTTATTTACATGCATAATTTTTTTTTTTTTTGTATTCCTTTTTTATTATTAAAGAGATAAAAAAAAAAGTAAAAGAAAAATTAGAAATAAAAAATTTATCTTGCCTTATTTTTTTTTATAGCTACCGGAATTTAAAAAATCACCCAATAGTTTATGATTTCGTCTTTTTTATTTTTTTTGCTCTTCTTTTCAGTTTATGTACTTCTTTTTAATATTCTTATTCTTATTTTAAGCTCTTTATTTATTTTTGGAATGGAAGTAAATAAAGATGAAGCACTTCGTTGCATAAATATTGCTAAAAGACATTTATCTAATGGAAATAAAGAAGGTGCATTAAAGTTTGCAAAAAAATCTATAGATTTATACCCAACACCTCAAGGAAAGATTTTATTAGAGGAAATACAATCAGAATCAGCAACAGCGAAAACAACTGGTGCTCAACATCATCATACTAAACCACAATCTAAATCTTCCCCTGCTTCTTCTTCTTCTTCTTCTAATACAGCAGAAAAAAAACATACACCAGAGCAAGCTAAAGCTGTTAAAACTATTTTAGCTTGCGGAACTGATTACTATAAGGTTCTGTCCCTTGATAAAAAGTGTACAGATGTCGAAATAAAAAAATCATATAGAAAGGTAAAAATAAAATAGAGTATAAAATATAAAAAGGAAAAGGATAATTTATATAATGAAATAAAAATTTAATAATGATCAAAACTATTTAATTTTATTTTCTAAAAAATATGATCATATATAGTTGGCCTTACAGTTTCATCCAGATAAAAATAGTGCACCTGGAGCAGATGAAGCATTTAAGTGTAAGTAATATTTATATATATTAATTTTATTATATGGTTATTAAAATAATAATAATAATAATAATAATTCTTTTTTTTTAATATTAACATTAATCTTGTTATCTTAATCTACTACTTTTACTGAAAAAAAAAGTGATCTCAAAAGCATTCACAGTATTATCAGATCCACAAAAACGAGCTATTCATGATGCCAGTGGAGGTGATCCTGAAGTAAGATCAACATCTAGTTCATACCAACAACAACAATATTATAATGGAGGAAGAGCAGAAATGACACCAGATGAATTATTTGACATGTTTTTTGGAGGAGGGGGTTTAAGACAACCACATTATTATCGACGACAACAACATTTCCGACATCCATTTTTCAATGTTAGACAGCAACAGCAACAACAACAACACCATCAAACTAATAATGCTATATGGTGGATACAAGCATTACCTATATTAGTATTATTTTTATATGCTATTATAACGAGTATTTTCTCACAAGAAACAGTTCCACTTTATAAATTCCAACCCACTACTGATTTTTCGCAGGCTCGAACAACATCTAATTTAAATATTCATTATTATGTGAATCCAACCACTTTTCAACCAATTGCTAAAACAGGAGGATATAAATTGAATCGTGTAGAACGCCAAGTAGAACAAGAATATGTGAATAATATAAATGCTCGATGTCAAAGTGAAAAACGTTCTCGTCAATATCGATTACAACAAGCTAGGGGTTCCTTATTTGGTATAGGGTTTGATGAAGAAAAATATCAAAAAGCATTAAAAATGACGATGAAAAACTGTGATGAAATGCGAAGATTGGGTTTTGATCCTGATTATCTTTATTAATTTTTTTTTTATAATCATTATTTATATAATTATATATATATATATATCTATATACTTTTTTTCTTTCATTTAATTTACTGTGTATATTTTTTTTTAAACACTATACTCTTTATTTATTTATTTATTTTAAAAATATATTGATTATTTGTTAGCTTAAATAAGAAAAATCAAATCAAACTAATAGAACTTTATAAACCTTTTATTTTAAAAAGAAAAAACATGTTTTTTTAAATTACTTTTTTCTTTTTTTTGTAAACTCCGTATATGATGAAAAGAGAAAAGAAAAAAAAAAAAAAAAGGAGTTGGGATTTGGAGGGAATAATTATTGTTTAAATTAACAAATTCTGATCTTTGTCACTCCACAGTTACCCAATATGTATATTGATTTCTTCTTAATGATTAAAATAATAATAATAATAATAAATATATTAATTTTATTTTTAACGAAAATAATAATAATAAAAATTAAAAATTAGATCGCTGATGGGTTATCAGTTTAATAAAAGAATATATATATATATATATATAAATATATTAAGATACATGTTTATAAAACACTAAGAGAGTTTTTCGAAGTCCGAAAGAAGATTTGATTTAATTTTCTTTGCTTCTTTAATAATACAAATCCGAAGTAAAAGTTAAAAAAAGAAAATAAATGGAAATAAAATGGGAAAAAAAGTAAAAATATAAAGATAAAAATAAATAAAAATAAATGTCAGATACAAAATATAAAAATAAAAATAATCCAAATAATAATATATATCATAATATAATTAAGATATCATAAATAAAAAATATGGAAGTTTTGGAAATCATAGATAACTTCTTAATTTTCTGTTCTACTCTAATATAAAAAATACACGGGTTTCCAATTATATAAAGATTCTAATAATTCTTTTAAATTTTATTTTTATATCAAATACAACGACTTTTATGGTTATTTTTTTTTATATTTTAGACTATATGTTTCTCTTTTATATTTAATTTAATAATCATTTTTTTATATAAACAAGTTGACTTATATATAATATAAATGCTATATATATTTCTACTATTTAGAAGACATGGAACAGCGGAAAAATAATTCATTTTCACTCTCTCGTTATTTTACTTTTTTTTTTTTGTTCAACCTCAGTCCAACAAGCTTTCACGTATTAGTTACACCAATTCTTCCAAAATAGTTATTTTTTTTTATTCATTTAAATATTGCATTTTCTTTTTTTTGATTTATTTTTGTGTATATAAAAAAACCCTTTTTTTTTCATTATTTATTTATTTCAACTTTTTTCTTTTTTATTTATTTATTTATTTCCATCCTTTTTTTTTTTTTTTTCATAACTCCTTTCCTTTACATAATTTTTTCTTTTTTTCACACCTCTCCTTAAGAACTTTTAAAAGTAAAAATGTTGGCTAAACTTCTTGTCATTGCTACCATCGCCTTATCAACCATTAACGCTCAAGAATTTCAATTCCAAGAAAAATATCCTACATATGGTGTAATTCCCACTGCTAAACCTGAATGGTTAGAACTTATTAAAAACGCTAAGATTGCTGATGCTCCCGTCTATACTGTTAAGGATGGTGTAAAAGGTGAGTTTTTACTTCTTTTTTTTTTTTTATTCTAGTTTTTTTATTAGAATTATCATTACGATTATTTATTATATTAATCCTTTTCTTTTTTTTAAAAACAAAAA